>OY390740.1:15519026-16119026 GCA_959613385.1 Geotrupes spiniger
TTAATTGTGTTTAAATGAATTCAATTTAATTGCCTTAATTTAATGTTATATTTAATTAAATTAAATTAAATTAAATTCAATTCAAGTTATTCGAACAAAATACGCAAAAGATATTATTGTGATGTCTCCGTACTTTAATTAACTTAAGACTAATTTATGAAATGTGGTAACCTCGATTTATTTAATTTAAGTAAAATTAACATGGCCGTGGTTTGGTTCAATGCAATTAAGGTCAGTGCCATTCAGCGAATTCAATTTAATTTAATTTATTTGAATTTAATTAAATCCACCTGGATTTGATTGAACTGATTTCGTGGAATTCGATTTATTATTTAAAAAAAAATTGGTTAAATTTAATTGCATTTGATCAAATTTAGTTAAAATGAAATGAATTTGCACGAAATAAATTTTGATTTAGTTGAATTTAATAGCTTTCAATTGAGCTTAATAAAACGTATATGAATTAAATTGTATTTTATATGATTTGATTTAACTGATTTCGAATTATATCCAACTTTGACTCAATTGGTTTTAATTCCATTCGATCATGTTCGATTCAGATGAATTGAATTTAACTGTATCCGATCAAATTTTATTTAACAGATTACGAATTGAAATGAATTAAATTTCCTTGAATTCAATTACCTACTCATTGTATATGTTTGCATTTGAATTGAATTTAAATTCAATTTAATTAATGAATTTGATTCAATTTAATAGAATTGGAATGAATTTAATTGACTTTAATTGAGGAAACTCTTATTTTATTTCCATTAATTTCATCTAATTGGGCTAAATAGTTTGCGGTTTGAATTAGGGCGCCACACCAAAAAATGTTGATACTAAACATTACCCATGGTCGTTTGTGCTAAAATTTAAACAATTTTTCATATATTTTTTTTGAGTTCGAACATTAACAATAAATTTACACTGATAACGGTAACTAATAATAAATTTATATGCGTTCTATTCCCAAATAGGATCGGTGGTCACGCGGGGGCGAACGAGGGGACCGCAGTACATTCATAAATTTAATTTTTTGTATGTAAATTAATTTCTTACATGCATTGCCATGTGGCAGTGACAGTTACACTTAATATTTCTCAGAATATATTTTAAGATATAAGATAACGTTTGTTTTAAAAATACCTATTCAATCAACTTTTGTGCCACATATTTTTGAAGAAATTTATTTCCGGTTGATTTTGCTGTTACTGCCTTCGATTTAAATTTCATTACTTACTTTAGTAAACACAATCGAACTGCATCAAAGTGAATTAAATTCAATTCTATGAAATGATTAATTAAACGATAAGTATTTAAAGTTTTTGGAGATGAGATGTTAATTGAGAAAAATTTTATTTTATTTCCATTAATTTCATCTAATTGAGTTAAATAGTTCGCGATAGTTCCTGTTTAAATTAGGGCGCCACACCTAATAATATAAATGTATATTTATTCTATTCCCAAACAGGATCGATGGTCAGGCGAGGGCGAATAAATAAATAAATTAATTTTTTTGTATGTAAATTAATTTGCCACAGTTGCTCTGTGGCAAACAGTTAAACAGTTAAATTTAAAATTTCACGGAATATATCGCAAGATATTTCTTTAATGTCGTCATTCTTTTGTACTACATATTTTTGAAGAAATGTAAATTGAATTCCATTCGATGTTATTGGATTCGATTTAAATTTTATTACATACTTTGGCAAACACAATCAAACTGCACCAAACTGAATGAAATTAACGAATTAAAAGATTAGAATTCAAAGGTTTTGTTTACGTTTTTTTTTAATAAGATAATCAATTTTATTTCAACAGTAGATTATTATTATTACTAATTTCAATATCTGAGCCATCGAGCGACGACGACAATATTTTATTGAAAACTACGCAAATGTTTGAAAAAGAAAAAAATGACTGTACCAATCAATTAAATTAAATTTAACTTAGTTTAATAAATGCAATCGAACTGGACTGAACTTAATTGAAACAAACTGAGTTAAAGCAAATTCAATTTAAGCATTTAATATTTTGATACTAACATTTTTATAAAGAATTAAAGAATTCAAATTAATTCAAATTAAGATTTACATATTAATAATAATATTGTTATTCTGCGGTAGAGGTTTGGTTGAGCTGAAAATTAGGAATGAAATAATAATAACAATAATAATAATAATAAAATTAATTTAAGAAAACAGTTAAAATTAAGTTAATTATAATTTACTGAACATGAAATGTATCAACCAAATTGAACGAAAAGAACTAAACCGGCCCGAGGGGAGGTTTATGGGTTTATAACATTTCATTGAAAAAGTAAAATAATCAATTAGCTAAGCTAAGTCCACATTAATCAAAATAATTATGATGTTATAAAATCAATTCCCTGTCGACATTAAATTCCTCAAAATTCTCCGCGTTATAATCTGTGTTTGAAAGTATTAGCAATTTTATCATTTTTTGATATATTAGTTATTCATCTTAGCTTTCGTGCTATTTTGACAATTTTAACTTTTAAAACTGCAAATTAAAATCCCTAAATTACACTTGATTTTGGACAAAACTAGATATTTCAGCAATTAGGCAATTTTTAATTTTTTTAAAGAAGAATTTTAACAAAATTTAGGCACTTTTGTAAATTATTTGTTTGCCAAGTTTTCATTTTTTTAATGTTGATGATACCATATTTTTGCTTTTCATTATATATACATTGTCATTATCTGACATTACATAAAAATGCTGGCATTTTTTTTCGTTTAAGACTATTTTGACATTTTCAAAAATCTTCAAAAAGTGCAGAAATTTTAAACATTTAGTTCAGAAAATTCGACATTTATTTACAGATTTTTTAACTTTTAGTCTCTGAACTTGGACTAGGATTGGGTTGAGTTGCATAGGGTCGGGTAGGTTCGAGTTGGGTTCAATTGGCTTGGGTTGGTTTGGATTAGATTGAGTTGGGTTTGGATTGGGTTGGACTGCATTGAGATGGGTTGGCTTGGGTATATCTTTCAATAAATGTAGATATTTCGGCTAGTTTTTATTTCTCTTCAAACACAATATATCTTTTTCTGAAAGTTTGGCAATACTGCAAGATTTACATTTTTCTAAATAATATATTTTGCCACGTTTTCTTTTTTTTAAATAGCGACGTCGTACCTTTCAGAAAATTTAGACAATCTTATAAAAGTTGAATAGTTTCGAAATTTGGTAATATTTGTAACTGTTATTTTATAAAAATGCTTGACTATTTTGATATTTTCAAAAATCTTTTTTACAATTCAGACAATTTTGATTTGTGAGAACATCGTAAATGATTTGTGACAATTTTTAACAAGAAAATTCGACATTAATTTACAGATTTTTTAACTTTTAGTCTCTAAACTTGGACTTGAATTGGGTTGAGTTGCATAGGGTTGGGTAGGTTTAAGTTGGGTTCAATTGGCTTGGGTTGGTTTGGATTGGATTGAGTTGGGTTCAGGTGAGTTTCGATTAGGTTGGAATGCATTGACACGGGTTGACTTGGGTATATTTTTTAACAAATATAGATATTTCGGCTAGTTTTTATTTTTCTTCAAACGCAATTCACTTGTTCAGAAATTTTGGCAATACTGCAAGCTTTGAAATTTCTGCATTTTTCTAAATGATATTTTTCCAGGTTTTCTTTTTTTTTAATGGTGACGTCGTAACTTTCAGAAAATTTAGACAATCTTATAAAAGTTGAATCGTTGCATTTCCTTTTTTAACTTTTATTTCTAAGACAATTCTCAAAATGTAGTATTTTTTCTTTTTTGTTTCGTGAAATTTGGAAAATATTTTATAATTAAAACATTTTTTTACCTTTAATAATATTGTCATTTCATAAAAATTCTGACAATTTTCTTGGACTGTTTTGACATTTTTTAATGTGATTTTGACTATTCTTTTGTACGCGAGCTATCTATCGACTAAAGTCGATTTGGTTTAAAGTGGGTGTCGTGGGGGAGAGTATTCTTAAACGAAAGTTTAATAGTAGTTCGATGCCGCCTTAATTATCTAATTAAGCTTTTGAGTTTCGATTTAATTCAAAGTACTGCTGTGTTGTAGGTAAAAGCTCAATTTACATTAGATGAAATATGATTAGCTAAACTCAAACTTAACTAATCTTAATTAATTAACTAGCTTAACTAAAGCTCACAGTTAAAACTTAATCACTTTGTATTAGCAAATAAAACAAACAGTCAGTAGAAAAAATGGGCTACTGTGCTTTAGAGTTCTAAAAATTTAGCTTCAAAGTTACATAACTGACAGCTATTACACACATTAAGGCTTTTTAGTTACACTGGTTATATTTCATATAATTCGAGCTTTTGATTTTCGCATCAATTCTTTTATCGATCATACGATTTGTGAACCGGGTTCTACGTTCATCGTATGAGCTTTCGATTATTTGAGCATACATTGAGCTTTTGAAGCATATTTAATTCGTCATGATAACAGTGCATCAATATAAACTCAAAGCCTATTGGGATTAGAAACGATAATAAAGAGCTTTCGAGATTAAGTTCAACACAAGTCAATATTCGATGCACTTGTCTGTATTTGCGAACGAGCTTTTGAGTTTAATCTCGACTAGATTGTCGGTGATTTTATGAATAATCCATTGAGATTTTTGGAATTCTTCAAATATATTTCCTCATAATAACGGAATCTTTGAACATCGACTCGTTTTGAACGAATAATTCGAAATTAAACTCGAAAGGGGTATGAGTTTTGCATGGAATCCGATTTGAGTACAACATATTTTTGAGCTTTAACTACGAATTAACGAAATTCAAGTTTGTTCTTAACTTACATTTACGAACTTTTGTTGAGTAAAAAAATCAATTCAATTGATTAGGAATTTGGTTGCATGTGAGCGTTTGAGTGTAAGGTGTTCAAAAGTTGACTAAATGCATGTTGACATACAAAGCTTCAGTTAAAGTTATCCAACAAAGGATTAATTACTTTATTCCGAAAATAAGTCATCAAGTGTGTGAGCTTTTGAGTGTTTCGCTAATTCGCAAAGCTGGTATCGAATCCAATCTACATGCAATGAATGGTCTAGTTGAGAGCTTTTACTAATAACTGTCTTGTCAAAAAATTATAAAATTGTCATTCTCAGATAAATACATCGTATGCATACGCTTTTATATTCGTTGATCAATTGGTAAAAAATGCTTGTTCGGAAAAATAATGCCGAGCTTTCGAATTTCAATGTACAAAATGTTGGAGTTTTTTTTTAATTAAAATAAAACAATTTTGTAATTTTGATTGAATTCTCATGAGCTTTTTCTTCGGATTGGGTTGGGTCGAGTTAAATTGGGTTGGATTATGTTGAGTTGGGTTGAGTTGAGTTTCCATTAGCTAAGCCAAGTCCAGATTAATCAACATAATGATGATGTTATAAAATCAATTCTCTGTCAACATTAAATTCCTCAAAATTCTAAATTGAAATAGCAAAAAATATTCCAAAATATCGTTGGATTGCATTGTTTGTTAAAACTATTATATCAAGATGACCTGTCCCGCTATGTCAATGCAAAAATTTAGCTTTACATGATAGCCAAACAGGTAGACGGCTACTGTTAAATTTGTGTTGGGCCGAGTTTAAATAAAAGCAATCAAGATGGCTACGAATTTCTGAAATGCGCCGATGTATATTGGGTGGCGTAAGTAAGGAATTAACAGGGCCGGTTCCAGACGACGTTATGATCCCACTGACATCCATTATTTTAAATCGATCGAAACTTCCTTTGTTTCCATGAATGAGATAAAGTAGTGTGAAGCTGTTCCTACTGCTCAAATTACCTGCCGAGACGGTCCTGCTTCCTCGCCAACCAAATAAAATAATCGCACACATTAATAATTTATTTCGTTCGTAAATGGCACTTAATCCATACAATTTATACATAATCCTGAAACTAATTTACTTGTTAACTCGAACCTAACTGCAATAATATACGTTTACGCGACGATAACAACAATAATAATAATAAAAATAATAATAATAATAATAATGTACAAAGGTACTTACTTAAATGTAAAAATCAATCGTATTTGGTAAAAATATATTAATGATAAACTTTATAATAATCCCCTGACCTATATTAATATAAAAGTACATTTCATAAACTTTTCAGTGATTAAAGTATTGTACACACTTTGAGCAATATTTGAATATACAGTAGAATTTGCGATGCTGCTAATCTGTCTATGTACACGTAAATAATATGTATAAATATTTATCTTATGGGTTCTAATGTTAACTTATTTTATTCGCATCTATGGTACAAAGGCCTCCTGGGTCGGTTCATGACGGCTAAGGTATCTGAAATGAAAAAATGCCAATAAAAAATTGTGTTTAAAAATTTCGGATTTCAAAAAATAGTAACAATTGGATGAATTAAAATATTCTGAACAACACCATGACTAAGATTACAACCAACTACAATAAAAGTTTGGAAATTCAAAATATGTTATATCTGTCCAAAAATTCCATAAAGCAAAAATCGGTATAGGTGAGGAACTAATTTCTTTATTTATTTAGCAAGTATCAAGTGCAAATTTTAGTCGTTTAAATTGATTTACACAATTCTCATTAATATTAATACAAACGCACAGCAAGGTCGGCTGTAGCGGATTAATTTGATTTATTTAACATGTCTAATTGTTATTTATGCCAGCACGCAACAAAGGTCGGTTGTAGTGGATTAATTTGATTTAGCTAATTATTTTCTTTAATTATAAATTTTTACAATTGCTAACACCACCATGATATAGAGTTTAATCTTACTGAAAAATAACATCGAAAAAATAATAAAAGTTCTATGCAAAAATTATCCAAACCGCGAAAATAATCAAAATCGTCTTAATTGCAGTTCAGTAAATCAAAAAAATTCTCAACAATTCCGAAATTCTCAAAAGTTTCGGCAAATTAAAAAATACAAAAATTGTCCGAACCACAAAAAATTCAAAATTGTGAAAAATAATCAAACATAGCAATGAAGAATTTTGTTTTATCTTTTCATTTTATTACCTATCTTCGATATCCTTTTCCGTTAATTTGGGGGGCGTTGACCACGACCGATCCGGGGGGTCCACCCCTTCCTTCGTACATGCCCCTTGGTACCTCGGACCTTTCGAGTTCGTCACCGGACAGGTCCAAATCTTGTACCATCTGCATGATTTCTCTCTCTTTTTTCAGATCTTCTCGGTCTTCCACCTGCAAAAAAATACAATGATGAAACATATGTTTTCGGAACAAATTGTCACCGAGTTCATGGATTTTGTTCATTTTAGTCTGAATAGGTTAACATAATAAATTTCAAAATCATCATACATTTAAAAAAAAGCAAAGTGCAAAAATATAATTTTGTTTGAAACTCATATTTTTATATTTTTTTAAATTTTTCAATTGGTAGCCTTGTTTCTCGATACTTGAAAATTATTACAATAATTCTTTTAAATTTTACTAATTAGATTATCCTTACACCAACACTACCCCTAATAAGTTAACATACTTTATTAAAGCAAAAATATATGTTTTTTTGTCAATTTATTGTTCTTTTCAACACGAACCCAACCCAACCCAAAAATGTTTGCAATTTCACCTTAACTTAAAATTTATTCTAATAAATTGAAGAAATCACTTCAATCTACAATTAATTTTACAGCACTTCTGAAGCACTCTTGAAAATTACCCAAGAAATAATTTAATTTTTTTAAGCGAAATATTCCAAATGATTTTGCTATACATTTGGGAAGCTACCAATTTTTTTAATTTGATTATTTCATTATTTTCGATTTTTTTATTTCCATTGCGACATTTGCCCCTCCCCCTTCAATTTGATTTGTGTGTACTAAATTGGGTATTTTATTAACGCATTTAGTTTGCGTTTATTTTTCATTTGTTAAGTTCTCATTTTCATTTATTATCTATGTTCATTCTTCCAGTGGCGTGGACGGTGCTGGGTTGGCTTGGTTTATGTTGGGTTGGGTTGGGTTGGGTTGATATTTTTAGGCGACTTGGAAACCTACAGAATTTTCTAAACTCGTTAATTTTTTATTAAAATTTTATTTTAAAGCAGCAGTTCAATAAAACTAGGGGGTTGTTAACTTCCATACTTTGAATCCGCAAATTTACATAATAGTAAAAGAGAAAAAACAAATCGTTGACGCAGTTAATTACGAAGTAGCGAATGGCAAGCCGAATTCGGGAATTATGACAAGACGGAAGTGATGCGCTATAAATTTCCAGGAAAAATTATGTTCTGTCATCTTTGTGGTGTAGGTTAAGAATTACATCGTAACTATCGATAGAACAATAATTTAAATGGGGAAATAAACTTATGGTAAAGCATCTCGAATAAAACTCGAGGATAGAAGAACTCTGTGACTTGCCTTGCCATCATTCATCAAACAAGATTTGAATCAATGTAGCTGTTTGAAAGCGATGGGTGGGTAACGACAAATCCTAGAAGAACTTAAGTGCAAACGGCAGAAATAAAATATAGAGAGAATATAGAAAAAATATTGAGTCAATAGTAAACAGAACAAAATTAACGTCGGTTAATGCGGTTTGCAGATTTAGTTAAAATTCGGTAGAATGGTGGCAGAGATAGACGGCAACCATGGTCTGCACCATAATGAAGAAGACAGAACGAACGTGAGGTGCAAAAATCAATCAACTTTTAAAACATTTTGTCACAATTGAAAAAATACGTATAATTTTCAATAAATCTTGCTCTATTGTAATCCTTTTGCGGATAAACCAAACGACAGCAATTATCTAGAAGAAGTGGTATATCTATGGAACCAACAACGAAGCTGTTGTCAACTTAAATTGACGTAAATAAAGACCAATCAGAACTGAGCATTTCGAACAAAATGGTTTGTGCAAACGTATTTCCAGTGTTTCTGGCAGTTTATCCACTTTACTTGCATTTAATCCATAGCTTCCTCAATCTCTGTCAATTAAAAAATCAGGGCTAGCGGCTATAACTTAGGAAAGCTTCACAACAACTTATTTCTTGATGATGATTTAAAATTTTTAATTTTCAAGTTCTACATTTTCATACAGTCTAACATCCTACGAAAAGTCAATTTTCCGCCCTCAATTTCTCTAAGGCTACCGCTCTTCCTTCTTCTTTCACACATTTTTAATATATTTATTAAATTCTTTAATTAAATTCAAACAAATGTAAAGCAAATCTTAAGATAATTTGGTTTTATTATTTCCGTAACCAAAATATTTCCCGCGTAATTTTTGCGGATAAATGAAACAGCGGAAATGATCTAAACGCAGTAACGATAAAGTGGGTGCATCTAATTACATACAACCCAAGATATATGACGTAATCCGATATTTCAATCGAAGTGGATTGTACACGTTTTCGTCCAAAATGCTTACATCGTTAACGCCGTTGGGTATGGGGGTCGCAAATTTCAAATTGGCCAAAGAACCGTAACTTCTGGACCTGTGCTCCTGCCTTATCGAATACGAAAAAGCCCTTTCGTTGAGGTGCCCTTTTTTCCGATAAATCCCCGTGTTGAAAGGACTTTCGTCGGCCAAGTTCGGGTCGTCCAGCCCGTTCATGCTCTGCGCCAACTTCTTGGCGACCTTGGGCTGCTTCTCTTGGCTCTTCTCGCGCTTTTTGTGCTTGGGCGACTCCATCGTGGCGTAATGTTGCATCAGGTAGGCCTCGTGGGGAAAATTCACAGGCTGGTAGCTGGCCACGGGCGAAAGGGCCCTATTACTGGGCATGTAGATGGGCTCCTCGACGTGCTTCGCCTTTTTCTGCTTCTTGGGCATGGTGGCGGGGATTATAACCGGCCCCACTGGCACCAGAGGAGGCGGAATCGGCCTGGCTGGGATTAACATTTTCCCCCTGGGCCGATGAGAAAACGTGTTCCCGTGATGTTTGAGAAATTTCGGGTTGGGAAGCGTTTGGGGATGGTGGGCCATGATGTAAATAGGCTGCTGCACCTGCTGGTTTCTTTGCTTCATCATGGTTCCCGAAACGCTGCTGGCTTTGCCGTTGACCATCGGGTACAGTTCCTCCCTAGAACCGCCCAGCGTCTTCTTGGTCTTCTTCTTGTTTTTTTCTTTGATCGGCGGCGGTGGGGGCACCGCCACCGGATTTGCTATCTGCCTCGGCCTGGACGGTCTACTTATCGTCGAAGCCGAATACACGTCATAAATTTGATCGATGTTGTCTTGTGAACCCGCCCAAACTTTGTGGTTCTCATCGCCGTTGTAGATGCTGAGGTCGTCGTTGGACTTCCCTATGGTGTTTATGGTCATCGTGGAACCCGACTGCGATCGGCTCATCTTCCAGTCTTCCACCTGCAATACGATCGATTAGTTGACTGAATCGATGGGTTGGGGGCTACTGGCCTTTTCTTTCGAAATCCGTTCGGAGGCCAAGGTGCCGTAGATGCTGCCGGCGGTGTCGACTTGTTTGGCGTACGATGAATCAGCGTAGGCGTGAAAACAGCAGCGGACCAACGCGTTGGCGGCCACCTCTCTCTTGCAGATGAAAGCGTGGCACTCGAGGACTTTGATGCCGGTGGTTCTGCGCAAGATGGCCGCGAAGAGCGGCGGATGCGTCGGATTCGGCGCTCTCGCGAACGGGGAATCCAGCGGGAGAAAGCGTGGACTGGGCGTGTGTAAGGTGTTTTTTTCTGGGACTAGAACGTACCTGGAAAAGCAAAATAGTTTTATTAAAGCGCAGATAAAGCTAAGAAAATCAATAGAAATTTTGAAGCAAAGAAATGTCAGTTGTGTGTGATGTTGGCACTAAGAGCAAAAACAATGAAGAGAAAGAAGAGATGATAAGAAAGATAAAAAATCATTTATTGCAATGAAACTTGTCACACCTCATATTAATCAAGTGCTCGTTAATTGTACTGATTTGTGCAGCATTTACAATATAAATACTGACGATTAAACAATGATAGAATAATGCAGTAATAAGTTACATCAGAGGCACGTTAGGGGCTTTAATAAAATGAAAATAAGTTTTACCACAAAGAACGAATGGGCATCATTAGTTTAATGGAAGATTATTAAAAATTCAAAGCAGTCGTAACAATAATTTCGCAGATGATACAATAAAAAGGTGTATAGTAAAAACAGAATTCGACGTTTCACTAAATGGACAATTTCTTTGAATCTTCCTTGAACAATAAATAATAATTAGATGAATTAGGGAAGGAAAGATATGGAGAACGAGGTAGAACAAAAGATACATGGAGTTACAGGTGCACAATAAGAAGCCAGAATATCTGGGAAGAAGGAAAACAGCCGAAGAGGAAAGACTAATGGCTAGATTCCGGTGTAGAAACAAGGAGAGAAAGAACATTATTGAATGGGAGAGGAGTACAAGAAGTGCGAAGCATGTGGAAGTATGGCAGATGAATGGAAACACTTGTGGGAGGAATGCGAGGAAATGGTATGGAGTAAAGAGGAAGAGAAGTTGGGTGGGGAGTAGAGAAGGATGCTAGGAGAGAAAGGGGAGGGAGTGGAGCTGTTGGAAAAGTTAAAGAAGGGGGAAGTTGTAGGAGGGAGAAAAATATAATATAAAATTTGTTGTAGAAAAGGACAGGATGAGAGATGGAGGAGGGGCCACCAGCAGAGAATGAAACCGAGGGTCCAGGAAGGAGCACGAGGTTTTAGAAGGGAGGAGAGTCGAACAGAAATAAGTTAATATTTATATTTATATAATGTCGGAATATGAGGGTATCCAATAAAGGTTGTTACTACTACTACTACTACTACCACTAATAATAATAATAATTAGATTGTGTTGGGTTGTGTTCGAGTGGATTCGTTTGCACTGTTCAATGAAACACAACTTGTCCTTGCAGCGTTTATTTTGTTTACAATGTTGTCTCATCTTTCAGTTCCACACTTGCTCTTTTGAGTAAAAAGTGTTTCCGTCCTTGAACAATGCAAGCCAGCCAAATTCCAACATGGTCCAAGGCAACCCAATACAATCTAATCCAACCCAACATTTTTTTATCCCGAATCAGCTCAACGTAACTGACAAACTATAATCCAAAACACAACTAAATAAACACATAGATAAAAGCTTAACAATCAAAGAGGCAAAATAATTAATTATTTAGCTGGTATTTAGAAAAGTATGAGAGCCTTCAACCAGAAGAAATTTCAATATTGGACAATGGTCAAAAGAGCACAACGGCTGGAATTTAACTATCAGAGCAGACAAAATAAGATGTTGGTAAATTCAGTATCGAACAAGTGAATTACAAGAACAATAAACGCAACGAACAGTTGGAAAGTTTCTGAAGACACCATTTGGAAGATTGCCAAGTACAATGCTGTAAGCCCAACCCTAAAGGAGAAAGTTAGTTGAGTCAGCATAATGTCAACAACTGAATTACAAGAACGCCAAACAAACCAAACAAACGGCTGGAAATTTTCTGTAGAATCGATTAAAAATATCAACATACAGTGTAATGTGGGAAATGATCTCAATTGGCACGAGCCCAACCTACTCCACGAATAAATTTTGGTAGATTCATAGTACAAAAAAATGTATTTGAACAGCACTGAATTATTGAAGCAAGCAAGCGGGTCAAAATTTACTGAAAAATCAATCAGGAAGATCGACAGATGTAGTAAACAACGCAGAAATCCCAACCCAACCCAATTCACAACGAAGACAATGCTAGAATAAACATACAACAACTGAATTGAAAGAGCACTACATTCATCAATACATTGATCTGATGCAATAAGTCGGAAGATTGGAAAGTAACTCAGTAGTAGGAATTGATTCCATACCAATCCAACCCCAGAATAAAAACAGTGACAAGTAAATTGGGAATACTGAAAGATCGAACCAAGCAAACGCCTGATTATTATCTAAAGAATCAATTTGAAAGCAAATGTACTACAAGTCGAATAAGGCGAAAAGGTACGCAAAAGAAACCTTTTAAATGAAAAGATATCCTATCAGAACAAACATATGCAATTCGACCACAAAAATATAATTGACAGAAAAAAATGTTTAATTATCAGTGAAAAAGAGTACAAGAGTAATCGAAACAACCAATAGAGCAAATATAATACAATTTATTTCGAAGAACAGAAATGGTGATCAACCCAACGAAATTGTAATTAAAGACCAATATTGCACATGAACGAAAGTTTTTTATAAATATAGCAGCAAACGGATCCATTTGGCCTGGCAATTTTCAAAATATTTTTGGATAATCATTTTATAAAAAATATAACTGGATCGGGGAAACCCAAACAGGCCAACCCCAACCGAACTACTGAAAAAAATATTAACTGAAGATCACGTTAGACTAAACAAAAAACAGGGATGGAGAAATTCGCAGTCTTATAACAGCAAAGTAAGTTCATTTTTCATACGAAAAGGAATAGAAAATTTAATAGAAATATCAGAAAGAGATGACTAATATAGCAGAAATAAATAAAACTGAACTGAAGTAACTGAAACCCTGGTAAAGTTTTGAACAAAAAAAGATGCCTCGAAGAAATTTGCTGAATAAGAACAAATAGAGACATTATAGTGACGAGCAAAACGAAGCAACTGAAGATATTTGGCAAACAGCAAAAACATAAATAGTCTAGAATACATGTTAACCAGAAATGCAACCTCAACCGAACTACTGAAAAAAAAATTAACTGACGATCACGTTAGACTAAACAAAAAACAGGGATGGAGAAATTCGCAGTCTTATAACAGCAAAGTAAGTTCATTTTTCATACGAAAGGGAATGGAAAATTTACTAGAAATATCAGAAAGAGATGACTAATATAGCAGAAATAAATAAACCTGAACTGAAGTAACTGAAACCCTGGTAAAGTTTTGAACAAAAAAGATGCCTCGAAGAAATTTGCTGAATAAGAACTAATAGAGACATTATAGTGACGAGCAAAACGAAGCAACTGAAGATATTTGGCAAACAGCAAAAACATAAATAGTCTAGAATACATGTTAACCAGAAATGTACGTGAGGTATTTTGAAGACTACAATAACGATCAACAACTGGATAATTAAACTACATTATCAGTCATGGAAGAATTTAACTGGATAATTAAAATCTGTTGACTTGTTAACTGCAATTGCGTAAAAAACATTTATTTTGCACTAATTACAGTTTGGTTCAACTTGACATCATTTGAACCGCGTATTAATAACTATTGGGTGAAGAGTTGAGACCGGAAAAATCAATTGGAAAAGCAAACCTGAAGGAGCAGCGATTTTACTACTTGGAATTAATGAAATAATTTCTCTAGGTTGGGCTGGGTTCGGTTAATTTGAATTGTGTTGGCAAACACAATTAACTGCAATTTCTTTAACGCTAACACAAAATGGGTTAAATTGAACTTGAAGAGCAAAGCTGAATAACTGGTTCTTACAATTAACTGGGACACAAGTTAGAATAAAAACATAACTGCAGTTATGCGAGTGTTTTACTGTATCTATTGAGATGAGAAATGCAGATTTGTTTAATTATTTAACATTCGATCCTGCTGGAACAACAAATGTGACATAATTAAATTTAAACTACAACGACGTAAACATCTTAATGGTGGTCAATTAGAATACCAACAAATTGACACAAAGGATTTCTATTTCTGCTGTCTTACTTTTCTTCTTTCATTCAATGAGGTAGCAAAATTTGATTGGAAGAGCAAAGCAAACCAATTCAAAACAAAACGTCCTTCGAGGTTGACATAATTAGAAGCAGGTATTGTACGAAGAGTGGAGAAAGGAAAAATCAGTTGGAAAACAAAACTGGAAGAGCAATGATTTGACTACATGGTGTACATGGAATGAAATAAGTCCTCTTGGTTGGGTTGGGTTGGGTTGGCTACGGTTGGGTTGGGTACGGTTGGGTTGACAAACATAGTTAAATGCTATTTATTTAACCCTAACACAAAATGTTAAGGAGAACTTGAAGAGCAAAGCTGAACAATTAGAAGATTTGTTTAATTATTCAACATTCGATCGTACTGGAAGAGCAAGGTTGAAATACTTATCTTAAAACTAGAACAATGCAAATGTCATAATGGTGGTCAATTAGAATACCAAGGATATCAATTCCTGCTTTCTCACTTTTTCTTCTTTCATTCAATGAGGTAGAGTAGCAAATTTGCTTGGAAGGGGAAAGCAAACAAATGCACTCAAAAAATCAAAGATGGAACAAAATTTAAAAAACTGTTCATTTTGTGAACTCATGTATGGTTGCTACAAGATTAGCACGAACGGGCAAAAAATGATCAATTCCAATGAAAACAATAGTTCAAAGATAATCTCACTGGATATAATTTAGCTGTATCAATAGGACATTGTAACCATAAGATTAACATCGAAATGGAAGAAAAATAAATAATCAAGCAAAATTACTACTATAGGAACTACTAGGACGTATTAAGCAGTAGGAATTGGAAGACGTCAGCATAACTTTAAATTAAATTGAAGACAATTTCCATGAAGATCATTCGATCTTCTGTACTCGATTTGGTCTCCTATCAAAATCGCTATTATCTTCTTCTTAACACATTACGTTCCTTTTCAATTTGAAATATTCTTTTACTTTCTTCTATCTGGTTCGTCCAACTGAATCAAACCAATTGGTACACAATTTTTTCTGCAGTTTTTATAAATTCAGGCACGTCTTTTACCAACTTTACCAACGATTTAAATTGAAATAATTTCTTCGAAATCCCATAACAACATACGCTTGGAAATAGGGTACGGTTTCTCATAATTTCCCAAAGGAAGTGGATAATTTGAGCGCAGTAGCGACACGATTGCATCAAAAGGAGGCATAATTCGCATAATTACCGGCGAAGATGGTATTTTGTTTCCCTTTCTGGCCATGATCCATGCCCGCCAGACCAGAAAGGACGACGTTTGATTATTTTTGCGCGTTTCGAAGAACACACCGCAATTTTTTTTTCGCGCGTGATTTCACGATGACTCTTCGTTCGCGTCAGCTGGGGAAAATTCGCGAAGATTTCAGCCGACCTTCGCGGTCGTAATTATTGAAAATAATCGTTACGTCGCGTAATGAAAAGCCAAGCAGGCAGGCAGGAGGAAAGAGATAGGCGGGGACCTTGCTTACGACATAAGAATGCACATTTTGTTATCTGTGCGACAAACAAGCGAAGAATGTTGAATTATTGCGATTTTGAAGGTCGATTGTTTAAAAACCGAACATGAACATGTGTGTTGTTTTATGGCAGACGGCGTCTCGTACTTTCACAAAAACAAACAACGGTACGTTCGCATGCGGGCGCAAAATCGAACACATGTTGCATGTTGGCATTGTAACCGTAAAATTATTGTGCCCCATCGAGTAAACGAACGCGACTGAAAGTTAAATCGCGGCGAGGCAATCGAAGCGAAACAATCGATTGTCCAATAGCTTCGGATTGTTCGTTTCGTCCACGTAACGTTTCATTAAAATTCCCGTTGAGGTTCGTCCCTTTAAGGCATGGTTTTGATCACCCCCACCCCCTCATCCTTATAATTCAGAAAATTCTTAAAACAAACAAATGCAAAAAATACAATCAGCAAATATTTTAACGAATGAAAAAAGTAAAAGGTATTCACAAAAGTATTCAAAGCGAAAAAAATGAACATATTTTGCGTTTCGTTGAAAGTTTTGACATTCTTGTGAGACTGGGGTTGGAAGATGAAAATATTGCTCCCGCTTTTAAGTTAACGTCCAACGAGAGGTTATTGAAAAGACCCAAAAAATATTTAAGAATATAAACTAATTTTCACTTGCGCCTCATAACATCAGGTCAGGTTGGAATGAATTTTTGTGTAAATCATTAAGTTGAGTTGGTTCAGATTGCGTTTGGTGTGAATATGAATTAAGTTACGTTGGGATTCGTGTAAACCTGCGTACCTCTCAGTGCATCTTGTCTTCCAAAAATTCGAATATCGTTTTCTGTTTATCTGAGCATTTAAAAAAAATTATGCAATTTTTTTGAACTGCCTCGCGAAGCCTTTTCTTGACAAATTTCTTTGATATAAATGATGTTTTCTGGAATGAAATGTAACTTATGGGCTTGGTTTCCAGGGAATTTAATCTTGGGGTGAATTTTTACGTGAAACTGTCACATTGGGTTGGTTGAGATCGCGTCTATGTATTAAGTTAAGTTGGATTTATTGTGAACCTGCGTTTGATTCAATTGCCTTGGATTGTGGGTAAGTGCAAGGGCTGTTTTCATTGAGCTCAATTCATCATAGAATTCAACATTTTCAAGAATTTATAGCGTAACTCATAAGTTTAGGTTTTTGGGCCAGTTGAAATACTCCAAGTTTGACATTTCTAAAAATATCCAAAATTATCAAAAATTAACAAAACATTAATATTTTAGTTCCCGACATTTCCTTGGAACGCCACTGTACGAATTATTTAGAAGATAATATTATTTAAAAGAGAATATCTTTAATAACAAAAACTATAGAATTTAAACTTACTAATTATTTCAGGAGAACAATTTAATTTGGCAAAGAAAAAATTCTTGCCCAACCCAAACCAAACCAATCCAACCCAACCCAACCCAAACCAACGTCACTCCAACCCGACACAGACATCTTTAAAAGCCAGTGTGTGTTATTACTTGGAAGAGCAAATGAGAAGATCCTCAATATCTAAAATCCGGGCAAAAGTAAAAATGTATTGGAAGAGCGAAGACTGAACAAGAAAGTTGGAAACCATTCAGCTCCAGGAGTTCCACCGATTTCACTTTAAAGGGACATCCCATTAAAATCGACGAAGGATAGAAAATGTTGGCGATTTTATTAGAACAAATAATAAGCAAGGAATAATAAATCAGTAGAATGCATTTACGTAATAGAGCAAACCCAACCCAATCCGGTAAGATATTCGACTCTGGCATTTAACATAGCAATAAAATGAAAATTTCGTTAAAAAGCATGTATAACTTTTAGCTACATAGGACATAATTTCAAAATAAATGTTGTAGAGCAACAATTATGTAAGATTTGATTGAGAACAACCAACGTCCAAAAATTCCCGGGTGCAAACGAGGGAGGTGGAAGTCTGCAACTGAGGGAGACATGGTGCAGGAAATTATAAATTAAATGAGCAATGACGATTGAAAATATAAATCAACGTGAAAGAATTTAACGTTTGATCACTGCCATGGAACCTTTGCGAGCAACGATTTGGGCACTTGCTTAGTAGAGCAAACTTAATCAATTACTATACTAACTATGATTCAATAAATTTAAACAAAATTTCGTTATTCATTATAAAAAATAGGGCAAAAACATATACTTTAATTGTGTGAACGAAAAATAATTGTGGAGCAAATTGATTAATGGGGAAATTAACTCTGAGCTAAAGGGCAGCAATAGAATAAAATAGTACATTTAGCTGTAACACACAAACATCTGATAATTTAACCTACTGAGCAATTAAACTCATTTAAATGTAACAATAAGAACTTGAGAATATCTGGAAAAATTGATTAATTTATCTAGATACACGTTTAAGGGATTTTTCTACCTTTTATTTCAGATTAATATCTTCAGATAACAGTCAATATGTGTAAAATTTGTTGAAATTGTTAGTTCGAGTTTATTCCATTCGTGAACTTTGAGGTTGTGGTTAGCACACTTCTTGCTTTGCTGGTTAAAATCGACAGAACCTCAGTTCGATTATCTTCTGGTACTACTCTTTGAATAATTTTCTATTTCAACTGGGAAAAAATACTAAGACTCGGGTAGCGAAAATCATAATGTTTGCGCTTTTCACATTCATAAATAAAACACAGATTTCATGTCTAGGACACTTCTCGCTTCGTTGATTGAAACCAACTAGCGACATTCATCACACACAACATTTTAAACGTGGGAAAGTCCTAAATAAAAGGGGGCTACCACGTCCAACAAATCTTCATTCTAGCACAGCAAATACAATATTTCTGATTTAAATGCAAGTGGAAATTTAAGACAAAATGAAGCAAACAAGCGATGGCAATAAAAATTGCAAAGAAAAACTGGCAAAGAAAAATATTTGTATGCTTAAAACACGTGGCGTATTTTCCAATCAAGTCATCATCTCTTTGCATTCTTTGCAACCTCTCTCTTGCCACATGCATTCCTACCCCATTGCTTATTTTCATCGCCTTTTTCCTAACATTCTTATAGCACTCAACCTCATTTTCATACAATCCGTCTCTTCTAGCACAGTATACCCTGGCATTGACTTCTTGATCTACGTGATAGAGAACGTAAAGCAAACAGAAAATGAAGTACAAAAAATATAAAAGCGATTAGCAAACCGATGTAAAGTGGCGAGGATGTTCTCACGAATATCAATAACAAGGAATGCATCAAGAAAGGATATATGACGGAATTAAAGTACAGCATGAATTTAGAAAGAGAAGAAATAAAGAAATAGAAGAACGAAGCTTTGTCCACGGGGCGAAAACACAGAGAGCCAGATGGCTGGAACATATGGGCGACGATAGATTGGTTAAAATAATCTTACTGGGGGTAGAAGGAGAAAAGAGGAAAATGGTTAGAGGAAGTGAAGAAAGATCTAAGCGAGGTAGGAGTCAGATTGGAAGGAAGATGCTCAGGTTGCAAAGAAGACTGAAAGACCTCGAAGCCAGGGCCCTCTAAGGCCTGTAACGATGTACATGTCATGAAATCGCCGATATCAAATCTCACAATAACATCTGAAACACATCTGAATAACAGCTCAAACAGCTGAAATTGTGAAGATGTAAAATCTGTGGATCTGGATCGCCATATGACTAATAAAACGAAGTGTGCTATGTGATCTAATTTATTATCTTGATCTGATTCATTTTAGAGTGGATGTTGAAGCGCTCATTGCAGAACCTCACCTGCTGATGTTGATTATGACAATAATTACCAAAAGGTCGATTTGATTGAAGATGTTTTCCAAGGCGTAATATAAGATTTTTTTAGGGGATTCCCAATTTTTATAAAATTGTTAAAATAGACCAGTTTCAGGAACATATATTTTAATCTGGCCTTAGCTTTTTCTCCCTTCCATTGTAAAATATTCACCAATACTATCTCCAGAAATATTCATATAAACATCGCAAGTTGTCGTACACCATGACGAGTTTCTACTTGTTTAACCAACCTTGGCTAGCGGTGATTAAGGGATCCCTATCGGATACATTGCAATCTGATTCATTTCCATGCATCGTAGCCGTCAAACTATAAATGAATATATGATTTACGAGCTCTTTTTGTCTTCATATCCTTTCTGGGAAAACTATAAGATTTACGCGTGGTTCACATCACTGTCCGTTGTTTTTGCAAAATTAATTTAATTAGTTAAACTAATATCAATCAATTCATCGTTAGCTTGTCCATGCGATTTTTCAATATTGCTTATAATTTTAATCATCGTGTTTAAACCGCACACAGTACTTTGTTAACATGGTGTCGCTTGTTAAGTAATTAGTTAAATATTTGCGATACAAATAAATCGTTAACTTCATGAATCACGTCCGTCAAAACATAATAGAATATTTGATTTACGAAGTCCTTTTGATGTGGTTTGGTGACCTTCTGGGTGAAAGTATACGATTTACGAAAACTTTTAATTGTTCAATGTCGTTTTAGCTTGGTCCACAACACGAGTGGGATGCATATAAGAAACTAACCTCCGAAAATCAAACAGGAATAAATAATTTAATAAATAATAATTACAACATTTTTATTTCTATTATAGTCTAAATTTGCTGACAAGTTCAAATAAGAACGAAACGATATTCGACATTCAGCGATCCAACACTGTAATTTATGCTCATAACATATTTTAGTGCATGTTTTACCATCAGTAAAGTAAATTTTATATCTTTAAGAATAGGGAATTTGCTCGTTGAAGAGAGCATTAGAAAAATATAGTTATTTAATATTATTAAGTGATGGATGAAAATTTAGCTGGGTGAGGGAATTATAGTAAGAATGGTAAAATAAAATTGTTGATTATTCTAATCAATTAACTGTTATGTGTTATGTAAAACAAACACGTTGAGCTAAATGGGAATAATTTTAACTGGGTGAGCAAAATTGTAGAATAAGGTGGAATTTAATTATTAAGAATATTACATGGTTGGATGGGGGATAACACGAAACCAGATAACAAGGAGCAGTTAGAAGAATTTTAGTGGATAAACAAATTCCAGCAAATGTTTTGAAAATATGGGGTATTTGTTTAGCTACATATCTATTGGCAAATTAGCTATCAGAGAGGATACAAAAAAGTAATGGGCCTCATTTGAAATAATTTTACTTGATTGAAGGAAGGAAAGAAGAAGAATTAGAATTTAAGTTATAATTCAAAATTTTAAGAAATAGCACTTGACTTTAAAAGAGGAGACGAATTTAACTGAACAAGAAAAGCAACAAATATTAAAAATGACAAGGCGTGATAAATCTCTTTGCTGATGAACCATTACAACTGTTGGAACAACTGTTATAACAATTTAAGTGGAAAAAAATCGTTAATGTTTGTAGCTAGCTAGTTATTGGGGAATTTAGATATAAAAACATTTGATTGTAACTCATTGGAAACAATTTACTACGAGTGGGGAGGAATTTAAGCAATGAAACAAATATTTAAAACATCAAAGACATCGAAAGACTTCTAACAGGACACAGGTGAAAAATTTTTAAGAACCCAACCCAACCCGAAGTAAATTATATATAAATGCAATTATTTAGAACAAGTGACCCAACCCAATCCAACTTCGATTGAGTTGAGGTGATTTTGAAGAGCAACACGTTTGCCTGAATTAAATTGGGTTTGCTCTGATTGAAGCGCAGCACGAAATCAATTCACTTCGGGGGTTGATTGTGAATTGACTAAAAAATGTTCACAGTAAGTTAAGATATACTCGAAAACGTTTGCTTGAATGGGTTTGGATTCGATTCGATAAAACACGGGATATCATTGGTTTGGGCTTTATTTTTGATTTAGAAGAACAAAAGTAGACAGAGAGTTCTTGTTCTTGCGTTGTTGTTGCAAGAAGATAAACAGGTAGACTAACAGATATATAGATATCTATCTTCTATCAGTTTACATCTCTGGCAACTTATCTGATGTCTATGATTCTGTCTGCCTGTCTAGCTGTTTATGCATAACTTCAAGCACTATCGTCACTTGGCGCTATGCCATGGTCTGATTGACCGATGGGCGTGGTCTTCGGTACGAAATGGACTTAAGGCCTAGTTGTCCTATTATTGTACATAATAACAAAATTTAAAAATTCGTAGCGAACAAAATTGCCAGTAATGATTGGACTGTTGAACCTAACACGAAATCTCATCATTGTGGTTAGAAGCGACACCCAACACAACTCACCATGCAATTCAGGGTGAGTTGTGTTGGTTGTGGTTAAGGCCTTAGTTGAATTTATTTTTGCTTAAATTAAACAACTGCAGGCAGAAATTGCCCAGATCTATTCGTTGGGATACGACGATGAGGAGATTAAGTCATAATCGAGTTAATCTATGACGTCACATTGCTGAACGCAAATACAAATATATAATTGAATTCTATAAAATATGGTCTTCGGCGGGATATGTCTGTCTATAATCCATTTCTAAACTGTTATAGATGGATAGATGCACTTGCGCGGTTTCCGTTAGGCAATTTAATTCTCTAAAACTTTGTTTGTTCTTTTTTTCATATTACGCTCAATCAGAAACTGTCAAAACTTTTCATTACATAATTGGGACAAAAATGTGCACCCTGCCCAATTATATTCGACATTCGACATTTTTTATTCAGGTTGTATTGCATTGGGCTAAATTACAGCTGACACAACTAAATCAAATAAAATACGATTCTTGTATGTGACATTATAATTGAATTCTCTAAGGTATGGTTCGACGTATGTCTAACTATAATAGTTTAGAAATGGGAGGCATTCAAGTCACACTTTTGCTTTTAACGAAAGAGGCTTCGACTGTCCATTTCAAAACTATTATAAATTAACCTGAAATTTTGCATTAACATAGTTGGAACGCGGACGTTAAAAAATGTCAAAGAAACACATGTTCCAATTAGGCTGAAAGATTAAGAACAAATTAGTCAAGATTTGAATTATCTTTGCAGCTAATGATATTTCCCAAAAAGTTTTTTAAAATACCAGTCGACATTTGCTTCTTAGAAAATATAAGGCTTCCCACAAAATGAACTTAATCAACCCGAATGGCGACCAGATTGGGTTCGTTTAAGGCAAGTAAGTAAAATAAATCTATGAAAATATAAAACAGGGAAATCATTAGGGTTTAATGGAAAAAAATAAGTAGAGGATCAAAATTGGTTAAAGTTTAAGTAAAGAAACCTTGAAACATTTTAATTAAAGAAAACCGTTAGCTTAAATTTTGATGAGTTTAACAGGTGGAGCAAATATTACAAAGATCGTAGATCTCGGACAATGACAACGAGACCAACAGGGAGAAGTTGAACGTTACACCAGATTACACAAAGAATTGAAAATATTGGTTTTGTAGTTAGCTTTTGAATTGCATTGGAGTTAATTAGAATTATTTTCTATTTGGCGGAAAAGTTATAAAATTTGAAGACTTAAATTATTAAATTTCAGAATGAAAATCAAAAGAATTTAATTCAAGAATTAAATTGTTAAATTTAAAATCTCACCTCACGGCTGCGCAGTAATGCAGACTTTCGATGGGAAAAAATCTGGTGATTTTCTTGTGATTCTCGTCGACGTTTTCCAGCAAAATCCCGTTCGACCAAACGCTCAGCCAGCTGTCGATGCCCCTCGCCCCCGTGGCCCCCTGATCCGGATACAGCTCCTGCAGGGGCTCCTGGATCCCCTGCAACCCGTCCTTCGTCTGCTGCGGCACGGAGCTGCCCAAGTACAACACCCTGCACCTGCAGATGGGAGTCGATTCCGACATCTTTACCTCCAAGGACGAAAACGGCGACGAAAGTTGCTCTCCGCTGTCGGTGATCCGGTCGACTGTTCGGGTCACAGCTTCTTCATCTTCCTCATGTTATCAACGGCGTCTACAACGCGAGAAAATAATTAAACTCCACCCTTAGGCACCACCACTGGTTTCGTTTTTCATCGCGACCGATTGCGGAAAATCAAGATCGTTTACCTTCTATTGCGCGATCGAGAGCAGAGTTCATATTCCCACTGGCTCTCTCTCGGTTCAGGTGCGACCTTAACGCGTATAAAATAAAACAATTAAAGATACTCGACGTATCTTTGCATACATAATTAATTTTTACTACCTAACAGTTACGGCGCACATAAACTTTAGAGATCGAGTGTGGGCATTTATTGGTGAAATTTCGCGGTGATCTTCGACGACCTTGCGCTTTTCTTCGATTTTTGGGTCGGGGTGTACCGAAATTTTTGCGAAATTCGCGCGGTCGTCGCAGAAATGGGCCCCTCTTCGCGAACGTGCGTGGAAAAATATCGGAATCGCGTTTTACTTGCGCATGTAAATTTGTCGAGTGTTGTAAGGTGTGAGGTGTGTTTGCTGAAGAATTTGCCGAGTGCTTCCGCAGCAACGCCTTTCGTCGAGTGTGGCACCGTTCGTGACGTTTTTCATTATTTTTTATCAATCCGAAGGAAAACAATGCCGGAATAATGAGCTGAATGGGAAGGTTTTATAATGTTAACGTTAAATAAATTGTATGCCCCCCCCCCCTAGGTTTTTGTATATATTTTGAAATAAATAAAACATTTTGTCTTTAAATATGGCCACCTTCCACCACCACGTCAATACAGCAAAAATTAAAAAATATTTAATTAAATTTTATATTTATTTTCTTATTAATAATAAACTGCATTTTTTAAATTTAAATAACACTATCGGTTGAGGAATTCTGAAAAGCAGATTTTGCATATTTTTTTATTGTGTATACATTTATCGGGGTGGGGCTAACAACAGTATATTATTGCAAGTTTTACAAACAATTTAATAATTATTTATTCATATTCAATTTTTAAATAAATTTTGTGACCATTTTTAGCCCTATTGATATTTATTGGAAAGCTTTCATTATTTTTATCCCCCCCTCCCTTATCAACCACCGTTACGATCACGACAAATATAATTTTAATTATTTAATTTCATAAATATAACTATGTCAAATGTTTAAATAATTTTAATTTAAGGATTTTTTCTCTGGAATTTAAGACTCCTGCAACCTTTCATGGAATTTACCATGCTTTCAATTATATCACACACACACACACACACACACCCTCTTTAAACCATAAGCCAAGATAACCGCAAAGTTTAAAATTGTCTAAAATTTTAATATTTTTTAAAATTTTTAAGTATAATTATTGCACTTTTGAAATATTTTTTACGAATTCGTTAGTAGAGCTTTTTGTCCCGTTCGAAAGCTTTTAATTATTTTACCTCTACCCTGGCAAATTGCCAACCACATATTTAATTAATATTTTTCATAAATATAAATTTAATATTAGTTAATATTTTAATATTTTTTAATTATTTTATTTTTTAATATACCTTTTTAAGACTTTTTTCCTTGGAACATGGACACCTTACAGTCTTTTATAGGTTTCATAGCCCTATCAACTATGACAAACTCCCCCCTTACAATAACTAATTGTATCAATTTTTAATAGTTTTTAATAATTAATTTTTAATGTAAATATTTCAATTATTGAAATAATTTCTACTGTTCATTTACTAGATCATTGTTTTCAGTACACTACTTTATGAGCTTCGGTGAGTTTTCAATTATTTACGAACCAACCATTATATGTGGTAATAGTGGATATGGTTGGGTCAGATGAAAATAATAAAAATTTCTGTTAAAAATACAATTTTAATTTAACAAATTAGGTCAGTTATGGTGAAAATCTTAAGTCAATTATAAAAATGGTTTTCATTTAAATGTAATAAACTTTTCATATTATTATTATTATTATTTTAATGCAAATATTTAATTTTTAAGAGGAGTGCATATATTAAATAATGTAAATATGCAAATATGGATTTAAATTTTTTAAAATAAATTTTCCGTCTTGTACCCTAGTGCTCCACAGTTTAACCCTTGTGTTGCCACCCGGGTACCCGGGTACGCATCGGCCTATGTTTTGTTGAATAATTTTTTTTCCAAAAAAGATTTGCCAAAACCTTCTCGTATCCCCATGCTTTGACCGATTGCCTATCAAAATGTGCATTCAACATATTAAAAATAAAATTTTAACTAACAAAATTTTGCATTTGAAAAAAACAACACGTATGAGCCACCCGGGTACCCGGGTACCCCGATAGAAAAAGCATGATTGTCGTATAGTATATCATGCAAAAAAAGTTTGTTGTAAAAATACAATAAGTAAATATGGATTAATATATAAATAATAACAATATTTGTTTATTTCAAATTGTTTATTTATTGGATATTTTGAAATGTTTTGTATCAAAAATTACAAAAAAATAATTCAATTTCAAAATTTTACACAGATATATTAGAAATCAATGATTACAATGCAAATATTTTGTGACCTTTGCTGTGTGCTGATCACATAATTTAATTGATATATTCAGGTAGGAATACCTTCCTAGAATATGAATAATTAAATATTAATCGAATGCATATAATTATTCTAGTTACAATGGGCTTTTAACAAGAATTTCGTGGGTGGGGTACCCGGGTACCCGGGTGGCAGATGCTGTGAGTTTTTCTGGGTGGCAACGCAAGGGTTAATATGTTTAATGGGGGGGGGGGGGATTCAATTTTGATGTGCCCCACTCCGAGGTACCTTTTCAACCGTCACAAAAACATCTACAATATTATATACCAGTTTCACATTTTTCAAATATTTTTCATCACGCTTTCAATTATAACAAACCTACCACAATAACTGTGATAATTGTATCAATTTTTATTAGTTTTTAATAATTAATGTTAATATTTCAACTTCTGAAATAATGTCTACTATTCATTCACTGGAGCATTTTTTCAGTACACTACTATATGAGCCCCAGTGAGTTTTAAATTATTTACCAACCCGCCATTATAGGTGGTAATGGTGGGTTGGGTTGGGTCAGATGAAAATAATAAAAATTTCTGTTTAAAATACAATTTTAATTAAACAAATTAGGTCATGTAAATGTAATAAACTACTGAAAATGAGCAATTACTCAAATTACAATATCCAACCCAACTCAACGCAACCCAATCCAATCTAACCCAACCCAATATCTGGAATTTGTATTATTTCAATAATTCAACCTCTTAAGTGTTCGTATATAGTTTTATAGTTCTTGTTGGAAAATGGTGAATCTACAGTCCCATGTAAGCTCTTATATGGGTGTATAAATTTTAGACCCCTGTCACTAATATTTTTTTTTAGAAATATCTAAAATATAATTTTTAATCTAATTTTTTTTTTAATATTATAACAAGTTGCAAAGCATCCAATTCTTGTAATCCGCGTTTGTGGTTTTGTTTGTAACCACGTAGAATATTATTTTTCATGAATCCTTTGACTGTTTAGTTATATAATTTGAACTTTTTAAAAGTTTCTTAATAATTCTTTTGCTGGAGCATGTTGAACTTGTTCAATATAACTATAACTCGGTAAATTGCAGTTTAACCCCTCCGCGTACGTTGTCTACGATCTACCACTATCGTCTCGAAGTTTGTTTTAATGTTTTCACATTTTTGTTATTTTACTTAAAATCAGTTTGTGAGTATTGTATCTCTTGAGGTGAGCAATTGCAGTGGTCTCTACCGATCGACTAAGTGAGTATTATCCAGTCTTGCAAGTACTTCGCAGCCGTCGGCAGACACTAAATGCCGCTTTACTTGAAAAACAACTTAGGTCGATGAAGACCACTGCAATTACGTAATAGCACGAGTACGGATGAGCTCAAAAGACAGCGAAACTACTGTGATCAGCTTATGCAAGGAGATTACGATGATTTTGTACCAAATAGATCAACAAATTATAACCGAATTATATCTATATATTAATTTTAATAATTTAAGTTCCTCCAAAACTTGAAAGCTTCGCGTGTTTGACTCGTTATAGTTTTACAATTTTAAACGTATCATGTTGCAACTAGTTATGTTTTTATTTTATTATTCTCATTTAAACATTTCGATTTAGTATTTTTAACGCTTCAGCATATTTTTATTATTTTAATGCAAATAATTATTTTTTATTTTTAAGAGGGGTGCATTGCCCCCACCACACCACCACCCCATTTCATTACACATATACATACATATATACCTAAATAACAAAAATGCGTAACTTGAATATTTATATTATATTAAATGAAATATTTTGTAATTTTTTATTTATACGTTTTTGCTCTTTTTATGCATTTATCATTGCTCTTTTTTTAAAGTCGCGCCCCACCACGACCAAGCAAAAAATAAAAAGTTGCAAATATACATTTAATAACAAAAATTTATAAAAAGAAGTTATAAAGTAGCTATATCCAAATGTTAAAATATTCTAAGAGTCTTGCATATATTTTAATTTACTGCATAAAAAGTACGTGTCGCTGTCGTCGTAATTCGTGTTACGTTTGTCGAGTTTAAGCGACCGAGGAAATGTTTAGCGAAGAATAAAGAAAATGATTGGGAAAAAGGCTTGATTTTAAAATAAATTGTAGCGAATGTATTAAGGTGCAGCTGTTTCGACCTCTGTATGCTCATCAGACTACCACAAGTGCATCTATGCAGCAGTAAACGTGTGTAGGTCTCCTCTAAGAGTGATAATATTTACAAACAAACTGATTAGGCCTGAATTACATTGACATAGATAAATTAATGGCGTGCAGAAAAGTTTTTCCATTTCTTGCATTTTGTGACTTTTATAAAAAAAATATTGTATTTTTAAAAATTAATATTTATTTGCAAATTTTTGGGCTAATTAAATATTAATATTAATAAAAAAGTACTATTTTTGGAAATTTTTACGTTTGACATTCATATTATACGTATAACGTTCTCATCTTCGTATTTTTGGGAAATGTTATTTTCATATTTTCTCATTTGTGTAAATTTTCTTACTGCAGATAATTTAATTTTTAGTATTTTGTTTTAAAATTTGAAATATTTTGCAATTTAATATTTTGTAATTTTGTGACAAAAATTGCAAATTTGCAAATTTTTCTATTTAAACAAATTTGTCCATTTTCACATTTTTTCAAACTTTCATATTTCTTGCATTTTGGATGATTTTTTATGATTTATTATTTGCTAATACTAATATTTGGAACACTAATGTTATTACAAATAAATTACAATATCAATTAATTTTGGTATTCTTTAATTTTACCATTTTTAGATGATTTTTACAGTTTTTTATAAAAATTCCTTCTTTAACTGTAACATTTTAATGTTAATTTCGTGTATCATTAGTTTTAAATGCAAGTTTGTGCATTTTTAATTCTTAAATGTTAAAGTTAGTTTTTGACGATTTTTGACAATAATGCAACTGTATGGGTATTGATGTCTAAATGGCGTTAGTACACCAACACAAATCTCTCGTAATTCATGTGTGCAGGATTACATCCACCTTCCGTATATGTATCGTACGTGATCTGATGAGTACTGAACGACGAAGTAGCTGTCGTCGCGTGATACGTCCATTGAAATTTATTTTAAATAATGCATGTGCACAAATTGGCAACATGACCATTCCATCTTACATTTTTAGCAACTTGACATTTCTTGTTACCACTATGAGTATTGTTTTTAAGAATTTTTGAACATTTTTATATTTTTTGTACATTTGTGGAAATTTTGACGTCTTTTCCATTTTATACATTTGGCATGTTTAATAATTTCGACGATTTATGTAAATTTCGCCATTATACCATTCTGGGCGATTTTTTTTTAATATTTTGTAATTGTATATCATTTCAGTAATTTCAAAATTCTCTGAAATGCAGAAAATTTGACACAAAAACTTTCCACCATTATGGGTTGAGTTTGGTTGGTCTTTACAAAGCCAGGACATAACTCAAGCCAACTCATCCCATAAAGATAAAAAAAATGTACAAATTTTTGACGTACATTAAATTTCGTAAAAATTTGTAAAAATTGATAAAAGTTTCAAAAAGCTAGCAACAATCATAATTACAATAAAGAATAATAATATTAATAGTTGTTAAAATTTAAAAATCCCATAAACAATTTAATGAACAAAAACCACTAAAAGCATAAAATATATATAACAATATTAAACTATTGTGAAAATCGCGAAAAAATTTTGAAAAATAATAGAAATCGTTGAAAATTTAAATATTTTTGTAATTCGTAAAAAATTGAAAGATCAAACACAAAACTGAAAAAAACCATAAGTAATTGCAAAAATCTGTTATGTCAAGTATTTTTAATGCAAATATTTTTTAAATTAATTTAGTGTTTCTTGTTGTACCATAGAGCTTTACACTTTAACGTGTTAAATGGCGGGCACTATAAATCGACTTTTCACCTTTTTAATTTGTTTGGAATTCCTGTCGTCATTATAATTCAATTTCATGTTTTAGAACATTTTAAGTGCATTGTTATTTTGCATTGGACCGGGACCAATATTTCACTTCTTATTAGTTTATTAATTGTTGGTCTTATAATTCAACCCAACCCAATCTCGATTGATAGCATTTGGTAATCAATATTTTAATGTTTCAAATTTTTAAAAAAAATATTTTCAATGTATTTTGTATTGCAAAGGAAAATCCACATCCAAAAAAGTCATCCACGTGATGATTTTTGTCCCATGCAAGATGACAATCGTGTTCATATCCATCTGTATACATTTTTGTATAGATTTGTATAGCAGTTTTTTTTTAACAAAATTATAATTAAAAATTCTCTCAACTAAAAAACAAGTTTACAATTTCGATTTTATTTCATAAACCTGGACCTTTCAAGTTTTTATTTGTTATTGCACCACGTGCTTCTTTTGATTCTTGATTTTTTTGCATATTTAATCCAAATTTTATATAAAAAAAATAAAAATAAAAAAATGCAAATGCAAATATTGGTTTATTTTTTTGTAATTAATTTACTGTGCGTTGCTGTACCATAGAGCTTTACAGTTGAACGTGCCTAATGGGGGCATCTCCGACATATTTCTTGAAGTTTGATGTATATGACACCCCCAGCGCAGGTACATTTTCAACCATCACCATAAACATATACTATATAATATACCAGTTTCATATTTTCATTATGTCTTAAATATTTTTGAAGTAGGTTTAATTAAATTAATTTAATTGTTGATGTTTTTAAAGTAAACCGACTTTTCAACTTTTTAATTTGTTTCGATTCCTGTCGTCGTTATAATCCAATTTCATGTTTTAGAACTCTTTAAGTGGATTGTTATTTTGCAATGCAATTGTAATAACCAACATTACAATTATTACTATTTTTACAATTTCTTTAAATATTTTAATTAATTTAAATTTAAAAAAAACATTTAATTTTATCCCTATTTATGTCCTTGGTGTTTATGGCATTTTTATTATTATATCGATGTTTTTAAATATTTTCTAATATGTGATTTATTCGGAAACAATAAAAATAATTATTTTGGAAATGAATTTCTAGAAAATTTATCGTATGCATAAATCATTTTACACATTTTTTACTCATTTTTGTTGCCACAAACATTTTGTTTTCTAATTTTCTTCTACTGCCTCCAATTTTCACTTGTTTGAATATTTTATTATTGTTCCACTTCTTATCTTTCCCATGTTTGTCAACATTGGCACCGATTAATTTAATTGTTTACCATTAATAACAAATTACCCCCACCTCCTTCCTATACAATTCGTATCGACGTTATTAGTATGTCGAAGATTTTTTTAAATTTAGTTTTAAAATCTCAAGGTTAGTTTCAGTGGCGTAGCCGGGAGTTAACAACAAAGTGTCAAAGAATGGGAACAACACCCGAAGCACCGTCGCGCACGCCACTGGCGGCACGCATAAAATTCCGCTATTACGGAATCGACACGACACTCAAACCTGCCTAAAAAATCCACTAATCTAAAAATCGCAGGCAACGTCTTCCTGTTGCGATTGCTCCAACAATCGAGCATAAAAACAATGGCGATTGTTTCATTTCTAAATTCGAAACGACATGCATTATTCATCGCCGATTGTTGGGATTTTTTCCGTCGAATCGCCGATTCCCGCGGACCCGCTCCGAAATCGCGGCGACCCCGATCGCGCGATTCGCACCCCGGACGCGCGCACCCCACTGGGCTCGGACGAAACGAATTTCTCGCATCCTATGCAGGTATATGGCAAAACGGGCACTGCGTGTGTCGGAATTTCGTTCCCGTTATGGCGCACAACAAACGACACTTTTGGTGTCTTTCGTGCGCGGACGAAACCGACGGCTTTTAACCCAGAAATACCCACCTGCTTTGTTCGGAGGGGCCGCCAGCCGGGCCCGATAATCACAGGGATACGGCTAATATATGTGAGTTCACACAGCACACTTTTATTAAACAACACACCTAAATTCCTCGGCTCGGCCGTCTGCGATTTTTCGCGATCGTTCTTTCGCGCGAGGCACCGACCGATCGTTCACTGGGTTTATTAAATTTTAACTGCGCCACCGGGGTTCGATTCGACGACTGGTGCGAAAAATCGTCGGATTTTACCAAAATAAGTCCTCGAACTGACCAACGTAAACTCGCAAGAGATCTTAATGACCGTTCAAACCACGTAGCTGGTTGGCAGGTAGGACAGGTATCCTGAGAGAATGTAAGACTTGGTGGGGGGGCATCGCGAAAACAAGTGTTAGTGAAGAAAGGTGGGATCGACGAAGCCATATATCCATGATTTTTTTTTTAATATCTAACAGATGTAAAATTATTATTTTAAAAATTAAAGAATATTTTGAATAACAACATACATTAAATATTTTAATTATTATTCAATATGTGGTAATTAAATATTAGGTAAATATTACTAAGTAGGTACATCAACACTTACAATTTTTTTTTATTTTAAAAATAAATATGTTTTTAAATATTTTAATGAATAAGAATAATTTTATGATTATTAAATATATAGAAATTAAATATTGCATAAATATTACCAAGTAGGTCAACAGTAATTATTTTCTTTAATAAATATTATCAATATGAACATTTTTTAACAAAATTTTAATTAATACCACAACTAGTGCAACTCACCCCCTATACCAATAGCACATTTTATTTTTTATTTACAACATTTTATCTATTTTAAAATATCATGGGTAGATTTATTTAAAAAATAAAATAAAAATACTAATATTTTTTAATAACGTTTATTAATTATTTATTATTATTATTTATTAATTTTATTTATTTTTGTTGTTTTAATAATTTTCAAATATGTGAAAAAAAAAATGTAATTGGTATAATTTCTGACAAAAATTATATAGTCGTATTTATATATTTAATTGACACTTTCCATTTTCGAATTAAATCAATGAAACCAAAGTTAAATAATTTCATTGGGACTAAAAAATCGTTGGAGAAATCGCAATTTATTTATTTATTTCTGTTTATGTTAAATCATAAAGTTAATGTGCCGCGTAAATAATTGATGCGTTATAATTATTTAATCAATTTTTAATAATTTGCTGCAAATTAATTAGTTAACTTGCGTGTGGTGTAAATTTCCATTTTCATTGTGAAAGTCATGTTGCAGGACAGGACTAGGGGTGTAAAAAATAGTTCGCCAGGATTTTGAAGCTCACGACGAAATAAAAAATAACTAAAAATATTTTAAATTAATTTTGCTTTTTTATTTTAAATTGTCAAGTTTTATTTTTTTTTTTCAATTTTTGCCTTTTTTAAAAGGTCCACATATTCTGGTGCATTTTATCTAATTTTTGTTGGGTGTTTTAACTAATTTCAAGATCCACAATTATTCTAAAATTAGAGAAACCCCTATATGACGATATATTAGAAACTTCCAAATCTTTCTAAATGCAAACACAGTCGAAAAGTTAACAATTCAAAAAATGGGAAAAACGTCCAAATGGAAAATACCATTTGAATTAAGGGAACTCAAAATTATGAATTAGTGGGAAATTTTGAAAAAGGAAATTAGTCAAAAAGGTATGTTATATAATTACCCCACTTTACCTATGATCCCCTTGTTTAATAGCTTCCAAGACTCGTACTTTGCCGAATAGTCTTGAAGCTCGCAAAAACACGGCTACGTCCATTCGATCGAAACGGATATTTGAAACAAGATGCAAATTTTGTTTCAAAACAGCTGACATTTACGAAAACAGCCCAGGAGAGGTTATTTATTACGTGCAGTCTCGTTGACATCGAAATACATGTCAAATTTTGTCTCACATATTTTTGTACACAAATCATCGTTATATATTTAATCTTGGAAAATTGTACCTAAATTACGTTTTTGAGTCAAACTGCATGTTTCAACTGACCAAAAGAGCCATAATTACATCAATACTTTATTTCATACTAAAACATTGTCTACTATAATTTTGTTGGGTTAGGTTGGGTCGAGTTGGGTTGGGTTGGGTTGGGTTGAGTTGGGCCAGATTGTCAATATATTAATAGTCATTATGTGAATTATTAATTATCAAAGTGATCGTTGGCGAAGTGTCAATAAGTCAATTGTTAATATGCCAGTTATCATTATTCAACTGTCATTATGTGAATTGTCAATGTGTCAACTATCAATGTGTTAATTGTCAATATGTCAACTGTCAATATGTTAAATTTCAATGATCAATTATCGATGTGTCATTGTTATTTTGAACACGTTAATTATCGATATATTAATATATCAGTTGCCAATTTGTCAACTGTCAATATATTAATCACGTTATTAATTTTCAATTGAAAAATAAAAATATCAACATTCACTTTTATGTAATACAACGATCATTAAATTAAATTCTTGCAAACATAAAACAATCAAATTCAATTTTGATTGTTTGAATAAAAAGCTCCTTATAAACTGCTTTTTATCAAAGTCAGTGATCCAATTTCCACGAGACTGGAAACAATTTAAAATTATTGATATTATTACATGCGTTTATTTGTTCTAGTTTTTGTGGATATCTTTCAAATTGTCACGATTTACAATTGTTTGTAATTTATTTAATTCTTGACTCAAAATGGGCGTTCGCGAAAAATCACATGCCTCACTTGGCGATGAATTCCCGACTCTGATTGGCCGAAATCTGAATTTCGATTCTTTCTAGAATATGTATATGCCCGAAATGATATATTTTGACACAAACACATTAACAAAATCTAAAGGAAATTGGTGAGACGATTGGTTTTCTCGACAATCCTTTAGTAAAATGGTGGATGTTAGGATGTTCGAGAAAAAATTAAGAGCCATTCAGCTCCTCAAGGTAGACTACGTTTTCCATTTAAATTATTGTCAATACTCGCTGCCATTGTACGTTCAATGACTCCACAAATATGCACCGTTTGCAACCAAGTTTCAGCAATTGAATGTGACGAAGAAACCAGTGATTTTAAAATTGGAAAAAATTGAATCAACCTTTCGTAGAATCTAAACATTCGCAAACAAGCCTTTCAATAACTCAAGGTAGCTGTTGGCTGATTTACCCCGGAGTCAGATTTAAGTGGCTAAGGCATCAATTTCCTATCACAAACCTACCAAGGCGTGCATTTAAGACCACAGATTATTTGGGCTGGCACTGTAAAGTCGACCCAAGTTGACACTGATACAAAGATTCTTAAAATGTATTTGTAATAGCGCTACTTTTACTTAGCGATACGTTTTTCAATAGTTGATCAGATGGCCAGATTTTTGACACAATTTCAAAATTATCCAACGACACTTTTAAAATTACGACCAAAAATTTGATCAATAAGATGTTTCAGAATCAATTTTGGGTTGGGTTGGGTTTCGTTGGTTTTTTAAAATTAGGACAAACTGTTAATCAAAGGGATGTTTGAGGATCAATTATTGTCTGGGTTGGCTTGGGTTTTGTTGTTTTTTTTTAATTAGGACCAACTGTTGATTAAAGGGATGTTTGATAATGAATTATGTTGGGTTGGGTTGGCGTTGGTTCGTTTGGATTTTATTAAATTCAAACAAAATATCCATTAAAGAGATGCGGTGAGAAGCAATTTTGACTTGGGTTGGTTTTTTTAAATAAGGCAAAATATTGAGAGATGTTGAGGATGAATTTCTTTAGGCAAAATGTTGATTAATAATAAGTGCCTAAAAAGCAATTTTCGGTTGGGTTGAGTTGCGTCAGGTCGGGTTGTGTTAGGTTTGGTTAGATTTGGTTTTTTTTTAATTAGGACAAAACAAATTTTGTTTTTGGTTGAGTTGCATCAGGTCGAGTTGTGTTAGTTGGGTTAGATTTGGTTTTTTTTTAATTAAGACAAAACATTGATTAAAGAAATGTGTGGGAATCAATTTAGGGCAATTGACAAGTATGAGAAAATATGTCGACTCTTCAAACGTTGAATTTGGATTTTTTCCTTGTGAATCTTATAAACCCAACCCAACCCAAAACCCAGCGCAATATGTTCTGTCAGCCTAAGTCAACAATCAATCGAGGCACAACCAACAAATATATAGATGTAGGGAGAATTTTCCAATTACCAAATTTCGAAAATAATTCAGAAGTTTCTTGGAGTTTTCCAAAACCACTCTTGCAAATTCAATGAAATGAAAACCAATTCACGTAAGAATTATAATACTTTTGGTTTTAGTTTTACGCAAAGAATCTGAATTTGTTGAATATTTGTGATAAGAAGCTAAAAATATAATCATTTCCAGGGCATTGAACTTACATATTTATTTCAAGTACTGCAAATTTATCAAAATTTTTAGCGCATGCTCTATTTAACGCTACTTTGAAGTTGAAAATCGTTCAAAATAAATTATGAAGCTAAAGATAAAATAATCCGTTTGCTGATCTTTATGCAGAATTACAAGAAAATACTGCAATGTGAACGAAGGTCGACGAGAATTTCGAATACGTCTCTCGCTCACGGATATACGCCATTGATGTGCGCCGCTATTGTCTGGGCTTTATTATATCGTTCGAAGGGTTGGTTGCATATACTACACCTTTTATCCTTGTACACTATTTATTACACTTTACTTACAATTACAATTTGCACTTGGTGTATACTGCTGCGATGTGTTGTGTCCTTGTTAGGTACTTCTGTTCTGTACTGTATTATGTTACTGCTGATGTGCTTAACTACTCGAGAGATTCTGATGTTATACTTGAGTAATGCTGTTGTTATATTCAACTGTTGTGTTTGACTGGCAATGTTAAGGGCGATACCTGCTTTATATACTAAAGTTCGCTTGTATCACTGGTGGGAATGAAATGCCCCCACTTTGGTGCAAGATGGATGTTCTGCCCGACATGTATTTGTCCGATTCTAAGAGGATTAGAAACTCTAAAATCCCGGGTGTGCATACCATAGTTAAACGATATTTAATGGCTTATTTACAACCGCAGCGTTGTGATGAATTTGGCCGTCGTAAAATGACGGTTTTTGTGAAAGGGAATTTATCCGATAATTGCCGGGCCGAAATTGTGTTACAATGGATAATGTCTTGTATGTGACCGTACAAGAGATGCAAAGATGCAATTTGTTAAAGTACGAAGGGCAATAATGTTCAACAGGCTCGGGATTTTGGAACTAATTATCGATACTAAAAATATATATAAGTATCTAAAATGATTCTAATGAATCAATTTCGCGGATCCAAATCAACTTAATTAAATATGCTGATATGTGTATATGTGGGACCGAATAGCAATGGCGCAATTGTTTCAGAGTCAGCTCAACATTCTGTATGAAGAAAATATTCGAATTATCTAAAGGCACTCCAATACAAGTTAAGTTACACAGTTACCAGTGCAAGCATAAAATACTGGGCAAAGCTATTCTAAAACTACAAACACTGTCTCACATAATTTACAAAACTACCTTTACAGATAATTACAAGAATGTAATTTCACGGCGCAATTCTGCGTAAAGCTACATCGTTTTTTGAGCTCAAAATTATGTGCAAAGCTATCCTAACTTAAGTACTTAAAGGTCTGCAATCTCTTTATTTATGTGTATAATTCTGCGTAAAACTCAAGTTCCACACACAGCTAAGTTTTATTACTTTAGAGTATGAAAAGATTCAGCATAAAGCTTTTGTTTGGTAACTCGTCAGAAATAATTTATAAGATGCAAATGAACATCTTGTAGAGCTTTACTCAGAATTATAATCCTCTGCAGGTTACTAGAAGTACTGTAATTTGATACTATGTGCAGGTCAAAAACGACTCGCAAATCAATTATTCTATTGTGTTTCGCCGGATACAGATCTGCCAATGGCACACATTATCATTGATGATACAGACGTTCGGTTTTTTGTAAAAATGGTAATGAGATTATGGTTATGTAACCTTGTCTAACTGTCACTTTAATCCTATTGCCAACACTGATTTAATTAGAATACACATGAGTTAGATCTTAAAATGTTCTGAATCTCTCAATCTAAATAGTTTAGAAATCATTAATTGTTGTTGTCAAACTTGTTTAACTTTGAATTTTCTGATCGAATTTTTCATTGACTCTGAGACAAAGACAGCATTTTTGTGATCCTCGTAATTAATATTTGTATGTTGAAAACTGTTGATGAATTTGTATCACCTTTTCAACAATCTGTATAACATTGACTAAATTGTTACATGTCGTTAAATAAAAACCATAACTATTTATGAAATTCCATTTGGGCAGCCAAGGTCGTCCAATAAAAATCCCAAACAACCAAAGCTGTTCATAATCACACCGACGACGCCTCCCTCGGCCGGCGCGCGAACCAGAACCAAGCAAACCCGAATCAATTACCGCAAATGCACCTCGAAACGTTATCCAATAAGTGCAAGAAACCTTCGACGCCGGATCGCTCACGAAGGCATCCGCGTGCCCACATTCAACGTATCGAACAGGACGTGAACTCCAACAAAGAAAGTTTAAATTTTCAACGCATGTCCTGCGCGCGGAGCGCGCCTCGTGTGCGTAGAAATCTCGCGTCGACGTATAAGGCGTCCCAAGAAAAGCATTTTTACCGGGACGGTTGCGCAACGACGAAAGCCGAAGGAAATTCGCCGCCACTTTCACATACTTTGCCCTTATCAACGCGCTCGCCGCTTCCGGGCCGCGCGGACCTGCGAAAAATCCCCGGACATTTAGCAGCCGAATCGACGGAACGGATCGACCTCTGCCCACCGGCGGCGCATTAATGAATAATCGCCGTCCGATTTAGAAAAATGACCGTCCAAGGTTGTTGTTTATCTAGCAGGTATTTTTCATTGGAGGCTCATAAAAAACCGTCACAGGAGGTTATGTAGCTGTCCGCGAAGCGGCAAGAAAAGGTGAATTATACCATCGCGCAGTAGTATTTTCTTGCCTCGATCGCGTCGATTTCGTACGTACTGAGACTAGCAGTAATACTTTGAGTCATAGAGTCAAGGTGAGCTGGAACAAAGAGGTCGCACCATTCGTACAGGTAAACTTGCACAGGTATAATTAAATTACTTTTTAACTTCGACGTTAATTTTGAATATTGGGTTGCTGTTTAAATTTGCGTCAGTTCCGGTTAAAGCGGAAATAATATATTTTCCCGTTGAGCAAGAATAACATTGCGACAGGTTGCCATTTAAATTTGCGTCATTTCCGGTTTAAACGGAAGTAATGTAATTCCCTGTGTTGAACATGAATGTCACTGCAATGGATTAGTCGATCACTAGTTGTACATTTAAGCCGTACAACGTATTACAACCTTACGTTGCTATTTAAATTGACGTCATTTCCTGTTAAAGCGGAAGTAATGCATTTGAGCAGAAATAACAGTGCGACAGCTTATCCGATAACTACTTTATCACATTTACGCCATGAAAAGGATTACAACTTTATGTTGCCATTTAAATTTGCGTCACTTCCGCTTAAAACGGAAGAAACGTATTTCCAGGATGAGCAGGAACAATATTGCGACTGACTTAGTTACACATTTAAACCATAAGTAAGTATTACAGCTCTAGTTCTAGCTTTAGCTTATTTGCACTTAACCACTGGATGTTTTATCGACACTCATTTTAAATTACGATAATCTGAACAAGGAACGAGTAACGAAGTTAGCTGATACTCAACATAATCCTGGAACATTATCGCTGTTATCGCTATTATCGCTGAGGGAGCGAAGTAGTTCTAGATCTGGTCTAGATCGTAGCGATTTAATCGGTAAACTTTGTTTAAATAAGGAAACCATTTTTTTATATTTATATTTTAAATATTTTAGGGAATTTAAACTAATTTAACAGTTCACGAAATATCATTACATTATCAAAATATCATATGGTCACTAACTTTTTCAACAAATCGAAAACTGTCTGAAATGTAACAAAAGTAATTTTATTGAAATTTTGTAATTTCCATATTTTTCGTTTAAAATGTTGACTGAAAATATATCCATTGAAGAGAAATTTCAGCGAATGTAACAGGTGGTGAACGGACCGTTTCGCCTTCTATGAGTGTATCAGATCGCCACACGTACATTAGTTAAAGTTGTAACAAGTCATGCAAGCAGGAGTAATAAAAAGTTTGCGGGCTAGTATTAACGCCATCTAGACGTCCACCACCGCACTTGACACATTTACGTCTAGACGGAGCTAATACCCCTATACTGGACACATTGGCCTCTAGATGGCGCTAATACTCACACACAAAGTCCTTGACGAATTGATCAAGAAGAATTTTTTTTGGTAATCTTTAAAAAATTAAAAATTTTTACTCTTTACACACATTTCGCTATTTCAAAATGCAACCCAACCCACATTTTGGACAATTTTTGATATTTTTGACAATTTCTTTTAACTTTATTGACAATATTGTTTTTTTTTGCAAATATATACTAATTTTAGCAGTTTTGATTTTTAATTTTCTGCGTTTTAGAAAATTTGCATATTTTAGACAATTTTGTGAAGTTTGAGTTGGGGATTTTTACAGTTGTTTCACTTTTGACAGTTTATGGAAATTTCTTAGAATTTTCAAAATTTTGATATTAATTCAATTTAGATGTTCGCCAATTTTAATTCAATATTGTTTGTTTGCATGGTTGGACGCAGATGGGTATTTTATTGTTGGATAATTTTGAAGTAATAAGTAAATTTCAGCTAAAGTAATAGGTGGTGACCGACGATTTCGCCCTTCTGGGCTCATCATGCATTGTTGTCATACAAACATCAGTTTGTGAGACAGTATTAATGTCTCTAGACATCATTGCTTCGGTCAAAGCAGACCTCTGTAATTGCATAGCAGACCGAGTGTAGGACATACTCATACAACCTGTTTGTAAATTAAAATTTGTTCATTTTCTTGCGTCTTCAATAATGTTTGGCCATTCCTTGTAAAATTTTACGTCCAAGCAATGAGGAGGCAGATATACTAGGTACCCTTCGCAGTTTCTGAGTTGGGTTGGGTTGGGTTTTTAAATAATTTTGTTTTCCCACTTGTTTCTATTTTGTAAATTTCTTTTAGCACTATATTTATATACATTTTATTTATTTAATTGTCGTTTTAATCCTTCTTTATTACTTCGAACTTTCGAATCCTAATTTTCGTAGACCGCGGAGTCGACGTTTAAATTACACACAGCTCATACAAACTGGTCCAGCCGTGTGAAAACGCGTTGAAGAAATTTGGCACACTTTGTAAGAGTCGAGCTGGTTTTTCGGCTCCAAAATGCGCGGCGCACTTTGCTTTAATAATTAGTGTACTCGTGACACAAAAATCACGAACGTTTGTTCGAAAAATTAACACATTTCTGTTACGAAATTAGACGACTTCTACGGAGTTGCATGTACTTTAACAACAATTAATTAATTGTTAAATATGTTGATATTTTAAGTTCGTCTACAAACCAATCCTAACCGAACCTGACAAACCGATTAATTTTCTGGTGATTGAATGTAACTTCGTGACTTGTAGATGGCGCTCGGTAGTTTCATCGCATAGGTAACTACGATCATAAATTGAATTTTTCTTGGAAAAAAAACGATAATTCATGAATCGTTGGTGTGTCATCGTGGCTAGCGGATTCAAGATGGCGCCTCACACCATAATAATATTTATATGAAAGTTTAAATATTTATTTTACGAGATTAATTTTTTTTTATTTCATTTAAAGTTCATTCGTTCTATTTTACTTATTTTTTTTTGGCAATCGTAATTAATCATTTTCTTTAATTCTTTATTGATTGTATTAAAGTTTATTTTTTAAGGTAATTTGAATTATTCATTAAAATTTTTGTTTAATAATTTTTTTATCATTTTTTTTAGACAACTAGACCCTCATTGTTCGTTTCTTTCGTGGGGCGATGTTTTTTTTGTCCGTGCATTTTCGGGCTGGTATTTTTTCGTCAATTTCAATTCTTCAACACATCTGTATTTTTTTCGTTTCGTTTATTTACTTAATTTGAAAACTGTTATACTTTCAGGTTCACGTTGATTGTTTCTGTCATTTAATTTTTGTTTCCAATATCGTTTTTCCAATTCGTTTGTTTTTACTTGAACTCACAACTTGTCTCATATTAGTTCAGTTGGTTAATTTTTGTCGATTAAATTTCGTTTACTTCAGTTTCTTTACAGTGCTTTAATTTCAATTGCGTTTATATTATTTTATTGCGTTTCATTTCGTTCAGTTTCCTTTAAATTCGTTCCTTTCGTTCGTTTCGTTTTTTTTCTTTTGGTTCCATTTCGATTGATCTCGAACTATTACGCTACAGTTAATTACAGACTTCATAACGTTTGGTCAAAATTTGGTTGTATTCCACATGATTTCATTCGTTCAATTTTGGTCTGTTTTCGTTTTCGTTCTACTTATTTCCATTTAGTTTTAGGGGGGGTCCTGCTTTAGAAGGCTCAAAAAATCGATTTGTTTTCCATTGCTCAAATCTATGCCTAATGTATCTAAGAATATGTATAAAAAGTTATAGCGGCTAATTCGCAATATTTTGAAAGATACAGCACTAAACACAGTGAGGTGTCGAGCAAAAAATATACGAACGCATGAACGCTCGGACAAACGAAACGCGCTCCCCTCCCCGCAGTAACATATGTACTGAACTATGTACTGAAAAAAGCTCAATCGGTCGTTCGAAACAATAATATTTTGAGTTCGTAAGAGCTATAGTAGGATTATAACGAGATATTCCGTAAGTAATCGAAAATTAACATTTTTCCTGATCGTAAACTTTAGAGCGCGTTTTCTCGAGTTTTCGTTTTTACGATTTTTCTAAACTGGTGGGCGTGATTGCGAGAAAACTAGACAAGCAATCAAAATGAAACTTTTGTTGGCTTTAGTAGCATTCTATTCTATTTGAACTAAAAAGATTAATGAAAAAAAAAATTCTAAACAACTTTTTTAGCAAGTTGAAATGATTTTCTCTTCCTGCAACGAGCACATTTATTTTCAAACCTGAGAAAAATCTTGAATTTCAAAATTTTGTTTTTTTTTTAGTTCACATAGAAGAAAATATATGAGAATTACCATTTTCTTTGGTTTTTTTTTGTTTCAGACAAAAATTACCGGCTACATCTTTTCCACCGATTGTAAATTGCAATTGAAAGGTGTTGCACAAATGTGCATAAAAATCGGTTCCGTTTAAATATTTTGCTATCGACACATTTTTTTTTAATGCTCAAATATGCAATAAAATGCTCTAAAAAGTTCACTGGACTTGCTCATTTTTTTCTGCCCTAAAAAATTCCCCAAAAAACGCTATTTTAAGGCCTCCTAAAGCAGGATCCTCCCTTAATGTCGTTACATTTCGTTACAATTCGTCCAATTTCATTTCATGGCGTTGATTTTAATTCCGGCTCATTCCACTTCACACCATTTTGACAAATTATATCCAAATTCGTTTAATTTCGTTCCACTTTGTTCTGTTCGATCCTCTTCGATCAGTTTTCTTCCTTTTCGTGCGATTTCGTTTCAATTAGCAACGACCGGTTCGTAAAAGTACTAAATACGATATAAAATTATCTCAGAAATTACCGAAAGAGAAAAAGGCGAACTAATTAACTATAAAATAAGAACAAGAACTCGATAAGGGCAATTAAAACCAATGGAAAATATATCAAATAATATGAAAAACATCCCATTTCGTTGCATTGGGATGTATTTCATTAAAGTTCCTTCCAGTTCGTTCACTTTCTTACCATTTCGTGTTCAATTAACTTATATTTCGTTCCACTCTTCTTCGTTACTTATCGTTCCACTTTACTGCCGTTATATTTCGTAGCAGTTGATTTCACTTCGTTCCATTTTGTACAATTTAATCTCATTTAATTTTATTGTTTCATTTGCCATTCCTCCTGGCTCAATTTAGTACCCCTCATCGATCCATTTCATTCGATTTCGATCAATTTCCTTTCATTTCGTTTAATAAATTTTCATATCGTTCTACTTCATTCCATATTGGTTCTCCTTCGTATGATTTAGTTAAATTTCATTGCAGTTCATCCCATTTAGTTGAATTTCATCAATTTTCACAAAAAACGTTCCATTTCATTCACTTTCTATCCATGTCGTTTTAGTTCATTTAATTTTATCTTGTCCCATTCATTTGAACCGCCTTATATTTCGTTCCAATTCCCAGAAAAATAATAAATGATGTAGATAATAATAAAAATATCTAGATAGGTAAGTATTGGGGTTTAGTTAATTTTATTTCAACAAATAAGTAAATGCCAGGTCCGCACTCTAATCACGTTTACCTTTTCTTTCAGGAACGAAATGAGGTACCCGTAAAGAAAAAACACCAAAGTGATTCGGAAAAACGTAAAAAGCGGGAAGAGCAACTGAAAAAAGGTTGGAAGGATCGCCATGAAATATTACTAGTTAGGGCTTACAGTAAATGATACTCGTCGGTGGTTTGTGATGTATGTATTTATTAACACTCTACATAATTGCTTCGTTTGCAAGGTTGTGATCAGGTGGGTACTGACCCACCCTATGCCGAGTGTTGTCGTTACGCTTTGCAAACTATGCACGTACTACTATTCGCACTACATATCGACGGAACTCTGTCGATAATTGTCTGTTAATCGCGAGAGGCTTTCCAAATCAATTGTCCTCAATACGAACTATTATTTCCATTCTTGCTTCCGTCAGCAAGTGTAACAAATGAAATCAAAACAACGACCGTTTGCAGAATGCGAATTACTAATCGGCGAGTGTTGTAATTGGGTCGATTATGGATTAGTGCATAACCTAATTACTGCATACTATTACACAACAAAATAATGAACTATTAAAGAAGACACAAAACCTTTTTCAACTCGAATTTAGTCGCTAATCAACCTTACGCGTCTCCAAGTACGTCTACCAGCCACACGATAGCTGTGAACCCAGTCGAGATTCCTTGCGAGTGTTCTGACAGACAGGCCAGGATCAAGAAACAGCTACTTTAGTGGGTGCAGAGGAATGTGAGGCCAAGACCACGATCCAATTACTACACCAAAATGTAGTCCATCTAGGAGTAGAATACCAGAATAACATTTGCTTATGGCAAAATATTAACTACGAAATACAAGATTTTTGGTGTAGTAGAGAAGAGAATGTCAATATTTGATTGGTTGTGATTTTTTTGCTTCAAGCTGACAATACGACGATAGCAAAAGATTTTGTTCTCAATCTATGTTTTTTCGGAAACATATAAAATTAAACGAGAGTGCCTCATGTATTCTCCGTCTACTGTAAAAGTGTACTGTTTTCCATGTGTTTCTTTTTTGTGAAGCTCATTGCTCATTCAAACATCTTGAAAAAGATTATGAACGTAAGCAATACTCGTCATTAGTTCTGAAAAGAGTATTCAACACACACAAGGTGCTGTGCAAGTGCCGATGCGACTAAGGCTTTGTCAAAAGGTTACCACAGTTTCCAGAAAGCTTTACAGTCTATTGCTGGCGATGAGACTCAGAGACCACAAGTGATTGACGAGACCAGATGCCTATTAAAGAAGTTGGAAGTCGTAATGGCAGTATTCTGGGCTGCCATACTAGATCAATGGTGTCAGTGTATCTCTCCAAAAAAACAACTATTGAACTTCGAACAGCAGTTGATCTTTTAAAATCACTTTTAGATTTTATACAGTTATGAAAATCAGCGTGTGCGAAGAAGGAAAAGGCACTATGATGACGGATCTGGAGAAGGCACAAAGGAAAAGAGAAGTTAAAAATTGAAATTTATTTGCCTGTACTAGACATGCTGTGTACAGACTTGTCGCGGCGACTAGAAGCTTACCAGGAAATTAATTCTCTATTTGGATTTCTAACTGATTTCTCAACAAAGTCCAACAATGAAATTAGAGAGGCTTGTACAAAGTTTAGGGAACATTATTCCGAGGACATTGAGCCTCAGTTTATAGAAGAGATGGTGCAGTTCAAGTACTTCATCTTACAATTAGAGGACGCCAGGAAAGATAAAATTGTAACTGGTAATATGGCACAATCAACTTTTCCGAATGTAATGACAGCATTGCAAATATATAGAAGTCTGATGATTACAAACGCAACTTTTCAAAATTAAAACTAATCAAAAACAGTATTCGTTTAATTAGCATTAACATACCGGGTGCTCCAGCACCCTTGCTTGAGCACTCTTCGGATCGTGCCTACACCTTCTTTATCCGTCTCTTCATTGCTCCTCCAATGGTGATCTTCGTGTAAACCTAACGTCTGTTCGTAGCGTCAAAGAGAATGAAAATGAGTTAATAGACATAGTCAACCAGATAGTCAAGTCACGTACGATGCACTTGCGTGCCCGCGGCCATTACCTGACCAGAACAGATACAATAGACCACTGAGCAGCGCCCAGGTAACCGATCACGCCGTTACCTGCATGCTGCAGTATCGCTAGATTGGTTGAATTTGCATCCCTGCGTACACAAGCTGCCAAGCAAACAGCTCGCGTGCCAACAATTCATAGAATTGTGTCATGTGGCCGAGTGCGATCCCGCCTCGCAACGCTGACAGGAATGGATCACCTCCGCATTCGATGACACAGGCATATAGCTAGCTAATAGATAACATTTCACCGTCTCGCAACAACGGCAACAACAGCAACACAGCAACAACAGCAACACAGCATCAACAGCACACCACTGCACAACTGCACTGGCAATTACTAGCGCAACTGTAACATACTCAAAGCAGTTGTCATTAATACATCTCAATAACCAACAAATAATACTAGTCATTATTCACACCAATACAGTTATCACAATAATAACGCAACTACTGCGACAAACACCGCCGTACGCCCGCACGCCACTGTGAGAGCAAGACTAGTGCCGTTCACGGCACAATGAATGTGTACTTTCCCTAAACAACCCCACCGCTAGGGCTAATGTGGTATGGGGGAAAGCAATAAACTTCTACAACGTTTTCATAAATATACTCATCCCTAATATAAGTAAATGCGTGTAAAATATGTAATATTTGCTATAGAATAATATACTTAACTCTCTTAGATAAATGTTTTTTATTATTTCATTTCATTTGATCGACAATGGATTTTTTTATTGTCCCCGCCTAACTTTTTCTGTGCACCCCGTACACTCAATCTCGCGTAAAAATTCCAACATTTACGACCGAAACTCAAGGTGAACTGGTGACATCTCGTCGATGACGACCGAACCGGCGACTTGCATAACCAATCGCGTCATTTGCATAATCTATCGGCGCGGAGTCGGCCGAAAACTGCTGACCCATTTCGGACCCTTTTTTCGAACGTGTGCGCGCCGCGTAGATAAAGCGGCCGCTTGGATTTTACCGGTCTTTGCGCCGCAATTACCGAAGAATGTGTGGTCTTTTTTCGAAGTGAAATAATTGTTTCGAACATGCCATGCGCATACCCGCGCGAAATGAGCGAGCAGAATTGTGCGCGCTTTTTTAGCAAGACGAGGCGGTCGAAAAAAAAAGCGCGCGCACGCACGGGGAAAAATGGCACGTGGGCTATATTTAGAACCGCGCGAGTGGGGCGAAGTAATATTAAGAATGAAAGTGGGACAGGCCATTGTCAAATGCAAACAAGGGTGCACAAGACAACAAAAAAAAAGAAAATATGTTAACAAAATGACCTTAACGAAGACCTAGTTGTCTTGTTTGTACAATCGTGTGCAGAAATAATGACCCTGTCAATAATATTGTGAGTGAGAGAATCGTTAACGAACAGGAAATAACGAAATTGCGAGTCGTCAAGTCGTTAAATAATTTAATGTGTGTAATTCCTCAGATTTATTCTTTGTGTATTCGAAGTAGACAAATATCACCATTTAGTATTACCAATTAATTTCTTTACTACATTAGTTTTACACATTACGTACTACGTAATAATTTGTATCAATGAATTGATTTTTTTAAATAATGTTCGAAAGGCAATTAAATTAATTAAATTAAATAACGTTCTGCGAATTGTGTAAGGAAGATATCTGTAATTTAATAGACGAACTCTATTTGATAAGACAAATTATCCTCTTCTAATGCTGTTGGAATTCAAGGCCAACCATCTGACCAGCACCCATTAAAACCAATTTAAATCGAGGACTGGAAATCGTAATTTGGGAAAAAGTACAAAACAATTTTATTTGAGCTTTACTTAAACCCAACCCAATCGAAAACTCCTCGATTCCTGCATTCAATTAGAATCGTCAATATTTTGCACTGGGTTGCGTTTGGTTGAAATTGGATTGGGTTGAAACTCCAGTCAACCAAATTCAACCACATTAATTATGTAAGTGTACGCGATGTAAATTAAAATACAAGGTATAATTAAATTGAATTTAGATGACTTTGAGAGTGAATCCTGTTGGGTTGGGTATCAATTGGATTTTATTTCCGAATACAAAAGCTTGGGTTGTAACGCGAGTCAACCAAATTCAACCACATTAATTATATAAGTGTACGCGATGTAAATTAAAATATATGGTATAATTAAATTGAATTTAGATGACTTTGAAAGTGGGTTCAGTTGGGTTGGGTGTCAATTGGTTTTTATTTCGGAATACAAAAGCTTGGGTTGAAACTCGAGTCAACCAAATTCAACCACATTAATTATGTAAGTGTACGCAATGTAAATTAAAATATAAAGTATAATTAAATTGAATTTAGATGACTTTGAGAGTGAATTCAGTTGGGTTGGGTTTCAATTAGTTTTTATTGCGGAATACAAAACCTTGGGTTGAAACTCGAGTCAGCCAAATTCAACCACATTAATTATGTAAGTGTACGAAATGTAAATTAAAATATATGGTATAATTAAATTGAATTTAGATGACTTTGAAAGTGGGTTCAGTTGGGTTGGATGTCAATTCGTTTTTATTTCTGAACACAACAGCTTGGGTTGAAACTCGAGTCAACCAAATTCAACCACATTAATTATGTAAGTGTACGCAATGTAAATTAAAATATAGGGTATAGTTAAATTGAATTTAGATGACATTGAAGGTGGATTCAGTTGGGTTGGGTTTCAATTAGTTTTTATTTCGGAATACAAAAGCTTGGGTTGAAACTCGAGTCAACCAAATTCAACAACATTAATTATGTAAGTGAACGCAATGTAGATTAAAATATATGGTATAATTAAATTGAATTTAGATTACTTTGAAAGTGGGTTCAGTTGGGTTGGATGTCAATTGGTTTTTATTTCGAAATACAAAAGCTTGGGTTGAAACTCGAGTCAACCAAATTCAACCACATTAATTATGTAAGTGTGCGCAATGTAAATTAAAATACAAAGTATAAGGAAAGTGAATTCAATTGGGTTGGGTTTCAATTAGTTTTTATTTAGGAATACAAAAGCTTGAGTTGAAACTCGTGTCAACCAAATTCAACAACGTTAATGTAAGTGTACACTATGTACTAACTAAAACCAAGGTATATTTTCTATTGTTCTATTTCAATTATTCTATTGCAAAATATTGACAAAGTTCTAATTAAATTGAATATAGATGGCTTTGAAAGTGGATTCAGTTGGGTTGGGACAGGTTGGGATGGTTTCAATTGATTTTTATTTCGGAACACAAGGGCTTTTTTAACCAAATTTACCAGCTTTAATTAAATTGAATATAGATGTCTTTGAAAGTGGATTCAGTTGGGTTGGGACGGGTTGGATTGGTTTCAATTGATTTTTATTTCGGAACACAAGGGCTTTTTTAATCAAACTTACCAGCTTTTAGGTTTTGGTTTCTTCATTGAGTTTTTTTTTCTTCATATTTTGCATTTTTGTTCCGGGCGACGATTGTTTTTTTTTAATCGCAATGGACAAGGGCCCAGGAAATGAAAAGCAGCTAATACTTTCAGTTGCATTTTTTATTTTCTTTCAATTTTTCATTTTTTTAAGGTGGGTTTAAACTTAGATGGGCTTTAAAATTTGATTCAGCTGAAGTGGGTTAAGATTGCACTTAACCATGTCTTTTTGTTTTCTTTTCAATGGTTTTGTTCCCATTTAATGAATTTTGAAAATGTGATCCTATGATCCTACATTTCATTGTCTAAACAAAAATTTGTGGCCGCACGCTAGACGGAAAACAATGCATCTCGTAATTTCGATGTTTATTTTTCTTTATTTATTGTTTCTTTTATATTATGAATTTTTATTTCGGAATATAATTGCTTTTTTAAACCAAATATAAGCCAGCTTTGTCTGTTTCTGTTTTCGCTTTCTTTATTTTTTTCTTTTTTTTCATATATTGTATTTTTATTCCGGTCTACAATTGCTTTTATAAACCGCAATGGACGAGCAACACCAGAAATGAAAAGCCGATAAACAGCTAATAATTTCAGTCAATTTTTTTTTGTTTTTCTTTTCCTTTTTAATATTTTCATATTTTTATTCCCTATTATTGGCAATACGATTCCCAACAGTAAAACAAATCGTAATTCCATTTTATGTTTTATTTTTCTCTTTTATTTATTATTTTTTCTAATCCAACCCAACTCAACCCAACCCAATCCAACACATAATTTCACTCCAACTTCTTGTTCTCATTTTCGTTTTATGCATTGCACTGCACATTGTTTTTTAAATAAAATTTGACAGCCGCATCATGAATGCAAAACAACTTGTAATTTCAGTTTCTCGGCATGTTTTAATTTTGTTTTTTATTTATTTTTGTTTTCATAGTTCTTATTTTGGAATACGTTTGCCTTTTAAACACGCATTAATAATAAAGAGCAAGTAGTAATTTCATTGCTTTTTTAAACCAAATTAATCCAGCTCAACTCAACCCAACCCAACTCATAATTTCACTTCATTTTGTTTTTTCATTTATTTCTGTATTTATTTTCGATTGCTTTTGAACCAAACTTCATAATTATGTGAATAATAAAGAACATCTATTAAGTAGTGCAAACCTTTTCATATTTTGTTTTGGATTTTTCTTTAATTTGTTTGTTTTTCCATACTTTGTATTTTTATTTCCAAATACCACAGCGTTTTTTTAAACCACAATTAAACCAACTCTTAATTTTAGTTTTCGTTTTTTTTTCTTATTATTTTGCATTTTATTGTGATCTACGATTGTTTTTGGCCGCAATGGAGAGGCATGAAGGGATAAAAACCAGCTAATAATTGCAGTTTTTGTTATCTTTTCGTTTTTCCTTTTTCATATTTTTTCGATTTTTTATATATTTTTTATTCCCACATTCAACTGCTTTTAAAAACCACAATGGGCAGCCACATAAGCAATGAAAAGCAATTCATAATTTCAGTTTCTCGTTTATTTTCTTTTTTATTGTTTTTTTTTCTTCAGATATTGTATTTTATTTCCGAATTTAATTGCGTTACGTTGAACGAAAAATAATAATTTTAATTAGTCTTCTGGTTTTCAATCTCATTTTCTCTCTACGCAGCTGCCTTTTTAAACCAAAATGATAGTTATGCAAGCCATGTACAGCTTGTAACTTCATATCTTTTTAATTTTATCCTTTTTTGCCAATATTTTGTGGTTTTGTTCCCTTATCGATTGCTTTTCTAATGTTCATAATTCATAAATCTTCTCTTTTTATTTTGCTTGATTTTCCTTTTTTTATATACGATTAATTTTTAAATCAATTCCGTTTTTGTGTTTTCTTTTTGTTTTTCTTTTTTTCCGTACCTTGCATTTTTATTTCCTTATACCCTTACTTTTTTAACTCAAAATTGATAGTCACACGAACAATAATAAACGTATCGCAATTTCAGTCTTATCTCATTATTTCCTTTTTTATTACATATTTTCCATTTTTATTACCGTTTACATTTGTCTTTTTTAACCAAGTTGATAGTATCACGAACGATGAACAATTCGTAATTTCATGTTACCTTCTTGATTTATTTCTGTCACATAGTTGTTTTAACTAATAATTTCGTTTCTTTTTAATTTTTTTCTTTTTTTGCATTATATTAATGGTAATGGTAGATGATTACTTGTTTAAACAAAAAATGGAGAGCCTCACGGATAATGAAGAACAACTAGTAAGTTTATCTTTTTTCTTTTTGTTTCTTTTTTAAATTTTGCATTTTTATTACTACACTAGCTGACCCGACAGACTTAGCTATGAATATTCAATTCGAACTAGAATACATAATAATAACAATAAATAATAATAATAATAAATTAAAAAACATAGTGTTTATTGTAATGTTTCTTGATACACAAGATTGTTAGTTACATTTGTTCTCTGCCGTGTAAATAAATAATGTTGATAATTTTCTGACACTGAAACAGGCGGTATACAATTGGCCATGTGAAAAACATGGATTTTCAAGATTGATGCCACAAACATTTAACGACTGTCCTTGTGATTTATTTATCGACATTGCAAATGTAAATCGAATGGCATGTTGTTCGGAATCATAGAGATGGGTGGAATCAAAACGTCTTAGCCTTTGTACTTCCCTTTCAAAATTGTGGCTTCGATGACGTTGTTCATTAATTTCTTCACCGTAAGTCGGGTGCCATTACAAAGACATGGCTGGTTTAAGTTCCGCAACATAGTGATTACCGACTTTCAATTGCAGATTATGAGGTGGTAATCCGGGCAATTCATGCGAATTTAAAAATTCCGTTAGATAGTTACCGGAATCAACCGATTTGTATGTCATCAATTCGCCAGCTATGTTATTTTGAAGTTGAAAATTAATTTCGTTGTCATCAACGTTTTTTGCAGCCAATATAACACGTTCGCTTAAACAAATATGATATTTGTAATTTTGAACAATGTTTGGGAACACCATCTCGATGAGTTCGGTCGTTGATTCAGTAAAGTGACAAACAATTGCAGGGAATGTAATGTATCCAGACGATGTGTCAACAGGAATTTTGTTCATATTTCATTTGAGTATTTTGACGCATTTCCATAACGACTTCAAACATGCATTAAGGTCGTTGGTTGGCGTTGATCGTGGAATCTCTACCAATGTTTTTTGAAAATCAATATGCCAATAGAATCATAGCACAACCAAATCGGTTTTGGTTTTGGTTGTTTCGTAAATCTTGCGAAATGCCTCTAAAATTTTTTTGTGTATCATCGCGCATTCATCTCAAACGATTAATTTGCTTTGATGCCTTCGCAGAATTCCTCGAAAGGTTGCAAGTTGGAGTTTCATTACTTTACATTTTCAAGGGGAACTTGATTGCTGAATGAGCAGTTCGACCGCCTTCCAACAACATAGCTGCAATACCTGATGAAGCAAGTGCAAGTGCGATTCCTTTTTGCGATCGAATCGTTGCCAAAATCAATAATATTAAAAACGTTTTTCCAGTCGTTCACTACTTTCATGAGCGTATGGTAGGCATAGTTTTGCTGCTGATTTAAAAGGAGAACGTTTCTTTGAACCGTTTCTCTCAATGCCTCGGAATAGTATAGGGTTTCGCGTCTCAACTCTTGATTAAATGCGTCGTGCATTGGGCGCTGTCATTCCTAATTGTATTAATCCATTGTTGGTAAGCATCAAGCACATGCCCTCAATTAAAATGAATGCATTGTGAATTTCTTCATTCATTTGCAAATCTGCATTCAATGTTCTAAGACGCATCTGGTGCAATATATCTTCGGTCATATGATGTTTATATTTGTTTCATAAATCAATCGATGTTGATGGGAAACGTGTAGACAAAATTTAGAAAACAATGTTCGTATTTGTTTAGCATTTGACAAAATCACAGCACCATCGAGAGTGTGGTCCCAATTAGTGTCATTCTCTATCAATCCCATACATTGACAGGCTTCTCTGTATGTGCTGCACAATATTAACAGTTCGCAGATGTTGGGCCAAGAACATTGACTAACAGCAAAAAGCAAATAAAAACACTCGTCTTGGCTGGGATGTACTGTGTAAAGATGTCCCAGTGCATTGGTGGAATATACTTGTGGGTAACCTGGAACTGGCTGTCGTTGTTTCCGTTGTTGAAAATTCTTTGACGATTGATTCCAGGTTAGCAGATTAGCATTTCGTAATAAAGCAGCGTTCGGGCAAAGTCATCATTCTGGCACATTTCAAATAAGCTGGTCAATGTGGTCAAGGGCGGCATGTCTCGTTGTAATACTATCTCCGCTGTAAAATGCACTATTTGATCATTTTCCAAATGTACGGCCAAATGAACAACGGTGTCTTTTATGTATAACGAATGAAAAAATTCGGCACATCCCTTCGTTGCTGCTGTCATACCGGTCTATTTGAAAAAAAAAATAAATAAATAGTCGCTAAGTTTTCTGAATATTTCCAATTTTCTGGGCAATCTTCTTAATTCTTCATTCCGTAACAACCTTCTATAAAGTATTAGAATACTTAAAAAAAAAAAATGAAATCGGTAGAGTCGTTCTCAAGTTATAGCGTGACCAATGAAAATAGGGATTCATTTATAAATATATATTAAATGTGTCTTGTCAAATCTAACAGCAAAATGTAAAATTGACACGAAAGATGGTCGAATCTTACACATCAATGTTGCAGTGAACATTAATTAAGACAGGTCCATGGAGACTAACTGGTGGATCGCTAGACAATATTGTTTCTGGGTTATTACCCTTCGTCAGTAGCGATTACCAAGAACTTTAGTTGTTGATGGCCACTACATGTAAAGGTATTTCAACAACTAAGGTTCTTGGCAATCGCTACTGACGTACGCCAAACCCAGGAACTAAAAAGTGAAGTGCAGCAGCTTAAGAACATGCTTAAGGGCCAAATTACCAAGTACAATCTCGTAGAAGAACAGGTTAGAAATATTGCCAGAAAGACATCTGATTATACGACCAGAGAGCATTTAAATGCACAAATTGATAACACTACAGAAATTAATAACGCTACCCACATGATAACTATAGTTGATACAAATGCACCTGGCGAACTACAGGGAATTCCTCACTATGGACATTTATATATCTCTGGACTACATCTTAACTCAACAGAACAAAGCATATTATCCTATCTAGGTACAAATAATATAAAAACTACCCAGTGCAAGAAGATGAATTCAAAATATCCTAATATATATGCATCATTCAAAATCTCGGCCCCTATGAATATTATTGATAAAGTAAATAACCCAGATTTTTGGCCAGAGTGTGTTCAAATCAGTCGTTTGTTATACTACATGGCTCAAGCAAAATCGAAAGGGGAAGAAAGTACAAACTTCCAGAGTTCAAAGGCCACATCAAACACTCAACAGCCTGTAAATGTCTAGAATATGACATAATAAAGGTAATGCATCTTAATATTCAATGCATAACAAACAAAATCAACGCTCTTGAAATTTTGATCCACAGTGAATGTGTTGAGAAAGTTTGCATTAGCGAATACTGGCTTACATCGGAAAATAAGAACAATTACGACCTGCAGAGATATAAGAAAACAAGTATATACTGTCGAGAGGGAAGCAGGTAGAGAAGGAGTTGGTAGAGCGGTGGTCACAGGTGGAAGCGCAGGAGAGAGAAGGGAAAATAGGAGGAGCGAGATATAATGAGAAGTATAAGGAGCTGCAGGTGTTCAGGGGAAGACCGAGATAGCTAGGTGGGGGCAAGACGGCAGAAGAGGAGAAGCTAGTAGCGAGGTTCAGGTGCGGAAATGAGGAAAGGAACAACAAGTATTGGATGGGAGAGGAATATAAGAGATGCTTAGCGTGCGAAAGTGGGTTAGACGAATGGAGGCACTGGTGGGAGGAGTGCGATGAAATGGGATGGAGCAGGGAGGAGGTGGAGAGGGGTAGACATTGGAGGTGGGCGTTGGGAGAGGAGGGTGAGGGAGCGGAGCTGCTAAGGGAGTTAAAGGGGAGGAGGGAAGAGGGTAGGAGAAGGAGGGAGGCAGAAAGAAAGTTGTTACAGATGAGGTGACCAGGAGGTGGAGAGAAGGAGCCAAAAGAGGACGACAAGGAGTTCATATATTATTTTAATTATTGTGAGGGACTTATTGGGATGCCAAATAAAGGTTTTTTTTTTACTGTCGAGAGGGCAGACTTCATGGTGGTGTTTGTATTTTTGCTCGGGAAAATATAAAATCTACATGTATTCAGCAGGTGAATGAGAAATCAGTTGCTGGTGTATGTGAAATGGCTGGTTTGTGGCTGACAGCAGTAAACATAGTCGTGGTCTGTATTTACAGTCCGCCTGATTCACCTCTTGATGAGTTTTTTAATACAATGGAATCGACGACATATATTCTTTAGCCTAAATCCCGAAACAAAATTTGTGCTTTCGGGTGATTTCAACATAGACTTGATGAGAAGAAGTAACGCAACGATGAGATGGATGAAATTTCTAACTTCATTTGATCTTCATCCTACGATATCTTGTTCAACCAGGGTAGTATGTGAATCTGCGACATGTGTGGATAATATCATGGGAAACGTCCCACCATTTACATATTCTGCTTATGTCCCATCTGCTGCACGAAGCGACCATGATGCTCAATACATTTTGTTAGATATCCCGAAAGGTAAGCACGAAAAACTACAAATTAAAACCCCAGTGTACAATGAAGAAACCTTAGCTCAATTCTTTAACCAAAAGAGTCAACAGGATTAGGAAGAAGTTTATGCTAAAGATGATCCAAATGCCAAGTTTAATAGTTTTCTAAACTCCTTCATACGGATTAAGCAAGCGACCATTCCCATAAAAACATTTACTCCGAGCACGCACCATGTACAGATAAGTCCAGCTTTGAAACAAATGAAAGAAACCCTACATTTTATTTATGATGCGTGGAAACAAACAAACGACCAAGATGTCTTAGATATTTACAATCGATACAAGAAGTTTTACCTTCTTCAAGTAGATGAGTGTAAGAAACAATTTTATAATGCAGTGATTAAGTGCTCCACAAATGAACAGAAAACAACTTTGAAAATAATCAACGAAGAAACAGGAAGAGCAAAAACACAGCTGGAAAACCACCTTCAACCTGAATTTTCGACACATTCCTAGCTAATCTAGCGTCTCAAATAATTGCCGAGTTACCTAAAGAGCACGCCCACGCACACGATTTCCTGAAAGCAATTTCATCCCCCACAATGTCTATGTACCTTGTCCCTACAGATAGTAGTGAGGTAGAACTTTGTATCAATCGCTTGTAATCTAAGACAAGTGAAGACATTTATTCTATCAACACTAAAGTCGTTAAGCACGTTTCTTCACTGATATCGAAGTCCTTGGCACACATATTAAATAAATGTTTCATAGACGGTATTTTCCCGGATGCTATGAAAGTAGCTAAGGTCATACCAGTCTACAAGAAGGGAGACACGTCTAATCCCTCCAATTATAGGCCAATTTCGATCTTGCCCATATTGTCTAAAGTGGCGGAACTGGTGATCCTGGATAGACTAAACAAATACATTCTGACAAACAATTTACTTCCCCATCACCAATTTGGATTTCAAAAGGGCATTTCCACCATGGATGCTGTACACTACCTCTTAGACCTTGTGTTCGAGGCTTTTGAAAATGCAGATACATGCTCTGTGTACTTCTGTGACCTGTGCAAGGCCTATGACAGCATGATATATTTTTATTGAAATCCGAACACTACGGTATCCGAGGTGTGGCATTGGACCTCTTGTTCATACATGACCGAACGTCGTTATTTTACGTCTGTGAACGGGAAAACAAGTGGGAATGCGTCAGCAGTCCAGAGTGGGATACCTCAAGACAGCATTATGGGGCCTGTGTGTTTTCTGATATACATTAACGACCTACCACCAAGCCTACCATGTTCCAGTGTGCTATTCGCAGATGACACCTCACTGATACTAGCCGATAAGGCTTTAACAAATCTACAGCTTCGAATACTGTGGGCAGCTCATTGTGCAAAGAATTGGTTCATAGCTAGCGAACTCTTATTACACCCAACTAAATCGCAGATGATTACCTTTACTAACAAATGTAAAAATGTAACAAAATACTAAAAAAAAGCAATAAAGTAAAATAAGAAGTTTTTTTTATCTCCCACAATTTATTTTATATTCGTTTAGTTTACGACGGTTCAATTTGCTTTTCATTGCTTTTTGAATCCATAATTTACTTGTGCGATATTTTTGGTTTCTTTCCTGATATACGGGGGGGGGGGGGGTATTAAAGAAAAGCAGAGGTCGTAAGTTAAATAAACTATTAAATCAAGAAAATAAATAAAGGAAACGAAATGTAACCCGGTCGACGATAAAAAAAAAGAAAAAACAAACGAAGAAAAAGAAAATAAAAAGTGAGAGACAAAATAAAAACAATAAAATCGTCCAAATTGCTCGACTTTTATTTAATTTGTTATCGTTTATAAATATAACTTATTAATAAATTTCGTTGATCATTTATTCGTTTCTTTCAATTTTTTGATTTCTTCTTATTTTCATTGTTTAAATTTGTTGTTTTTTCGCTTATTTTTGACAACAAACAAATTTGCGAACTTTCGGGACAGCCGTAAACGCCACCTAACGCTCCTTACGCGATTCTGAATCCGCACGCATTCTGATTCATCGCCGTCATCTAGCACTTTCTACATAAAATCTAGAAGAGCCGCTGCTTAAGCTTCGTTCAAGCGCGTACTGGATACATTCACCTGCATGGAAGAGACAGCCTACTTACAAAATGTTAGTTCTAGCAGGTGTTTAGCGCAGTTAACTTCGTCGATGCCGACGTCCGTCGATCGAACACCAGCGTTCTGATCTTGCACACATTCACGTACCGCCCGGTGCAACCAGAAAAGACAAACTATGTGCGATCCGAGACCGAAAACGGTGTGAATTTTGTGGGTTTTTTTTTCGTCGCGTCGCGTCGCCACACGACCTGGAATCGCGTCGAATGGATTAACACGACTTTTCGATTTCTTTGAGGTGAGTGAGAGAGTAGCGGGGTTATAGGTTTTGACGTTACGTGTTTTTTTTTTAATTATTATATTTTTTTGAATAATCAAATTGAAATTTTATGCGATTTTATTAGTTGTTGAAATATTTAATTCAATCACTGACAATTATTTTTAAAAAATATGTACTCATTTAATTGAAATATTTTTTTTATAAATTTATTGTTGCTCCTATTAATACATTAAATAAAACCTAAATGTGTATCTTTAAAATAGAAACAATGAAATAAACAAACAAATCGAACAAGTCGGGGCTAAATTATTTAAATTAAAAGCAACCTGAAGATTAAACCAAATGAACTTAACCGAAACAGACTGGGCCGAAGCCGCAAAGTAAACGAAATTATGAGAAAATAAACTAAACGTCCGAAATAATTCAAATGAAAACGATGATAGATCGGGGGAATGAAATCGAATTTGAGTCGAAAACAATTAAAACGAAAATTGTATGAATATTTACGTGAAACTGGAAACGGAAAACTGATAAATTAAAATTAGAGCGAATTAAATAACGTTGGGGAGGGGGGCATAAAGTAAACAAACGAACGAACAAAATTAATCCAAGAATATTTAATTTAATTTAATTTAATTCGAATAAAAATTGCATCACGTCATTAATAAAATTAATAAATGGGCAACAATTCAACAATGGAGGGGATGCAGCAATGTGCCCCCACAAGTAAACAAATTAAATGAACGTGAACAACCCAATTTCAAAACGTATTAAAAAGTAACAAAAATGTAAATGGTGAAATTGAATAAATTAAATTAAATTAAAAAGACAAATGAAAAATTAAAAGAAAATTAAAGAAAGCCTCCGGAGGGCATGAAATAAACAAATGAACGACGATGAAAATTAATCGACGCGTATTTAATTTTTGGTTAAATTGAGTTCGAATAAATTAAGGCTGAACAAATTACAACTCATTAAATAAAATTAATGAATGGGCAACAAGCCAACAAAGGGGGAGGGGGGCGCAAGTGAACAAATGAACGGCCAAATTTCAAAACGAACAAACGAAAACGACCTAAAATATAACAAATGAAAAACGGTTAATGAGGTTAATCGAAAGCAATGTAAAATTAAAATAAAGTTAAAGCAGAAATAAAAATAAAATTCTATTGAACTCGACGAATAATAAATTTAAACACAAGTGGAAAATTGGAAATGCTGGAAATGTGGGGGGGGGGGGGGCAGAAAGTAAATAAATGAACGGCGACAAAAATTAAATTAAACATTCGAATAAGTTAAGGCTGAAAATTAAAATTGAAGTAACAGCTGAATTAATTGAAATGCCATTTAGTCCCAAATAAAAATGAAACTGAAACAAACTAAACTAACCACTAAATTAATTAAAATCAAACAAAAAAATTGAACAATTAAATGTAAACAAATTTAGACAATAAATAGAAATTAAAAAGTAACGATGTGCAAAAGAACTAAATGAATATAATTATAAACCAATTAAAAACCAAATTAATTAATTAATGAAAATTTGTGATAACGACGAAAATCTAAGCAAATTATATCGAAATTAACGCAAATTAATACAATTTTTAAAAATATATATAGAAAATCAAAATGGAACCAATAATAACGAGAGCGAAGCCAAAAATTAGAGCAAAGTAAATAAATTGCAAATTTTTAATATGTTTCTGTATATTATTCTTATTTTATTTATACCGTTCATACCTTAATATTTAAAAAATTAAAACTGTCAAAAATGACACAGCAGAAAAAATTAAATATATAAAAATCAAAGAAAATACAAACGAATTTAAAGAAAAACATCACGACGACACATTGTCGAATCGCGACAAAAAAATTGTATGATGAAATAAATTCCATCGAAACCAATAAAGATAATAATAATTAAATAATATAATAATAAATAATTTGTAAAAATGATGAAAGCAGAAAGCAAAGAGAAACTAAATTCAGTGAAATTGAACTGCTCAAAAATTTAAATAAATTATATTAAAATTCAAAGAAATGAAAAGTGGTCAATCAATTAATTAAAAATTAATTAATTAATTAATTAATTATAATCAAGAATAAATTAATTCAAATGGAACAACAGTATCACAAAGAAATCATACTCCGGACCAAATAACATACGAAAATAAATGGAAATTCAGTCAATTAAATTAATTATAATTATAAATTAATTTAATATAAATATAAATTAAATTAACTTACATTGGAAGAACTGATAATAATCATGAAAATTTAAAGCGGTCACAACAGAATTAACCTAAACGAATCTGTAAATGGGAACGAAACAATTATCGAAAATTAATACAATTAAAAAAAATTAACATAATTCATAATAAATTATTAAATGAGGTAAACGACAACGAAGAAACACGAAACAAGAAAAATTAAGTCAAATAAAATAACTAAAATATAAATTAAAGAAAACCAAAATATTTTTTAATTTATTTTTTATTAATTTTTGGCGTCCACGAAAATATGGTACAGTGCAATAAATAAAAATTATCAAACTGAAATAAACGAAAATCAAAGAATCAAATAAATGCAAATTTCATTTACATTTCTGTCGTAGACTGGGACTGAAAAATTTGTAACCATATAAGAAATACAAAAATCGATGAAACGAAAGAAAAAAAATCCAAGGTTTTTGAAGAAATGAAATCAGAAAAACATTAAATCAAAACTCCGTTGCTGTTGAATTTGAATCTAACCAGAGCTGTATTTAGCCCCCCCCCATGCAATTAAATGAACGGGGGTGAAAATGAAATGAAACACAATTAAAATTGACAAAAAATAGTTAGCTGAGTTAATTGAAACGTCATAGGTCCAAATAAAACTGAAAGTAAACAAATGAATAAAAAAATCAATTAAATTAATTAAAATCAAAAAAAAATTAAAAAGTGTACAATTAAAACTAAACCTTTATAAAAATTACCTGAATGAAAAGAACTAAACGAATATAATTATAAAAATAAAGCAATTAAGACATTAATTAATATTTAATGAAACTTTAAAATCTAAGCAATTTACAAAGAAATTAATGAAAATTAATACAATTAAAAAAATTTTACCAGGAAGAATGAAGAAATTAATGAATTTGAATGAAATTTGAAAATGAGATAACAAAAACGAAGCTAAATAAATTCTTTAAAAAAATGTACAAAGAACAAATAAATTAACAAAAAGCAAATAAATTCAATTTTAATTTTCATTAATTTTTGTTCACACATTGAAATATTTGTAAAAGACATTTCGACACTGAGACAAACATCGAAAAACGAACACCTTAAAATAAACAAAAACAACCGCCACCAACATCAGATCTGAAAAACATTTTGGAAAAAATGAAATCGAACAAAAATTAAATCAAAACTCGAAGCTATTGAGTTTGGGTTGGATTAGGTTGGGTTGGGTTGAATAAATACAAAAGTCGAAACACGAAACCCAATGAACCCAGATGACCAGGTAGCAAAATTCCGAAAAACAAAACAAGTAAAAATGAAGGAACCTGAATAAATTGAAACACGAAATGCTAGCAAGAAACTGAAATGTAAATTATTTCAACTAATACACAAGGATTAAGAAACCAAATGACAAATAACGAAACGAAAACGGAACCCTAAACAAAACTAACAGAAAAGATTTTTTAATGAAATCCAAATAAGTTAAAGCTAGAAAAATAAAATCAAAACATAAATAAAAAGTGACAATTATCAAGGGATTGAAATACGAAATACATGGCAATTTGCTGTAGGGGGGGGGGGGGGGGGGGGCATATGACACAATGAAAATGTGAGAAAGACAAAGAATTTATGCAGTGGCCTTCATCGACCAATTATACTGTCCAAACTTGTAACTAGCTTTATTGAAGATAAACTTCAACGAATGTATTAAGGTGATGACATCTGGTTCACTCTATCTGAGCTCATCAGATCGCCACACAACATCCGTCGAATTTGTGTGTGAGTATTATCACCATCTAGATGTCAATACCCTACACTTTTTTAACAAATTAAAGTACGAACAAACGATTAAAAAACGACAACAAAGAAACAAAATTAGCAATCAAAAGTTAAAAATGAACGACTATGAAAACGAAGCTGAATCAAGGGAATATGAAACATATTAAGCAAATTAATCAAAAATAATTAATCTGAATATATCCAAAGAAAACAAAAATTTCGAAGTAATGACAAAGTTAAAAAATAAATAATAAAACGAGCATAGAAACGAATTGATAATCAATGTAGGTTAATGTAAGCAATGTAAAGTAAATTAAAAAAAATTAAAATGAGCCAACTAAATAAATAAAAAAACAAATTTAATATGAACGAAATATTCGTCGTGAATAATTTTTTTCATTTACATTTTTTTTCATTTGCGAACTTCATTAATTTATTTCGCCAAATAGAGCGCCAGTTTAATTCTTAAATGGAACACCCGTTTATTACTCCACGAAAAGCCCATAAACGACAATTATTCACGCGATTGCGCTTAAGAAGTTATTGTCCTTTTTACGACGCAACAAGTGTGCCATTAAACAATTGTCACATTTAACGAAACGCTTCGCTTAATTATCCTCCATTTTCCCACAGGTTAAACGCACAACACGTTTATAAAAAAAAACATCGCTAATTCATATAATTTCTTTAAATTTTCCCAGAATTCCAACCCGACTTTCCTACAGTTTATTTCAAACGACCGACGTGACGTCTTTGTTAGTCGCAGCCGACGAACGGTTGACTCATTTTTCGTCGAAAATTCGTGGGGTGCATTGAATCGTCTCGGAGCAGGAAGCGTCCGGAAGGGGACTTCCGGCCGCGTCGAAAAGCGTCGCGCCTCGTCGATTTTCGGTTACTTTCGTCCCTTACTCTTGCTTTTCGCGCGCGCTGAGCGACGCGAAAATGACTTTGGCGCGTCCGCGTGGCGAAATAAATATCCTGTTGTTGTTGATTGATGATAAACGGGACCTTGGAAGTAATAACATTTTGCAGGCGAGTAAAAAAATATTTTTCGATCACTATCGATCTTCCTGCGAGCGGCCGCGTCGAGATTTCGACCTTACGGGCGCCTTTTTTCCGAACATGGCTGGATGTAGGTGAGAACGTGTTTTTGGTCTCAGTCTGTTTAGTGCGACACATATTCGAACCGTGACGTATTATACATGCGTTGGGTATCGCGTTGTTTTGTGGGTGAGTCATGCGATGCGTTGCGTAACGTGGGGTTAAATTTGAGTTTAAATTATAATTTACGACGGTTTAAAAGAAATGACATTCGAATGAGTTGAGGAAGGTCTTCAATTTTAATTTAATGTGCATGAAAGCAAAAAGCGAATAAGTTTGATTTAGGAGTTGTAGAAGTTCTTAAATTTCAAGAAAGATTGTGGTTAAAATTTGAGACTTGCAGAATTCAAAATTTTAAACATTTTCGAGCCTAAAAATTTCCTGAAAGTTACTAAAATTTATGAATACGGAAAATTTCCATACAAATTTAATAATTTTTCGGATATTTTAAGGCCTTATTTGACTTCTAATTCAAATGAAAAATGATAGTAATTCAAGAACATCTATTTTTTTCGTTAGAGGGCAATGTTTGATCATTCCTCAACCGAACACGACGATTACAATGTTGATATGAATCGACCCTAGGAATTCTAAGAATACGACACCTATGTTTGTTAATTTGTCAGTAATCTAGTTAGGTTGGTTAGGTATAGAATCATAAAGTACTTTGTTTGTTTCCATGCTCACCCAGTCTTCTATCGACTAAGTTTAACCTAAAGCAACCCAACCCAACACGATGATTACAATGTTGTGATGAATCGACCCTAGGAATTCTAAGAATACGACACCTATGTTTGTTAATTTGTCAGTAATCTAGTTAGGTTGGTTAGGTATAGAATCATAAAGTACTTTGTTTGTTTCCATGCTCACCCAGTCTTCTATTGGCTAAGTTTAACCTAAAGCAACCCAACCCAACACGACGATTACAATGTTGATATGAATCGACCTTAGGAATTCTAAGAATACGACACCTATGTTTGTTAATTTGTCAGTAATCTAGTTAGGTTGGTTAGGTATATAATCATAAAGTACTTTGTTTGTTTCCATGCTCACCCAGTCTTCTATCGACCAAGTTTAACCTAAAGCAACCCAACCCAACACGGCGATTACAATGTTGTGATGAATCGACACTAAGAATTCTAAGAATGCGACACCTATGTTTGTTAATTTGTCAGTGATCTAGTTAGGTTGGTTAGGTATAGAATCATAAAGTACTTTGTTTGTTTCCATGCTCATCCAGTCTTCTATCGACTAAGTTTAACCTAAAGCAACCCAACCCAACACGGCGATTACAATGTTGTGATGAATCGACCCTAGGAATTCTAAGAATACGACACCTATGTTTGTTAATTTGTCAGTAATCTAGTTCGGTTGGTTAGGTATAGAATCATAAAGTACTTTGTTTCCATGCTCACCTAGTCTTCTATCGACTAAGTTTAACCTAAAGCAACCCAACCCAACACGATGATTACAATGTTGTGATAAATCGACCCTAGGAATTCTAAGAATACGACACCTATGTTTGTTAATTTGTCAGTGATCTAGTTATGTTGGTTAGGTATAGAATCATAAAGTACTTTGTTTGTTTCCATGCTCACCCAGTCTTCTATTGACTAAGTTTAACCTAAAGCAACCCAACCCAACACGATGATTACAATGTTGTGATGAATCGATCCTAAGAATGCGAAGAATACGACACCTATGTTTGTTAATTTGTCAGTGATCTAGTTAGGTTGGTTAGGTATAGAATCATAAAGTACTTTGTTTGTTTCCATGCTCCCCTAGTCTTCTATCGACTAAGTTTAACCTAAAGCCACCCAACCCAACACGGCGATTACAATGTTGAGATGAATCGACCCTAAGAATGCTAAGAATACGACACCTATATTTGTTAATTTGTCTGTGATCTAGTTAGGTTGGTTAGGTAAAGAATCATAAAGTACTTTATTTGTGTCCATGCTCACCTAGTCTTCTATCGACTAAGTTTAACCTAAAGCAACCCAACCCAACACGGCGATTACAATGTTGAGATGAATCGACACTAAGAATTCTAAGAATACGACACCTATGTTTGTTAATTTGTCAGTGATCTAGTTAGGTTGGTTAGGTATAGAATCATAAAGTACTTTGTTTGTTTCCATGCTCATCCAGTCTTCTATCGACTAAGTTTAACCTAAAGCAACCCAACCCAACACGATGATTACAATGTTGTGATGAATCGACCCTAGGAATTCTAAGAATACGACACCTATGTTTGTTAATTTGTCAGTAATCTAGTTCGGTTGGTTAGGTATAGAATCATAAAGTACTTTGTTTGTTTCCATGCTCACCCAGTCTTCTATTGACTAAGTTTAACCTAAAGCAACCCAACCCAACACGATGATTACAATGTTGTGATGAATCGATCCTAAGAATGCGAAGAATACGACACCTATGTTTGTTAATTTGTCAGTGATCTAGTTAGGTTGGTTAGGTATAGAATCATAAAGTACTTTGTTTGTTTCCATGCTCCCCTAGTCTTCTATCGACTAAGTTTAACCTAAAGCCACCCAACCCAACACGATGATTACAATGTTGTGATGAATCGACCATAGGAATTCTAAGAATACGACACCTATGGTAAGGTATAGAATCATAAAGTACTTTGTTTGTTTCCATGCTCACCCAGTCTTCTATTGACTAAGTTTAACCTAAAGCAACCCAACCCAACACGATGATTACAATGTTGTGATGAATCGACCACCGAAGGAAAATTTTCTCTCAAAATTAAATGAAAGCCTTGAAGAGTTAGTTGTTAGAGCTAGTTGTGGTTGACTCCATGCAATAATATGGCCTGCTTTCAGCCATGAAAAGCATGGACGCACATTTAAGTCAAGAGCCTGCAATACTAATCATGTTATCGAAAAATTTTGAGCGCAATTGAGATTTGTTGAGCTTAAGGGTCTTTGAAGTTACAATAACCCTGTCCCTATTTTATTCACTTGAGTTGGGATGCCTCAGGTTGAATCTTTAGCGGGAGCTTTATAAGCACTTTTCGCAATTCTGTTGAAGACATTTGTTCCAATTTTCTATTGCATTAAGTTCGACAACATTGTATTCTATTAAAAACTTGTGGTTAGTTAGGGTTCTTTTAGTTTCTGACTAAAAATCGGATTATGTAGCCAACCCAAAACGACCCAAGGCAACCTAACCCAACAAACGAATTTTGATGAATGGATGCACCAAATGTTGACTCAGCTTGAATTGCACTGGACTTCAGATTTCTAGATTACTCCTCAAGGAAGCTCGTAATAAGTTGAGCTTAAGTAGAAATAAAGTAGATGGTGTTTAGTTTTCTGCCTCCATTTAATTTCGTTAAATTGCTTCATTAGAATTCATTTACAATAAATTTTTGAATGTAATTTAGGCTTTTTGTAAATTAGGTTTCTTATAGCTTCTGAATATAAATCGGATTATGTCGACGACCCAACCCAACCTAACCTGATCCAAGCCAACCTAATCCAACCCAATCCAACATTTCAACATTGTTATGAAAATAGATGTCAAGCGATAACTCTGTCTCTATTTCAAATTGTATTTGGTTCCTCGACATCCATTTGCATGTTGGGAAAAATTTAATCTGGGGCGTTGACCAAATTGGTAAAAATGTTTGGAATGATCATTTGGTCGAACTTCGTCAAGTGCAATTGAAATAATGTTCCACCTTCAGTTCGAATTGAAGGGTTAAGATTTTTGACCCAGATTGGCTTGGGATTCCGTTTAAACCAAAATGGGGTGGTTGGATTGGGTTGGCATCTTTAATAGAATCAAACAGTGTTGTTACTAACTAAGTTATAACATTTGAAGCTATTCTTGGGAAATAATGTTGATAATCCCTTATTTTAGTTGTGGTTAGCTCGATGCAATAATACTGAGTGCTTTCAGTCATTGAGAGCATGGAAGCATCTTTAAGTCAATTGAATCTGCGACATTAATCATGTTATGGACAAATTTTGAGTGATTGTGAGGTTCTTTAAATTTAAAGGATTTCGAAGTTGCAATAACTCTGTCTTTTTATTTTAGATTAACTGAATGAGATAATTTTCTTCCCATATTGACTTGAGTTGGGTTGCCTCAAGTTGAATCCAATTTTGTGGAGTCTTTATCAGGATCTTTATATATATTTTCACAATTCTATTGAAGACTATAGAAAATTTTATAACTTTTTTTCAATGAGTTCCACGAGCTGTGAAGTCATGTTGATAATATTTTATGTTGGATTCAATCTATGGAAAACTGTCTTCGAATTGTAATAGGTTGGGTTGCTTGCATCTTTTTTAACCTATTTTTCATTGCTTTGGGCCAACAACTGCGATACAAGTTTAATCAAATTTGAGGTTGGATCGGTTCAAAAAATGTGATCATTGCTAATTTAAATTTTCGATTAAATTTATGAGATAACTTCGTCTTCAAATTGAATTCAGTTGAGTCGTTCGAAATTATGGGTTCGACATTATTATATTCTATTAAGAATTCAGTGCGATGCCGACCTGGAAATCGAACATTTAATGATGACTTTCATTGGATCGGGTCGGTCAACATTATTTCAAGGTTCCTTTTAAAATAAGGTTGATAACGCTGACTTTATTTTAGCAAGTATTGACTCTCAATTAAAATTGACTTTGGTTGGGTTGCTTGAGGTTGAACCAAATTGCACTGAGCTTTCAGCAATAAATAGGAACAATGCGGTGAGACATTAGCATAACTGTCGAAATGATCATTTTAGAGATTTTGAAATAATATTCATACGTCAACGTCAGCATATATTTCAATATGGTGTTTTTGTAGCTTTCTTTATATATTTGTTTTTGGTAGAAATTGATGCAATTCGTTAATATTCCCTTTATTTATTTGCTTCAAGATAAGTCTTACTATAAAACTGTTAAATAAAATTGATCTGCCATGCAGTCACCCTCGTATCTGGCGTCCAGCCACACATTATTCGGAACGCTACAAAAACGCGCCCCATTTCTAAACTATAATAGATAGATAAGTGAAAGGGTTTCCGATAAACAATTTAATTTTCTACAATACTATTCATATGCAATTTTGTCGTATCACGTACCGTTTACGTGGAGTGCTGAAGAATCTTCACAACGTGCTAAAAATATTCCTAAAAAGGCAGTAGTCCGAGTTTGAACGCTTGCCCTTTCTAAACTATTACAGATATTAGAGAGAATGCAATTCTGTTTGTGCGCATCCAACTTAAATTTTAACTTACAATTTGGTTTAAATACAATCGTTTAAGCGTCAAAAATATTTCATGTGGTAAATATATTTAATTTGAATCTTTAAGATTTCCGTACGAGAATGTTTAAATTCAAAGCCAACGAAATAATAAAATTAATTAATATGCTAATATCACGTTTTGGTATAATTTTTACTTAAATTATTCAACATGCGAGCTTCTTTAAGTCAACTGATCATGTTATCGAATAATTTTCAGTTGAAGGGATTTTGATGCAATTTCAATAACTACGTCCCTATTCGATTTCAAATTAACTCGATGATATGATTTGCTCCCCATATTGATTTGGGTTGGCTTGCCTCAGTTTGAACCCAATTTGGTTGAGTCTTCAGCAGGATATTTTTCACAATTCTATTAAACATTACAGAAATTTTTATAATAACTTTTTCGTTCAGTTCAACGAGCTTTGAAGTAATGTTGATAATATTTTTAGATTTTATTTTCAATTCAATGGATGGGAAAACATTTTCTTCGGATTTTATTAGTTTGGGTTGCTTGCATCTTCAGAATCAATATATTTGATCCTATTTTTCATTACATTGAGTTAGAAAACATTCTCGATCTACAATTTTAATTTCGTTGGCATCAAAAAAAATTAAAATAATGTTAAAAATATCGCTTGTATCGATAGGAATTGTGGTTGTACCACATTTTCCATGCCACCACCTTTGACTATCACTTTGATCATATGAGAAGGTAATCCCTAAATAAAATTTTATTCACATTATTTTAATTTTTAGATTTTATTTTCAAAGAACAAGTTTCTTCTGGATTTCAGTTTATCTTGGTTGAAACCTCCGCGATAAGTCTTGCTGTAAAACTGTTAAATAAAATTGATCTACCATGCAACCCAACCCATCTAACCCAACCTAACCCAACCCAACCCAACCCTGGTATCTGACATTATTCGAAACGCTGCAAAAACCTCTCAATATATGGAAGATATATCTATCTATAGTTTAGGGGTTGCGTCCAAAATCGGAAAATATTTAACCAAAATCAAATTTGTTCCAATTTTTTATTTCACTGGGTTCTCCATAGTATTATATTCTATTAAAAAAAAAAGTGGTATACCAACATCGACGTTTTTGTGATGACTTTCATTGGGTTGGGTTGGGTTGGTTGGGTTGGGTAACTGCAAAACGCAGAGGGACGAATTTTTTGAACTCGCCCCATTTCTAAACTATAATAGATAGATAAGTGCACTCCCAGGGTTTCTGATATACAATTTAATTCTCTACAACTTTATTTATATGTAATTTTATCGTATCACGTACCATTCACGCGGTGTGTTGAAGAAACTTCACAACGTGTTAAAAATGTTTCTAAAAAGTCCAAGTTTGAACGCTTGCTATTTCTAAACTATTGCAGATAGAGAGAATTCAATTCTACACAGCTTTATGTAAGCGGAATTTTGTAGTATCTCGTACTGTTCGTGCAGGGTATCGAACTTAGAACGTGATTTAAATTTTAGATTTGCGAAATGCAATTGTTCAATATTTCATTTGGTAAATACATTTCATTTTGGACTTTATTTAATTTCTATTCTAAAACAGCGATTTTTTTTAATTGATCAACGAATATTTCTTCACCGCGATCTAATTTTCGCTAAAATGAATCCAACATCGAGGCGAGCCGATAAATTATACAGGCATCGGGCCCCGCTCGACCGCAAACGGTTAAACAAACAAACGGATCGATGTACAGTTAAAAGAGGCGCACAATTGGATCGAAAAATCGTGCCGATTAAATCGCGCGCCGCGAAAAACAAAAAGCAATTACGTCATTAACGTGAAACAAATGAACGAACGCGATCACGTAATTGGTACGACATCAATACACATGTAACATGTAACTGTATTACTTCTCAAGTACGAAGTCTAAATATTTATCGGCATTTGCGCATTCGATCGCCATAGGAACGAGCGCGTCTATTGTGCAGGTTAAACGTTCGTTAAATAATTTAAACGTGGCGATGCATACGAATGCGCTCCGCGCTATGTGTTACGTTACACATTCGTCGCGATTTTTCCTCGGCGACGACGCGGACGGCATTAATTCAAATATGCAGAATATTCTTAATCTACATCGGAGTATTTAAACGGGGCGATTATGCGCGGAGCGTGTCCATTTGCATTTATGAATATGTAGCGTAAACTGTACTTGGTGTTGTTCGAAAAAAAGGTATTAATTTCTATGTCATGAGGTTTTTGTTGGGCGACGGGGGGAAAACCATGCGGGAACAACAAAGTTACTCAACTTTTCAAACAAATACAATGCATAGTAAATATTATACCATGTTCATACATTTTACACCATTGTTGGTATTTAGGCCACGTTAGCATTTTTTAACATTTTTCGTAATTTGGTCCTTTTCTTTTACTTCATGCAATCATGTTTGGACATTTTGGATTTCACACAATTATTCAAGGGTGGATTGGGTTCAGTTTAGTTTGATAGTCAAAATGTCAATCTTGGAAACGATTAAAAAATTAATGAATTTCGAATACTTTAAAATCATTCTCAAAAATATTAATTACGGTAAATTTCAAGGCAATAAAATTTGCAAAAATTCAAAAAAAAAATTAATTAGCCAATATTACACAACATTATTCATCCAAACTCAACATGAATGTTCAGTTGGATCTCAACAAAATAAAATGATATATTTTACAATTTTAACTTTAACTTTAACAGCCTCGACATAGTTTATTGAGTGGCCAAAGCAACGTGATGAGGAGACACTCACCAAAATAAGAACCCAACTCAATACAACACAACACAACACAACTCAGCACAACAGAAGTCAATACAAGTCAACACAACCTAACTCAACACAACTCAACCCAAGACAACATAAGTCAAACCAACCCAAAGTAACTTACTTTTCGTTGGGGACAAATCCAGTCTCAACATTACTTATTAAGTGTATTACGCAACGTGATGAGGTGACACTCATCAAAATAAGAACTCAACCCAACACAATACAGCCCAACCCAACACAACACAACTTAAACCAACCCAAAGTACTTACTTTTCGTTGGGGCCAAGAAAGTCCAACGCATAGTGGCACTCCCCAAAATAAGAACCCAAACCAAGACAACTCAAAGTTACTAGTTTTTGTTCGTTTTTCGTTGGGGCTAAATCCAGCATCAATAATGTTTATTAAGAGGCTAACGCAACATGGTAGGGTGGCACCCACCAAAATAATAACAATTTGATCATTTGGTTCACCCTACGTGAATGTTAGTTCAGTTAGTCTAATGGGCTGATCCAAAGCAGCGTCGCGTCGCCTCAGCACTATTTCATTTGGTTGGAACTCACGAAAACCAACAAAATGGTACATTTGACAACTTTTAACTCTGATATGTTTAAATATTATATTTGTGAAAATTAATTCTACAGTTTAGTATTGTTTGTAATAAACTCCAGCCAACCCAAAGTTATTTGTTTTTCGTTGGTGATAAACCCCGTCTCAAGATTGTTTAATGAAACACTAACGCAACGTAATGGAGCGGCAATCACCAAAATAAGAAACTAATACAACCCAACCCAACGCAACCCAACCCAACATGACCCTACCCAACCCAACCTATGCTAAACCCAGTATCAGCATTGTTTATTTAAAAACCAACGCAAAGTGATGGGATGGCGCTCACCAACGTAAAAATAATCGTTAGTTTAGTTTTGTGTATTATGGCCTCAACTAACCAAGCGCAGCCTCGGTATTATTCCACATTACTTATAATGAGCTCACCTCAACCCGATGTGACACTTGAATTGGGTTGGAACTCAGAATCACCAGCCAATGTTTTAATTGTGCAAATTTACACAACTGGATGTTACTCAGCTCCATCAAACTCAACCCAATTCAACACAGCATTCAAATTGAGCTGGGATTCATTAAATTCTGCCCGAAGACGTTCCAAAGCGACCAGCTTTGTTGACACAAGATATAACCTTAATATTATGGAATATTGTTCATGTTGACGTTAGCGCGAAGCCAACGTGGCCCTTGTGTTATGTTGTAACTCATTATCGAGGGCCCTAATTGAATATTTTGCGATTTTTTTGATCATGAACTCAATTCAACTTAGCGGTTTTCCTACATTTCATTTTATCGGTTTCATTTATTTTTATTATTCATATACAATTTTCTGACATTTGTTGATTTATTTTAATATTTGGTAAACAATCCATGAAATACCACTATTTCATTGCTAACGTTTCACGTTATTGTTTAGAAGGTTCAATCTGAGCTGTTCAACAAATTTAAATAATTACTCCACAGGTAAAACTAAATACAAAGAAAAAAATTATGAACAGGAAACTGAAAAAATATCTCAAATCAACAAATCAATTACAAAAATATTACCCATCGCAACCCAACCCAAACCAACTCAACCCAATCCAACTCAACTCAATTCAACTCAACCTAGTCCAACCCAATCCTACCCAATCCAACACCAACTCAACCCAGATCAACATAGTAACATATTAATGAAACAACTAAATCGATGTGATAGAAGTTTTACTTCCCTTGACTTTATTGTCTTTTATTTTCTCTTGAATTCAATATTGATTGATTTCATTTAATTCTATTTGTTTTACTAGCATTTCTGCTACGGTTTTGAAATCTTTGTCTAGGTTTCATTTCAACAACAAATAAAAGAAACAGGAACAAATAGAAAATAAAGAAATGAAAATACAATAAAAAAAATAAAAATCTATGAAACTATGTAATTTTTTTAAACAATAAAGAAGACACACAAAATAAGCACATTTACTGAGGTTAAAACAAAGTGATCAATAGAAATATTAATTGAAAATTAAACAAATTATAATAAAACTGGCAAAACTTTTTGCTGCTAATTAGTTCATTTATAATTATTTTGCCACGTATTTTTTCGTTTCAGTTTGTTACGTTTTCATTGTATTCACTTTAATTTGTTTTGCTTCATGTGTTTCATGACTTTCAACAACAAAATGAAGCCAACAAAAGACAAACCAATAAAATCGGTTTCAAATACACAAATAAAATATCACAAAATAAATCAATTAAAAAAATAAAACAGAATGAAATGAAATTAAATAAAACCAATGAAAGTAAAACAAAATTTAAATCAAGTAGAAAAATATACGTAAATGTTGGGTTCGTTTTGGGTATAATCGCACCAACCAACCCGTTGCAGCCTGAGCATTACTCCACATTACTTATAATGAGCTCAACTTAACCCAACGTCATACTTGAGTTCTTCATTGAGTTCTGACTCGTGAAAACCAGCCAAATTTTTAATTGTCTAAATTTGTCGAACTTGTTATTATTTAGCTCAACCAAACTCAACCCAAGCCAACCCAACTCAGCCCCACACAACAAAAAATTTACATTAGGCTCGAACTCATTAAGTTGGGAATCAAATTCTCGCTCAACACGTTCCAAAACGATGAGCGTTGTTGTAACTAGACATAAATTAAAATTATCGAATATTGTTTATGATCAGCTCAGTCCAAAGCCAACGTGAGAGCCTTGTGTGTAGGTCGTGACTCACGAAAACGAGCAAATTTTTGTAATTATCAAAATTTATCCCACTGGTTGTTATTTAGCTCAACCCAACGCATCACAACATTTATATTAACTGGGACTCATTAAACTCTGCCTCAACACGTTCTAAAACGACGAGCGTTGTTGTAACTAAACGTAAGTTTGCAATTATGGAATATTATTTATGATGAGCTGCATGACTCACTAACCTCTGCTCTAATTGACTATTTTTCAACAGTAATTCAACTCTGATTATGTTAAAACTAATTAATTATCAAAATTAATTATTAATTCAGTTTGATTTATAATGGCGTCAACACGATCCATAACGACTTGTATTCAGTTAGGACTAAGAATTGCAAGAAACCCGTTAGATATTGAGACTGAACTACAGGGTGGTATAAAAAATAATTCGGTGTTCTTAAGTGTTGTCGCTTTTTGGGAATTGTCATGAACGTTGTTGTGCTAATTGCATGTCGCAGCAAACAAAAGGAAATCAAATTAAATGAATTGAAACTAAAAAAAAGACAAAGAAAAAAAAGAAAAATTCAAACAAATTAGCAGAAAAAATAAAATGCACAAAGAAATAAAAATCTTATACAAATGTTACCTAAACAATAAATACATAAACATGAAAATAAAAGCAAAAATATCGATATAAATTAAAAAGAATAAAATAAAGCTAGAAAGAAAAAATATTAGAATGATGGAAAATAAACGCAGAAACAAAAGAAAAATAACAGGAAAAAATAAAAGCAAATAAAATCGATACGTTGTTAGAATAAATGAAACAAAAAGGAAATGGACTATAAGCTAAAAGCTAAAAAATGTAACAATTTAAAAAATACCTTAAAAATGAAAAACAATATATATTTAGCTATTTTATAGTTTTCTGTGCAGTTTAGATAATTTCGCAGTTCTTTACAGCTGACAGTGATGACATTTTTGGTAATTTGGTCAAACAATTTTTTTTGTTTTAATATTTTTTACATTTCGTGTATTTTGAAGTGATTTGATTTTTCTATAATTTCGATGTCGAGTTGTACTGTTATGAGGTTTTAGTTGAGTTGGGTTGGGTTCAAAAAGCAAAAAGTTTCACTGAACGAAAATTGTTGAAAATTCAAGGGCAAAAATCCGAAATCACAAAAATGCAATAAATTAGATAATGTAATTTTTTAAATTGTTCATAATTTTGTCAAACTTTATAATTATTACTTATACTTGAGCATTTTTAATTTTGACAGTTTTTGCAGTTTTTAGAACAAATGATTCTGTGTATTTTCACCAAATGTTAAATTTTTTGCTTTTCTCCTATTTTTACGTTGTCTTGTATGTTTGGAAAATTTCGTATTTAGGCCAAAGTTGATATTTACTGCAATTTTGAAATTAGTTTGTATTTTTTGACAATAGTTACGCAATAGTTTGAGCGGTAATTGGGTTGGGTTAAGTCAAAATATTAATCTTGAAAATAAGAAAAATATACCAAATTTTGTTACAATTAATTAATCAAGAGATCAAAAATGCAGCGTTGTCAAAAATATGAAATTGTTGGAAATGTAAAAATATTGAGAATTTCAAAAAGTCAAGATGATAAATGTTCAAAAATTTGTGGAATTTTTATAGCTTCCGATAGTTTTACAATTTATCATAATTTTAAACAATTCTATAATTTTAACAATATGTATTTTTAATTTGCTTTTTATCAAAAAGGAAATGGACTATAAGCTAAAAGCTAAAAAATGTAACAATTTAAAAAATACCTTAAAAATGAAAAACAATATATATTTAGCTATTTTATAGTTTTCTGTGCAGTTTAGATAATTTCGCAGTTCTTTACAGCTGACAGTGATGACATTTTTGGTAATTTGGTCAAACAATTTTTTTTGTTTTAATATTTTTTACATTTCGTGTATTTTGAAGTGATTTGATTTTTCTATAATTTCGATGTCGAGTTGTACTGTTATGAGGTTTTAGTTGAGTTGGGTTGGGTTCAAAAAGCAAAAAGTTTCACTGAACGAAAATTGTTGAAAATTCAAGGGCAAAAATCCGAAATCACAAAAATGCAATAAATTAGATAATGTAATTTTTAAATTGTTCATAATTTTGTCAAACTTTATAATTATTACTTATACTTGAGCATTTTTAATTTTGACAGTTTTTGCAGTTTTTAGAACAAATGATTCTGTGTATTTTCACCAAATGTTAAATTTTTTGCTTTTCTCCTATTTTTACGTTGTCTTGTATGTTTGGAAAATTTCGTATTTAGGCCAAAGTTGATATTTACTGCAATTTTGAAATTAGTTTGTATTTTTTGACAATAGTTACGCAATAGTTTGAGCGGTAATTGGGTTGGGTTAAGTCAAAATATTAATCTTGAAAATAAGAAAAATATACCAAATTTTGTTACAATTAATTAATCAAGAGATCAAAAATGCAGCGTTGTCAAAAATATGAAATTGTTGGAAATGTAAAAATATTGAGAATTTCAAAAAGTCAAGATGATAAATGTTCAAAAATTTGTGGAATTTTTATAGCTTCCGATAGTTTTACAATTTATCATAATTTTAAACAATTCTATAATTTTAACCATATGTATTTTTAATTTGCTTTTTATCCAATTGTATCTTTTCACATTTTAGTATTTGGTTGAGTTATGTTGCGAAATCAGGTAATTTAAAAATTAACCAATTTTAGTCGTAAAACCATAAAAAATGTAAAATATTCTAATATATTTTTGAAATTTTAATTCAAACAATGCTCACATGTTTTGTCGAAAATGTCACTCAACAAACTGAAATCCAAAACATTGACACATTTCTGGAGCTTTTATAATTTTAGACTGTGATATCTTAAAAATATTTGCAGTATTTTTATTATGTTGACCAATTTTGATTAATTTTGTAGAAACGTTCAATTTCGACGACACTTCAAATAGACATTTTTAACCAAGAAAGCAATATTAATTAATTCCAAAGCAATATGACGTCAGGCTAATTACGATCGTTTAACAAATAAAGCAAAGAACGCTCAGAGGAAGAAATTACTATTATTATATATATATATATATTATTATTATTGATACCAGCAGGAAATAAAATTTCAAAATATACAGCAATATTAATTAATTCAAGAGTAATTTGACGACTAATTACACTTGTTTGAAACAACAAAGGTCCAGAGAGAAGTATTAAAAGCAATAAGACTTCCGATGAAAATTTTGAAGAGAGAAAGTTGATAGGAAACACATTAGATGTGATCGAGACATAACATTTCAAAGTATACAGCCATATTAATTAATCCCAAAGCAATATGACGTCAGTCTAATTATAATCGTTTGATTTGATTTGATTAAGAAACGCACAGGGGAAGAAATCAAAAGCGAGAATACTTCGAACGGAAATTTTGAAGACGAGAAGCTGCCACAAAACATGTCTGATGCCATCAAGAAATTAGATTTCAAATTGTTTGATGCCATTGTGAAATAAAAGTCAAAACCATACTGCAATAGTAACTCTATCCAAAGAATTTCTCAAGTCCGACTAAATGACGATAACACCAAAGGAGCAAATTTGAAAGCAAGCAAACTTGAAATGGGTATTATTCAGCAAACAAGCTGACGCCAAATTTGATATCCATGGATATGATTTGAAGCAATATCCAATCAGTCTAAACAAAAATCAGTGCAATTATGAAGCATGGAAACTTCTAATGGTCATAGTTAGAGTGAGATGTCTTGAAAAATCTCTTGTAAGCTAGGAAGAATCAAGAGATTATGAGAGTGACCCATATATGGCAATATTAAATTAAATTAAAATTGAATAAATGAAAATCATACGACACGAAATTATGTGAAGTGAATGAAAACTAAACGACGATGAGAACATAGCACGTAAATAGTACAAAATCAATTAATCAACTAGAAACAAAAAGACCATAAAATACAAAATTAACGAATATGAAACCAATGAACCCAACACAATCCATCCCAACCCAATTCGAATTATTGAAAAATTATTAATTCCTTGAAAAGAACCCAACCCAAGTCAAATTCCGTACACCAAAGACGAACTTGAAGAAGAAGTCCTCTTCAGCTGCCAATCTCGTTCAGTGCTCATCTTCAGCTGCTAATCTTGACGAATGGTCCTTTTCAACTACTACTCTTGTCGTACGTTTAACTAGTGGCCTTATAGACGATTTTGTATATTTCCTTTTTTTATTTCAAATCAATTTCACATTTTAGAATACAATTTATTTGAACACGACTTTAAATATATGCCATTTTTTCCTTACAACTTAAAATGTTTTCAATGAACTTCGAGTTTTAGATGATGACGGTATTGACTCAACTTTTGATGTCTATCGAACTTTTTCTGATATTACTAGACTTTAAGCTTCATTCACAAAAATCGATTCAATTCGTTTCTAACCCATGACTATTTGGTCACTATATCTATATGGACGTGGACAAGGTTATTGTTATATTATAATAATAAACCTTACTTTATTGGTCGTTGTATTTCAAAAATTGTCTTGCATATTAACAAATCCTAATTACACAAACTTGAAAAATGCCTTATGATTCCCTATTCTTTGTACAATATAAGTATCACGTGCAATGTCGTTTTATAAAATCGTCATAAAACAAACTGCCGCATTTAACGCTATTTTACAATTTTTATAAATTAATTAATTAAAACCTTAAATATGACCATAGTATGTTGAATGTTAATTAGTATTGTTGATTTGTTTTTCATGAGGCTATTTTTTGTTCCAGATAATGCGCAACGAAAATGCCGATAGCAATACTACTACTGAGGGAGAAATCGTCGACGTCGTTAACAACGGTGGTTGAAAAATCCCAACTGAGGAAACCCCCGCTCCCCGAATACAACTTACTCCTGCACTCGTGCCAGCTGAACCTGGTCCTCGTCAAGCCCGAACGTCAAAAATTCACCTCGCCCGACGAAGGCTTCGAATCCGACATCGACACCCTCTCCATCATCTCCAGCGATGACAGCTTCACCGCCACCGACCGCACCCCAAAGACCGAAACCGACAGCGCCAACGGCTCCAGCTCCTCCGAATCGGAGGACGCCGACTCCACCAGCAAGCTCCTCAAAATAGACGACCCCATCCCCACCAACGAGAGCTACAGTCTAGTCAATTGCATCTGCTACTCCGACGTCAAGTTCCCCGACCTGCTGGTATTCGTCATCCAGCAGGAGGCCCTCGTCTTCAAATTCCTCAACCTGGAGATCCTGCAGAAATTCTACACCAACTTCAACGCGCTCAAGGCCGTCACCAACCAAAAGGCCTACGGCCAAAACGTCTACACCAGATTCAACCTCCTCCAGCGCACCGACAACAACGGCGTGACCCACATCGAAATCTCCAGGCAGCCGCACCACAAAGCAATCGTGGAGACCCACCAAAAAAGCAGCATCATCAGCATCAACACGCCGGGACTGGACGGCGACGTCAAATTCGCCGACGACACCCCGAAGAAACCAGAAAGGAGGAAAAAATTAAAGGGGAAAGCGCCGCCCCCGCCCGTCGAGCAAAACAACGTCTTAAAAGGCGAATACGTCAGATTCGCAGTTCCCAAAATCGATTTAAAACCAGAAGCCCCGAAACCCAAACTGATGACGTACCAAGAATTCAAGAACGAGTCGAAGAAATTATCCAACGTCCAACGGAGAGTTAACACCGAAGGATGGACGAATTCGGTGCCGAGGATTGCGAAAAATCGGAGCCATAGCGAAACCAGAAATTTCACGCCGATGGCCTACCGGTACATAGACACGACGTCGGCGCCGATTTACCGCCAAAGTTTCACCAACGATCAAATCTCGAACCGGTTGTTCGGGTTGTCGTCGAAACTGAGGGATTTCGGGACTGTGAGGAGGTGCGACGTCGCCGTCGGATTAAGGAACGAGAACCGATGGGGGAGCCTGAGCGAATTAGGTGGGAAAATTGGCAATGGTCAGGGCAGCTTGAAAAGCGTCATTAAAAAGGAGGACAACAAGAGGAAAAACGAGAAAAAGGTGACCTTTAGTGCCTACACCACAGTTCAAGTAGTGTAGTGTCCTAGATTAAGACATGAACAATGTGGTGAGAAATTTGTTGGCTTTTTTTTGCAAATTCAAATCTCGATGAACCGCGAACACCCCAACAGTCAAACCGTGTTTACAATCGTATATTTTTAATCCAAGAACTGATTTGATATTAGTCGAGTTCCTTTGTGTTTCAACCCCACGAAGCGATCGAAGAGAATCGTCATCGTTTTTAATTTCACATTTTCGACGAGGAAATATGAATTTTGTTACGTCATATCGATTATTCTTATCATTATTGCATAGTAACTGTGAGTGTACACATCAAATGGTGTTTTTTCTTGTATATTGTGCCTGTATATATGTGTAATTACGAATAAATATTTCCACAAAATTGGAATTTTAATCCCAGGCGCAGAAACGTTCACACCGTCGACCGAAATCGTAAACAAACGGCCCCGCATGCGCTATTATCATCAATGGTATTTCTAATGCATTTTACGCCATTATTGGAATCTTGGAGGTAAGTAGGTAGCAGCCTCGGGGCTTTTCAACTTTCCCTGAATCACTGGCAGTGCACTGACTTCATCGCGCAGACGGAACGCGATATAAAATAGTTATTCGACTTTTTCAGCTCGCGCTAACACCGGGTGACCTTTATTTGAACGTTCGTGTTTACGGACTAAGGTTAAACGGTTACGGGGTTCGACTGTGGCGTTTTTTTTTTCGGTTCGTTCGTTCGATTGATATTTTACGTCAAGGTCGGGGGGTCGGGGCGTGCGTTGGAACAGGTCCGGTGTTCAGGAATGAGCGCCGAAAAAATGAAGATGATGCTCAGGAATTTTCGAAATTAATTGCTGATTGAGATTTTATTTTTTTAGTTGCTGCACTCTAAACGGTTTATGTTTAATTATCGATTACAATTTTATAAGAACTAACATAAAAAAACTAGCATACATGATCTACAAAAGGGCTAAAAATTGTAAAGAAATAAATAATAAAAAAACATGTACAAGTACAAGTACAACAATATTAAATAAAATGACAATGCACAATTAATTTAAACTGCATTTATAACAAAATTAAAAATGAAAAATTTAATGTAAAAGAAAAATCATCTCAACCAAAGACCCCTACAGGAAAATATATCCACATGATTTTACTACTAATGTCTATGTAATTAATACCAAAACGCCAATTTATATTGTCTAATTTTTAAAGGGAAAAATCTAATGGGTGGGGATAATAGACGCCATTGATCCTAACCCAAACGTCAACCCAACCCAACCCAAGAAGTGAAAATATCACATAATGGGAACGATTGCAACGAAACAAATTACTTAAAGTCCAACTAAATTTCTAGAAACGACTAAATCCAAATCCAAGCCCAACCTAACACAATAAACAAAAATATCCCAAATGATAAAACTCAATTGTAAACAATTGTAACGAGAACAAAATGAAAACGGTTCCTATGAAAACAAAGTCATTATGACAATAACACAACTTAAACTTAAAAATCACGTAATAACGAAAGTCAAATGAAACCAAAGTAATTGCCAATTGCAACGAAAAAACGACTTAAACTCCAACCAAATAAGCACACTCGACTAAAAACAATCCAAGCCCAACCCAATACAACAAATAAAAATAATTTAAATGATAGAAACGAAACAAATATAATAAGAACGGAAGTCAAATGAAGACAAAGTAATTGTTATGACAATGAAACAACTTAAACTAAAGCCAAATCAAAACAAGACAACCCAACAAATGAAAATATTATAATGGAAAAAATCACGTAATAAGAATGAAAGTCAAAGAAAAACAATTCCTATGAAAACAAAGTAATTACGATTATGAAACATCTTAAACTCTATCCAAATAACTACAAACGTATAAAAACATGGCAACTCAAGATGAATGAAAATGTGATACATGGAAAAAAATACGTAATAAAAAAAAATCAAATGAAAACACATTCAACGAAAACAAAGTTATTGCAAATTGCAACGAAAAATCGACTTAAACTGCAAGCAAATAAACACAAACTACTAAAAACAATTCAAGCCCAACCCAACACTACAAATGAAATACGTTAAATGCTAAAAACTCAAACGAAAGTCAAATGAAAACAAAGTAATTGCCAATTTGCAAGGAAAATACGATTTAACCTCCAACCATATTAATAAAAAAAACAACTGATAATAATCCAACCAGAATCCAACACAACAACTAAAAAGAAGCTAAAAGCTAAAAACTCACGAAACAAATAGAAGCAGAACAAGCATAATATGGAAACAAATTCATTGAAAACAAAACTGCAATGAGAAAGGAAGATCAACTCCGTCCAAATGACTAGAAATGAATAGAAAGGGCAATACAACAAATGAAAATATACTACATATGAAAAAATCGAGTTAAATGACAATAAAAATAACTCAACAGTGAACGATTTCAATGAAAACAAAGTATTAATGATTAAATTAATAAATACACACACACGCAATTAACAAACGAATTACCTACACGAAGAAAACAGCTTCAACTCATACCAAATACAACTATCACAATCACTATCTCAAACCTAACCCAACCCAACCCAACCCAACAAATGAAAATCCAACTCTAACTCAACGCATAAACTGTAGTGAGAACAAAAGTCAAATGAAGATAAAGTAATTACAACATGAAAACAAATAAGCTCACCACAAATAGATTTGTACATTTTGAACTGATTACTGTTCATCTGGCCCATTTGACTTTCAATTTTTCTGATCTCATTTGATTAATTTTTAATTGTACAATGAAAAATAACGAAACAACAATCAAACAAAACAAAGCAGAAATATTGAAATCAAATGGAACAAATACATAGAAATTATAGGCAGTTTCAGTTATTTGCCTATTAATGACGTTATCTGTTTACCAAACACCTGGTGTGCCCCGCACCACACCGTCGACTCTCTTCGGTGCATTCCCACAATGACAATAAAAATAACGAAACTCAACAAAGAACAATTTCAATGAAAACAAAATATTAATGATAATTCAAACCAAATACACACACTTACGCACACACAATTAGAAAACAGCTTCAACTCACACCCAATGCAAATATCACAATCACAATCTTAAACCTTCAATCTTCAACTAATGAAAATGCATAAAGGGGAAAAATCAACTCAAATAAGTACGAATATAACAAGAATAGCAAACGAAAACAAATTTAGTGAAAACGATATAATTTAATTTTTATTTTTTTCATTTACTCGGGTATTCAACCCGATATCCGAGTAAATGGAAACAAATAATAACTGAAACCAAATCAAATGAAAACAAAGTAATTGCAAAGATAAAACGACTTAAACTTAAAACAAGTATATACAAACTAAAAAATGCAACTCTAACTCAACAAATAAACTGTAGTAAGAACAAAAGTCAAATCAAAAGTGAAAACAAATAGACTCAACCCAAATAGATTTGTTTATGTTATCCTGATTTATGTTTATTTGACCCATTTGACTTACAATTTTTCTGATTTCGTTTGATTCATTTCCGTTTTTCATTTTTAATTGTAAGTTTGTCCTTGGCAGAATGAAAAATAACGAAGCAACAATTAAACAAAAGGAAGCGCAAATATTGAATTCAAATGGAAAAAATACATAGAAATTATAGGCAGTTATACTTATTTGTCTATTAATGCTATTATCTGCTTAACAAAATATACAACGCTTGGTGTGTCCCGCACTACAGCGTCGACTCTCTTCGGTTCGTTCCCACAAAATTTGCATTTGGAGATTTTAATTTAATTTTCAACAACAATGTGTTAAACAAACAAAAGCACAAATATTGAAATGAAATGAAACAAATAAAAAGAAATTATTTTTAATTATAGTTTTTGTCCATTAATAACGTTCACTTGTAACAACATCTATAACACATCGTGTAACCCGGACCACATCGTCGACTCTCTTAATTTTCAACAATATTATTTTTTATTTGCAGCCATGTGCCCCGCATTCTAGATTTATTATATCGCGTTTGGTTTTCGTTAATTCAAAATTCTTCCACCAACGAACTTTGACATTGACGTCGCTACCTAAAAATCGATTATAGTTTTTTGCGTATTTCGTAAGAAAAGCTACGACACCGGGTGATACCCGTACCACAACGTCAACTCTCTTCAAGTCCTCACATTAATTATTATATTATTTTTTAATGCCTTTAATTTAAAAAATAATAATAACTTTCGTTTGGTCCACATTATTGATCGTAACTATGATTTCTGTATCGCCGTTGCGTACCTAGCAATTATAGTTTCTTATATATTAATGATATTTTGTGTGCAGCAATAGTTCCAACACAGGGCGCCCCCGTACCACAGCATCAACCAACTTCAAAATTAACGTAAGTGTTGGTTAGTCATATTTGCACGTTCTTAATTTATTTCGTGTTACATTTCTTTTATTATTTATGTGATTTAAAATTGTATCCACAATTAATTTGTTCCACGTTTAGCATGAATGCTGGGCCGTCGTGGATTAATAAATTTGATTTCTCATAATAGCTACAATACCGGGTGCACCACGCACCACAACACCTTCACAAAACGATTATTACGATTACCTGATTTTTCACGCAAAAATTTTTGAATTTCCTCCTGTTTTTCGTTTGATTCTATGTAAGATTGATCTTAGTGCTCTGCTGCGTCCGCGTAACTATAAACCGAAGGAAGAATATGAAATGCAACTATAGCATAGTCAATGTTGTTAATAAACAACGTTATACGCATTACACCACCGGGTGCGCTACGCACCAAAGCATCAATTCTCTTCAGGTCGTCCTCACGATAATTTTATTTGCATTTTATTTATGATTATTTATGCTTCTATTTTAAATTTGTTCGCTCCACGTCATTTAAGGTAAGTATCAAGGTAGTGACGTCGTCGTCTTCAATTAAATTATAATCTCCGTATACACCGGGGGTACCCCACACCGTAGTATCAACTCTCTTCAAGTCGTTCTCACAAAATATATATTTCAATTCATTTTCAAAGTTTTTTCACAAGTCTCATCCTTTCTTCGCTTCATTCGAACCATTTAATTTATTATTTACGCACTATTTTTTTGTATTTTGTATTTGATTTAAAATTGTTTCCATGTTTAGTTTCATCCACGTTTGCAGATATGTTAGGGCAGTTTGTGCTCATTCCATGTTATATTAAATGAATTCGAAAATATTTGCAGTATACAAAGTGAAATATATGCCCGTCGTATTATAAATAACTTTGTCTTAAAGTTATTGGCTTGGAGTCATCTTTAATTTCGAATGGTTTTGTGTTTTAACTTTTCTTATCAAATTGGATTTTTGTCTTGTCTTTATCTTGTCTTTGTTTGATGTATGTCTATATTTTTGGAAGACTTCGAATGTCCAGTTGGGATGGGTTGGGTTATTGATTCAATGTAGAATGAGTGACTATGGCTATGAATAAAATAAATATGATTTATTTAAGTCATTGTAGCAACCTATTTACAATGTTATAGAAAGTCGCTAGATGTTAGGTTGGGTTGGGGTGTGGTTGAGTTGGGTTGGGTAGGGTTGGATTGGATTGGGTTGAGTTTGGTTGGATTTGTCTGGGTTTGGTTGGGTTTAGTTGGGTTTGGTTGGGTTGGGTTTGGTTGGGTTTGGTTTGGTTGGATTTGGTTGGGTTTGGTTGGGTTTGGTTGTGTTCGGTTGGGTTCGATTGGGTTGGGAGGACCATTTAGATTTGATCTTGCATTCAATTGCTTTTCGCCTATTCTACTATTCATTTATATATCCAATATTTTCTTGAACTCTCTGGTCTAGTCAAAAATGTCACCCCATGATTTGTAAAATCCATTTTTTTGGATCACGTGCCAGGTTTCGTTTTTTTAAAATCAAAACTAAGCCTCATGCACTGGGCGCATATTAGATCCATAGCAATGTGCCTCTGTGAAGGCCAAGTAAGGTTGTCATTGATCGTTGATACGTTGCTAGAACATTTTTCAGTTCGGGTGGCATTCTCACGATTTCCCCCTTGACTGAAGCTACTGGCAGACTGACACAGAGACGCCATGTACGTCAACGCCTTTTCATTTTACTGATTAACAGTCAACAAATTTTGGCGCTTGCCCCGTACACTATTTAGGCGACTTCAACAACAAAAATTAATGAAATCGAACCACGTTAGCATGCCTAAGATCTGTGAAAGTTAATTACACTGCATTTTTTTATTTCCACGAGACACGTTATAAGCAATTAAATTCCTCGCCATCGCACGACGATTTATAAAATAAATAAAAGTAAATTGAAAGCTGCGACGCGGAAGTTTATTGTTTTTTTTTATATAACACACCACACTGTTAAAGTGGTGAATTACGAGAGCTCGATTTCATTACTTTCCTGGTTTGATCGCACGACGAGGCTCTTCCTAGACGTAATCGCGCGACTCGCACACAAGACCTTATTTTCCCCAAAGGCCGCGTCCCATTGAAAGGCCGCCCGAATTCGTCCGGGGCTATCGACTAAAACAAACAATAAGGTTACCCAGTTGACTTCGTTTTTTTTTTGTTCTCCTAAAGCGTTACGTCACGCTCGTTAATGCCGCGCTCTTAATGTCAACATTGAGCGAATTCGTCCGTTTTCGCATAAATTACGCGCGTCAAAGTAGAAATTGCGCGGTCTATTAAACTAAATAAGAACAATTTCCCATGGCTTATAGAAACGAAACGATAAATTATATTAAATGGAACGGCGCGGCGACTAATTAATAAAAGTCGGTGCGCTTTTCGCTGCGCGAGCGAGAAATCTCACGCGGAGATCTCCGTACGGTTTTTTTATTGCCGCGATTTTCGCTGGATAATGGGCCCATCAATTTCGAAAAATGGGTGAGAGATAACGGTGTAATGTGCGGACGAAAAGTTTTTTTAATGTAACGATGGAGATTTGATGTTCTAATTTATTTGTTGGAGACTTGTCGACGTTGAGTTGGGTTGGGTTAGGTTCTCGCTAAGATGTCGAATGCGTGGTGACGTAACGTTTAGTACTCGACGCCTAAGCAAACCCAACCCAACCGAGCGTCTCTATAAATTATAAAATCGAATCGAATCGAACTAATAGCGCAGTCGACTACTCAATTCCAAGCACAACACATTAGGACAAGAGTTCAAAATATAAATTTGTGCTTGAAGAGAGTTGGTGCTATGGTGCGGAGTATACCAGGTGTCGTAGATGCTGTTAACTTGATGAAGTTGTTAAAACGCAAAAAGACGACATCCACAAACAACAACGTAAATAATAAACGCAACAACATGAAATACATACTCTGAAATGCGAAGCCAACTATAATCATCAGCAACAAACGAAATAAATACATACGTTGACTATTAATTATAAAATCCTTGGAGTATGACTTGAAGAGAATTGCTCCTGCTATGCGGAGCGCACCCGGTATCGTAGATGATCATGTTGTTAAAACATAAAAAACGACGTGGCCCGAACAACAATTTAAATAATAATAACAAAAATGAACTGCAGAACAAATGCACAATATGAAGCTTCATTATAAGCAAACTAAATAAATTCATACATTGACAATTAATTACAAAAAGTGGTGCGATGCTGTGGTGCGCGGTACACCTGGTATCCTAGATATTGTTAAGATGATAAATTTATCGAAACTTCGTGTTTTCATGTTCAGAAATGCAAAAGATAATAAAATATTTTTTTCAAAAATATCTAACATTATCTAAAATACAAGAAATTTCTAAAACTGCTAAAAAATTAACAAAATCATCTAAAGAAAAAATCTGCAATGTACTAAAAAAATTGAAATTTTCAGAAATTTTCTAAAGTACCATAAGAAGAATTCGTAATTTCAGCTATACGGCGAATGGTCGATCGTTTATCTGTCATTATCAGTGTCGACAGTCAGTGGCCGTAACAACAAATGTACTTTAATGTGTCAAATTGATTCAACGTCACTCAACGCCTACTACATCAGCGACGCTAAATAATGATCTCCCCTCGTATAATATACACTTTCAAAAATCGATTATTGAGAATATATTTTAGGTCGCAGCTAATTTCGACTTTGGTCCACGCGCCTTGAACTTGTTTTCTCGCCTCGAAACTCTCAAAAATTAACATACGATGTTTGACTTGCGATTAGAACGTCTCCAATAATCGAAATCCCGTGACCGCTCCCGACCGTCGCCGCAGCGCCGCTCCACGCATTTTCGCGATTTAATCGATTCGCCGTCGCAAATAAAGATGACACAATTCGTCGCCGGTGGAGCGCCGCCGGGCCCCGCGAGTTTCGTAAGCGCGGCGACGATGCCTCGTCGTGTTTGCTCAAGTGAGATCGCGCCGTAATATTAAAAACAAATTCGGTTTGTTTGCCGACGAGAAATATTGACGTTACGTGCGCGTTTACCATTTTTTTTACGCGCACGGAGAGGATCGCCGGATCGCCGAGTTTCTAGACGGGTCGTTTAATTGGAGGTCGATCGGTTCACATGGTCTTTCTTTTGAAACTTTCACGGAAAACCTCCGAACAAAGCGCGCACTTTTAATGACGTCGATTGTTCGGAGGAAGCTGTAATGAGTTGGATTATGCGCGCACACACAGCGTGTCCATAAAATTTGTATGTGTTTGTCCTTTCAACAGATTTCCTGCTAATATATTGTTCTTGTCGTGATTTTTAATTTCAAGATAAATTGATTATAGTTTGATAAGCTTGGCATAGAGCTTATAATAAACTTTCGAATGAAATAATAAATAGCAAAAAATAACATTAAATGCAAATTGTTCAACCCAACCCAACCCAACCCAACCCAATTTCTTTCCATAAAAAAAATATGACACCGGGTGCTTTCACACCCTACCAGCGATGCTCTTAAGATAATACAAATATTACACAACGATAAATCATAACTTTTAATTTCAACATGTTATAGTTTGAACAATTGAATGCCCTGGCATCGAGCTTTAAATAAACTTTGGAATGAAAAAAATGAATAAGAAAAATATATACAATACAAAGTATTTACACAAGCTACATTAGAAATAAATGTGCCAACCCAATTTTTCCCATAACAAATCTACGATATCGTGGAATTTTGTAACATTTTTTTTTAATTTTAAATAATTTTACGTTTACTTTCAACATCATGATGAAGGGGAAAAATGGCAAGAAATTCCAAAATTTTTCAAAATTATTTAAAGTAAGAAATATTGCAAAGAAATGTACATGCAAAAAGTGTAGGTGACAACTTTGAATTTAATTGATAATTTTGATATTTTTTTCGCAATGAAAAATGCTAAAATGTTTAAAAATATTTTTTGTCTACGACAACATCAAAAAATGTTCATATCAAGAGTGCAAATTGAATCATAAGAAGCTAGATTTTGTACTGAATTTCATTTTGCATCGATTGCTAGGCAAGAAATGCAATATGAAATATTTCGTGTTCAGTCTCCTGTTTTTGATAACAAAAACGAAGGTGGCTTAAAGAATATAACGTCAAACGACAAATGTCATCAGTTTGTTACAGTTTGTGCATTACAAATAATTTCGTAGTTATTTCCACAAAATCAGATAATTAATATGGAAAGGGATAGTGATAGTGACTAAATTGATTGCAACAAGTTCTCCCAAAATGATTTTCAATAATTGCACATTTAACTTTGATAAATAAAATACGTGGTAGGAAGTTATTTCATAGTTCTTCTTCTTAATTGGTCGGGCACTGCTATCCAGGCTCTGCTAATGAATAGGTAATTTCGTATTTTCATAGATCCAAAGCAATAAATAAAATATTTGCATATTTATTTGTATCTATTTTTACAATTGTCGTTGTCGTAGAAAAAATATAGTATGCAACTCGAACAAAATAGCAATTTTGCACTCGTTTGTCGCAAACTTGTCACAAATTTTCAAACTCGTGCAAAATGTGCATCATTTTGTGCTTGTTACATAATATACTATTATCTCCATCAAATTTCATTTTATTTATTTTTTGAACATTTTGCATTTTCTGAATTTGACAGTTAGACAAATTTGAATGCCTTCAAAATGTTTCTTGTCATTTCTTTGCGTTTTAGACAATTGACATTTTGAGATTTTGACAATTTTTCTTACAATGTCAAAACATTGAAAATTCATGTCATTACATTGACGATTTTTCAGGTTTGACAAGGGGGAGGGGGCAATAATATCGTTGCAATTTTGCCACTTTTACTACTTCAAGCTTTTTTACATTTGCAAAATTTTTATTTTTTTTTTTTTGCTTTTATATAAATTTGCTTCTTTGCAATGTTGAGACTATTTTGATTGTTTCCTTTTGACCAACTTGACAGTTAGACAATGTTATCAGTTTCTTTTTTCTGCCATTTGGGAAAATATTAATATTTTGGTATTTATTGGCATTTTAAACCTCATGACAATTTTGACAATATTTTGACAATGACCAAAAACAACAGATATGATGATATTGTTACATTTTTACAATTTTGATCTTCTTCCCAAATGTAATATTTGTCGACAATTGTCAGCTTTGAACGTATTTTTATGTTTCGAGTTAAATTGGCGTTGTGTTGCATTTTAGACAACAATTTGATCATTTTGATAATTTTTAGATAATGAACAAAAGGTGCCAAATTTTTGTAAAAAATATATATATAAAATTGAAATAAATTGCAATATATTTCCAAATTGAATGCGGTGGTAATGTTTGACATTGTTCTAAATTTGATATTTTATTCTTGGTTTTTGTAATTTTGACTATTCTCCATATTGTTGAAATTTAGATATTTTTATCTCGTCGTGCAATTTTTTACATGTAGGCAGTTGCAAATTTTGAGAATGTTGGCTTTTTGCAATTGTATTTATTTTACAATCTTTTGGAAAATCTTTGCATTTTGTAACTGTCATTTTTGGCAAATTTATAATTGCACTGTTTACAATGTCTTGGCAATTTTAAATCTTTTTTCAATTAATGAATTTGACTGAATGTTGCTCAATTTTTAATGTCTTTTCAATTTGGACCAATTTTAAAATCATTGCATTTTGACATTTTGACTATTTTGACAATCGAAAAGATTATTAAATGTATCCAAAAATGTCAATAAGTATATTGCTTTAGAACATTTTAATTTTTGTGCATTTTTTACATAGATAATTAACGGTTTGATAATTTTGACAATTTTTTGCTAATGATGATACATATTTTTTATTCCAATGTATTAACAATTTTGACAATGTTGATAAATGGATAATTTTTCACATTCACATTATTTTAATCAATTGTCGGTTTGATGAGTTGAAATTAAATATTAACAGTTGTGTAAGATTAACTAAAATTTTGATATTTTTACTTTTTGCATAGGTAATTTACGTTAACAATTTTGATAATGGAAATAAATTGACTACTGGGTGAATTAAGTTCTAATGTGTAGCGCTTCTTTGCGGTAGTTTTTCATTTTTGAACTAATTTTTATCATCTCCCAATGTGTCACAATAAGTTATCAATTTGAAACTACAATTAATTTCAACTAAGTGTCATTAAAAGTATGCTATTAATCCATGATTATCATATTTTGTGAAGTCTTATGGTACGCATACTTCATCAATTTGATATGAAGCACACATAGGTAAATTACATGAAAATAATCGCGCAACGCCACATTATTCGAATCGCAAAAGTCCGAGTTCGAAACAATTCGCCCGCCTTGTGTTACATTTTACTGCCGTGTGTCTGTCGCCCCTCGTCCCAATATTCGAAACGCTGTCGAAACCGTTCGATATATGACGAAAATGAAACAAACAAAGTTGTGAGAATTTATTTATTATTAATTATCTAAATCAGTGGGATATATCTATCCACACAGCTTGCCTCACCTAACTTTCCTCAATAATATAAAATTAATTTTTTGGCACAACGTACTTCTCTTTCTACAAACAATATTTTTGTCAAATTTTGGCACTGCCATGTGATCTCCCCTTTCCCCAATCATAAGCGAAATAGTTATGAACACAATTATCAAAGATTCAGTCACGCCTACGGTTTCAATTTTCCTTCATGTATCAGTATGTTGATGATATCATCTGTAGTATCCCTATAGATTCAATCTGTGTTGGAAGTGTTCAATTCTTTCCATGGCCGCCTCCTATTCACCATCGAAATGGAACATGAAGACATCAGACTTAACTGGAATCCGAAAACCACGAGTTCTGGGATATATCATCATCTTAATTCATATAGTCCTTTGATTCTTACTTGAGTTCTTGTAAGTATCAAATCTTTAATGTTAATGCACTGTGTTAATGTTGTGACTGCTTTCACTGTGTTTTCTGGAACATTCTGACTTTCCATAAATGCTTCAAGTAATAAACGTTGCAAAGCTTCAGCAAGAATGGAAAAACCTTTTAAAGCACGAGAATAATGATTTCCAGCAAGTACAGTTTCAACAATGTTTGGCCCAAACGTTTCAGTTTCAATGAAAATATTTTGTACTCCACTTACTGCTAAATATTTTCGAAAAGAAGAAACGTCCTTCGCAAGGTGAGAAGCTCCTAAGCCGAGAAAGATATTAGAAAACTCTTCCGGTCGCAGCAGTTGTATTTCTTTAGCTATTCTGTAAACTCCCTCATCAGCCTGACTTTTGATTTACTGTTGCCATGTGTGGCAATATCGGGGTAAAAGCAGTTTTGGTCTGTGGAATATCTTCACTTGATATCATATTGTTGAATGCACTGCAGGTAGGTATCTTACATTCATTGGGATCACTTTCTCTACTTGCGAAATATCGGCATAAAGTCCAAATAATATCCTATTCTTTTGCTATCTTCAATATTGTTACTTTCATTTTTAAAGATTACTAGTACTATGTCATGCCTGCCTCCAATTCCAAAATTCCCCAACAAACGGTAAAAATGTATAAAAGTTTCCCGTACCAACTATCCCTATCCATCAAAAAATTGTTCCATGGCACCATATTGTAGCCGCCAACAAGATTGCTAAACCTGGTAATAAATTCTTTTCTACTACGAATGACAAAATCCCAACTCTTTTGCAAAGTAACGTTATTTACCAAATTCCTTGTGATGACTGCAACCAAGTGTATGTAGGCCAAACTACTAAACGTCTTAAACAACGCACACAGCATAAAAGTGAAATTTAAACCTAAATATTGTGCCCTGGCGGCCCACTAGCAATGACCATCACATAAATTACAACGAAACCAAGATCTTAAGCTTCAACAACCATCTTCAACAACCTATTATATCGTTAACTCGCCACATGCGATGAATTTTAAGAAAGATAAAGACAGTGTGTGCACTATCTCACAGGAGTTCTCGCAAAATTTTCACATTTACATTCAAATTAACTTCAAGTCGGTTTTGTCTTGATACCACTTGGTACCATAGTTTTTGAATAGGAAGCGATCTTGTCGACGACTCATTTCTTTTACCATAATCCTTCTAATTTTCCATCTTTCTAGTTCCCTTGGGGTTTTCCCACATTTTTATCCCTTGTGGTTGGTCTGACAAAGACTCCTTCTTTTTAACGTTAATTTTCAAATTTTAACTCATTGACTTTAAATAAATACACATTTTAACTTTTCAAGTGGTAGCTTGTTCAATGCTGATGGATTTTATTACTTTAAGTTTCGCAGGTAGTCATAAGGTTCATTTTCGCTGTTTTTTGAACACAAAATTCTTACACGTTTTCACTTAATGCGTTGTAGTTTTTGGACGTATCTCATTTAAAATGTGATATCTCAAACTTAAATTAAATGTAGTGAGTATGGTTTATTTATCACTTTCAATATCATATATCTAATAATTCTTGTAAATTATTTAAACCAACTTTCATAGTATTGTGTATGTTCTAGGCCTTGAAAATGCTTCAATAAAGAAGTAAAACGTCAGCTTGAACAAATTGATGGCTTTTTCTTTTTCCCAATCGTGTAAACCAGAATACTGTTTTTGCTGTAATTTTTCAATTTGATTATATATATATATATATATATATATATATATACACTGGGTTTCAAATAAAATGCACAACATAGAAGGAGTAGACGGAGAGGGCTGAAAAAACAAATGATGAAAATTTGCAAAAAACACAGCGTTTTATTGAAGAAATGTCAATAATGTGTAACATCACCACGTGCTTGTTAATGCAGGAATTTGTCCTTCTAGGCATACTAGAAATTAGATGATCTATTGCGTCCTGGGGTATTTCGTCCCAGGCTATTTGAAGTAATTCATCTATAGTGCTTGGAGGCTGAGCAAGATTACAGTATTCGGTCCATCATTTCCCAGACATGTTCTATAAGTCAGGCGATCTGGTAGGCCAAAGTATCAAAAGTATTGCCACATGAGGCCGCACGTTATCTTGTTGAAAGATAGCTTCTGGATATTCTTGAAGCAATGGAAGAACAACTGGTTGTAAGATATTATCGATGTAACATCCAGCATTTAAACTGCCCTGGATAAACGTTAAAGGAGAGCGGCCTCCTATTTTTATCCCATCCCAAACCATTACACCAGGTGTTAGGCCAGTATGTGTTCGTTGTACAAACTGCAAATTGTATCGTTCCCCTCTAGGTCTTCTCACATATGTACGTCCATCGGAGTGCCATAAACAAAACCTAGACTCATCAGAGAAAATGATATCATCCTATTCACATAGCCAATGTTATCTGGCTTGGCACCACTGAAGTCTGGCTACTTTGTGGTGAGCTGTTAGAGGAATACGAGAGTTTGGACGGTATGATCTCAATCCAAATGAGCGAATGCGGCGATAAATTGTGCTCATAGAGATCCTGTGACCAACTACTCTCGCCAAGTTTATTGCAACTGGGCGCGATGGTACCCAAGGGTCTTGATGACAATCTCTTCTCAACAGTCGATCTTCCCGTTCCTGTGTTTCTGTGACGTCCAGTACCTCTACGTCGTGTTTGTAGCCGTTCTTCCTGCCATCGTCGACATGTTCTCAAGATTGTTGAACGAGTACGTTCTAATCTTCTGGCGATTTCCCGATATTATAATCCAACTTCGTGCAGACCAATAATTCGCCCCCTTACAAAAGGCGTTAATTGTTGAAAATTTGCCCGACCACCAGAGAGCAGTGACAACTGATAACTAGATACACAAAATACAGCAATAAAAGTTAAGAAATAACGCGATAAAAAAGGTGAAAACGCTGATAACACTCTTAACACCACATAAAAGGAGTAGACTCCTTCTACTCCTTTTATGTGGTCCATTTTATTTGAAACCCAGTGTATATTCAATTTAACAGTTAGGTAAATTTGTCAATTTTAAAAATGTTGGTTAGGTATTTTAGCCATTAACATTTTGCTAATTTTGTATTGGGGGGGGGGGGTCTAGTTGCATATTTTAATAATTTTGTTTGGCAATTGATTTTTGCGATTAACCAATTTCAACCCTTCACTATTTTGGCTGACGTATCATCACTTTTTTGTTTTTTTTTTTTTTTCTGTTATTAACAACTGACCATTCCATGATACGATGCGAATTTTCTGAATTTCGACATTTTTGTTCTTGTAAGTCTTAAATTAAATTAAACTAAAATTTATACATTTTATTCTATCCAATTATTTTTATTATATTACAATCACCGCAGCCATTTTGGAGCCACACGAATTTATAATTCAATTTTTAACAATTTTTTGACAATTTTGAATTTGTTTTAAAGTCAGTTTGCATTATGGCATTTGTTATTTTGATAATTTTGACGATTTCTTGGCCAGAGAAAAATTTTGCTTTTGAGGCATTCTGATTTTGAAGTTTATACAATTGTTAATTGTGAAATTATTAGCTATTTCTTTCAAATTTTTTTTTTTTGGCCAACTGCTTTTTTATTTTCGACAGCTTTGCCAACCTTGACATTTAGTAATTTTCTTAATTTGACAATTTTGCTTTTGAGGCATTGTGATTTTGAAGTTTATACAATTGTTAATTGTGAAATTATTAGCTATTTCTTTGAAATTTATTTTTTTTTTTGGCCAACTGCTTTTTTATTTTCGACAACTTTGCCAACCTTGACATTTAGTAATGTTCTTAATTTGACATTTTTAATCAAGTCCTCGCGAGTCTTAATTCACAGCATATTTTAAAATATTTAATATTTTTGAGTCGCATGGTATTTTTTCCAACCGGTAATAAAATTATGTAAGTAAATATCCTTGTTTGTCAGGCGTTTGCATTTTAATGGTATTCACTTCAATTACGTTAACGGTATTAATTCTTACATCACTTTTTAAAAATCATCAGCATCATTTACGACTGCGTTACACCTGTGTAGTATATAAAGTACAATTTCACGGCAACTTCGACACAAAATCCGCAACGCGATAATTGGCGTACGAGCCTCGTTCTACGACTTTTGATGCGACCGTCGCCGTACGCATCAACAAACTTAATTCGCCGACGACTGCGTCGCCATCAAACAATGGCGTTTTGAAAACTTTAATTGTCGCTGCAAACTGCAGCAAATTACGATAATCTCCGCGCAGGCGACGGAGCGAATATAAAAACGCACAATTAACGGCGCAAAAAAACAATAAAAATCGCCGATAAACCGTTGTAAGGTTTCTTTATTACTGTTAGTATTTCTTATGGTTATGTAATCGTAGCAAAATGCCAATAACAAGAATGTTAATAATCTAATTATTTCTTCTAATCACTATGCGCAACATTCCTTCTCCTTTACATTCAATGCCGTTCGGCGAAAATAAGGCAGTTTTATGCAACAGCGACCGACTACGTAAGCGCGACGTGTTTACGTTACCGATCGGAATTTTGGAAATTGCGGTTATCGACGCACGCGTGCAAATAAACGCAAATTATTCGTCCGTTCGTGAATTAAACATGATCAAAAATAATGGAGGATGATTAAACTTTAATCGAGCCACCGACGAGGCTTATTTCGTGAATGGCGCGTAAAACAAACGAATGTGGGTCAGTCGACGTCTCGTATATGGCCGCCTCGTTTTTTTTTTTCTTTATTTCGATAATCAAATATTTCGGAATAACTTTCTTCGGAGCGAGAGAGACGGCGGGCGACCGCCCCGAAAAGAAAGCGGACGCCGCCGGTCGCCCAGCGATAATCGGGCGAGCTCGGCCTCATGCGTTCGGTAATTTCGTCATTTTTTGCGTCCGATTTTTTCGCCTCGTCTCGTCTCGTCCGCGCGGAAGCGGATGATAAATCGGCGAATTGCGCGCAACTTTCTAACGATTTCGCGCGCAAATCGAAAATTGACGACGACGGAGCGAGGTTTCTACGCCGCCGTCGTGACATTTAGGTCCGGTGCGAATTTTGCGGGTTCGCGTGAAAAACGGACGGTGTACGATGTCGTGATTTGACGCGACTAGGAATTTGTTAAACCCGTCGAGCGGGATTTCTTGGTTTGCGTTTCGCGGCGCGTTTTCGTCATTGTCGATTGTTTGCGATTCTAGTTCGTCGTTGGCGGCGATTCTTGAACTTTTAAACGTAACATTTGAACCCTATCATACCCACGTGAGTTGCCGCCATATGTCAACACTGCGTTTAAAAAAAGCTTATTGAAAAGGTACAACCAGCTGTCAATAAGCAATTACAACGAACACCGCGACCTATTGTTTCGCAACATGATGTCCTATTTTAGTGACAATTTCAACAAACCGCTAGGAAAATAAATAAAAATCAATTTCAGAAAAGTCACAATTAATTTTCAATTGATAAGAAGTATAGTGAATTATGAATTAAACGAATTCTCGAAGTGGGAATAAAGGAATTGTCAATTGGACTGTTACGGTTGTGTTTTATTTAAGACATTTAGGTGCATTATTCTGTGGCGGGGGTTACATATTTTACGCGTATTTGCTTATAATAGGGATGAGAATATTTATGAAAACGTTGTAGAGGTTTATTGCTTTCCCCCATGCCACACTAGCCCTAGGGGTCGGGTTGTTTACGGGAAGGACATATTCGTCATCGTGCCGCGAACATTACCAGTTTTTGCTCTCACAGTGGCGTGTGAGCGCACGGCGAGCGTTGTTATAGTGATATTTGTGTTATGGTAATTGGTGTGAACAATGACTAGTATTGTTCGTTGGTTACGGAGATGCATTAATGACAACTGCTTTGAGTCCGTTACAGTTGCGGGAGTGATTGCCAGTGGAGTTGTGCAGACCGAATGCAGTGGTGTTGCTGTTGATGCTGTGTTGCTGAGGTTGCTGCTGCCGTTGTTACGGCTGTTGTTGTTGTGGTTGTTGTTGCGAGATGCAACTGGGTTCCCGGTGAAAGGTTATCTATTAGCTAGCTATTTACCTGTGTCATGGAATGCGGAGGTGACAGGGGCACATTGACAGGGGCACATTGACACAATTCGAGGAATTGTTGGTACGCGGGCTGTCTGCTGACGGCCGGTGTGCGCAGGCATGCAAATGCAACCAATCTAGCGGTACTTAAGCACGCAGGTAACGGCGTGATCGCTTGACCTGGACGCAAGTCCAGTGGTCCATTGTATCTGTTCTGGTCAGATAATGGGCGCGGGCACGCAAGTGGTTGACTATGTCTATTAACTATTCTCTTTGACGCTACGAACTAACGTTAGGTGTATACGAAGATAACCGCTGGAGGAGCAATGGAGAGACGGATAAAGAAGGTGTAGGCACGATCCGAAGAGTGCTGAAGCAAGGGTGCTGGAGCACCCGGTATGTTAATGCTAATTATGGTCGGTATTCATAATCACTAATTACTGTTTGTCTTTCATGTTGCTTGCCGTATTATTTGGTTACCCGAATGCACGCCCATGTGAGAGCGTCATCTGTCGGTCCGCGGGCATCATTTGAGGAGAGGAGTTATCGATGTATTTACTTAATATGCTCCGTTCGAAATTTTCGACACCCTCCTAACAGGACGAATTAACGAATTGCGAAACTAACGAATTCACTTGCGAATTAACGAAATGAACTAATAATCTACAGAATGAACGAATTATGAATTGACGAATTGACGAATTAAGGAAATACAGAGTTATGCAGTAAACGAACTGCGAAATTAATTAATTAATTAGTGAATCGATGAGCGGAGATACAGCCATGGCAGAAGAAGCGGGAAATTGTGAATGCGAAGAATAAACTGCAAAATACCAAAGTATACAAGAAGAATAGCAAGATAGGAAAAGGGAAAGAGGAACATGATGATAGTAGAATTTCAGAAAATCTAAATTATCGGAGTGGAGCACAACTGGAACAGAAACGAGAACTGTATACAGATAGCTAAAAGGAGTGAAAACCAGGAAAAAAACTGACAAGAGAAGGAGAGATTGGAAAGAAGAAGATGACAAAAGCAATGGAAAGGAAGAGAAACATAGAAGAGATAAATATAGGTACATGGAATATAAGAAGAATAAACGGGAAAAAAGAAGAATGAATGTATGAAATGAAATAATACAAACGTGACGTACTCTCTAGAAGAAATTTCGATTGGGTCGAGCACGATTTGGTTGACCAAATATAACCCCAAAAGTTCCTTGGTGAATTAAATATAACACAAAAGTCACGTAATTCAAATAACCCGTTTTTTTGATCCGACCAATGACAGGAGAGTCTACAAGAAATCCAACAGAAAACATGCATCAGGTTGAGTTGAAATGATGCCAAAAAATGTTTTTGATCATAACACAATCTGTAACATTAACAACGCAATAAACACAACGTTAAAAGCTACTACTAATGTAATGAACATTGTGCCACACAGAAGGGAGCAAGCTTCTTCGTGTATACAGCAGACGTTATGTCAGAAAAAAATCCATATTTCAACGCACCCAAGATTTAACAAGAGTGAGGGAAAAAAATAAAACAATACAAAAATATTAACAGTAACATTAAATTCTTTGACTACATATTTTAGGAGTTGGAGAAGATCTGCAAAATAGGGAAACTGATCTTACGCATGTGAAACCAGTGGAAAATAGTTTTTTATTAGTCCAACTAACAAGAAAGATATATATCAGGAAGATTTCCTGAAGTTCTAAAAATCAATGATTCATTCATTGATTCAAATTCATAAAAAGGAGATAGTTCTCAAAGATCAAAGTATAGACCATTAGCAATCATTTCAAATATATAAAAAATATTGGAGAAATTGATCGCATCACGAATCAGAAAGTACTTGGAACAGATGTCTTATCAGATGGACAAAACATCTACCCCTAATCCACTAGTATAGCAATATTGCAGATGATATCACGAGTAATATTGATGCTTAACACTGGTAAAAAACTGGCAGATATGTTCATGGATATTTCAAAGACATTTGGTAGTGTCGATCATTAAAGTACTACTAGCTAAATTGAAAAAATATGGAGTACGTGGCACACCATTGATACTTTTGCCTTCTTGTTTAGAAAATCTAGAACAATGCACATTTATTAGTGATTACATCACAGGAAAATAATCACATGGCAACGAATAAAAAGAGGAGTTCCGCAAGGGTTTTTTTGAATGTCAAAAGGCAGTACATGATCATGGCACTCGTGATAAATCAAAACTTCGTAATATACGTAGTATGCGTAGTATTAGACTACTTTACTTTACTTTATTTTACTTTAAACCCTTGTACACAACACGCATCGCCTTTCGTCCTAAACCCCATTATTTCCTCAACATTCTTCTCAATCCACCCACGACATTCACCGATTTATTCGTCCGCTTCCTTAGATGCACTTCAAAACTCATATGCTCGCCGATCCAGATTCCAAGGTACCTCACCTCTCCACATACTCAACAGCCCTCCTTCTCATACGTACATTTGGCACTCTGGTTACATATACCTTTTTAGTATCATACAAACCATTTTCTCTTCCGATACACTCCTACACTTTCCCCCCATTCTTCCACACGCGCCATCCACCTGGTTGCCTTCTCTTCAATCACCGAGTCATCCCATCAACAGCCAACATTCGTCATCTGTCCACACACCCTTTCTCAACATTCGTCCATTCCTCTTCAGATTCGCCCACCACAAAAAAAATAACCATTCCACAGATTCACCCCTTGCACCCCAATTCATTTATCTTATCAAGCACTTTTCTCCAATCAAGATTATGAAACCCTCATTCAAAATCGACGAATACACCCAATTCTTACTTTCTCTCTGTATTATCCACTATCTTCCTCAACTCAAGCCAAGCATCCTAAGTCGACCTGTCTGCCAGACTCATTCCTAATAGCATATTCTTGGTGATTTCAGTTAAATCGCCACTCTTGCAATCTTTCATTCATACAAACTCTTGATGTGCCATGAAACGGCCTCCCACATTTTCCTCAACATTTCCGGATACACACCATCCATTTCTGGTGCCTTCCCATTCTTCATCGCTTGCATTGCCGCTTCGACCTCCTTCCATTCAAATTCATTTATTTCGCCAGTTCACCAATCGTTCTCCCAAAAAATCACTCAGTAGCACTAGCAGTAATCTTATCACCCACTCTCATCTCCAGAACACAAAAAAAGTATATTGGAAAGAGAAATTAGGTAAAGATAGCAGTAAAAGGGGCAAACCAGAATAGCTGAGTGGAATTCGGGAATAACATGGAAACAAACTACAAAGGAAATAATAGTCTTTTTTTTGAGTTACATAAAAACGTTAAAAATGAAGAAAAGGAAACGAATATGGAACATACGGGATGATAGGAAAAATTTTAAAACGAAACAGCAGAAACACTGGAAGCATGGAGGGAATATTTTAAGCAGAAGTTTAAACAGAGAAAGAAACGAGATGAAGAAGAAATACAAAGGAATGCTGTGAAAGGAAGGGGGGGTTAAACTATTGGAACGCTATAACGAAAAAAGAAGTAGATGAAGCTATAAAGTATATAAAAATGGAAGAAAGAAACTGATTGAAAAAGAAACCACTGTAGAAAAGGGGGACAAGGGCGAATAGGGAAAACTATGCGATATGCATATCGTCAGTGGTGTTCAAAATACACACGAATAATAGAGCGAAGACTAAGGAAAGAACTGCAAGGAGAAGTAAAAGAGGAGCAAGCAGAATACAGGAGGGGAGGCAAATACAAGACCATATAAGCACCTTAAGAAACATAATGGAAGAAAAGATAGAAAAATGAGAAGATCTATATATGGCTTTCATATATGTACTTTAAGTCAGCTTTTGACAAAAGAGAGAGGAAGTTTGAAAAATATTAAGGGGGATGTCGGAAAAAATAATAAATATAATAAGAAGTATATATAGAAAAGTGATTGGATCAGTAAGAATGGAGGGAGGGAAATCCAGAGAATTTGAAATTGAAAGATGATTGAAACAGAGGGATACTTCAAGCCCACTACTTTTTATAGTATAAGTATACGGCCGATATAATAAGGAAATGCGAAATGGAAGCGCCGAGTATGTGTGTACTGTACGTGGACGATGTAGTTCTGCTAGGCGACACGGAAAGGAGAATGCAGAAAATAATAAACGTATGGGTAAAGGAAATGTCATAGAAAAGACAAGACAATTTTTGGAAGAAGAGAAATAGATAGACAAACAAAGACGAATGTATATAACACAATAATGCTACCAATAATATTGCAAAGGAGTGAAAGTTGGGCAGTGGAAAATAGATACGAGGGAAAAATTACAGCAATGGAGATTAAGGTGATGAGGAAAATTCTCGGAATGACAGGAGGAGAAATGAATGGATACTTGAAAGACTGGAGCAGGATGAAATAACAAGGGAACTAGAAGAGAAACAATTAGGATGGTTTGAGCACGTAATGCGAATGGGAGAGGACATAACTGTACGAAGGGTAACGTAAGCAAGAAGAGAGGAAAAAATAAAATTTGGAAGAAATTGAGGAAATGAAGAATATAGAAGAATGGAGGACATGGATAAAAACACCAAATCCGACGCCGTAAACGGCATATGGAAAATATGAAAGAAAGAAAGAAAGTTAATTGATGAATTAAACGAATTTACGAAGGAATTGTCGATTTGAAAATTGGGCGTATTAGCGAATTGTGTTATTACTTAACGACGTCACAAACTGGCGAATTAACGAATTCGAATTGACAAAGTAATGAAATTAACGAAATATATAACAAATACGTAAATAACGAATTATTCAGAAAAGCGAATCTACTAATTGACAACGAATTATTATTGTTGAATTAGCGAATTTACGGATTGACGTATAGGCGAATTAATGAATTATGGAATTGACTTATTAATAAGTTGACGGAATAATCAATTGAATAATTGATAAGACAACGAGTGAATAAGTTATAGACTAACGAATTGATGAAGTGACAAATCAATGAATTAAAGCATTCGCGATTTGAATAATTAAAGAATTAATGCCTTCCATTAGGAATTAATAAATGAATAAGTCATCAGAGCAACATATTATATAACATTTTAATCAACGAATTAGCGAATTCAAAAATAACCGACTATGAAATTAACGAATTAACGAGTTAATGAACGAATTATGTGATAAACGGATGCGCTTAACGAATTAAAATAATAACGAATAACGAATTGACTAATTGGTAATTGAATAATTAAAGATTTGCAGATTTAACGAATTGGGGACTTGATGCTTTAACGAGTTTATAAAATTATGATTTTATGAATTGACAAATTGGCGAATGGACGAATTAACTAATTAGCGAAATGATGAACCGGCAATCCACGAATTGACGAACTATCGAATTGCCAAAATGACGAATTAATGAATTGGCAAATTACTAATTGAACTGTTAACGCTTTAACCAATGAATTAACGAAGTTACAATTAAACAAATTAGCTAATTGACGAATTGAAGAATTAACGAAGTGGGGCGTAAACGCTTTGACGAATTAGCAAACCAACGAATTGAAGATTAAACAAATTAGCTAATTAACGAATTAACGAATTAACGAATTGGTGAATTAATTAACTAACAACATTGGCGATTTTGACAAATCAACTAATTATACAATTAACGCTTTAACGAATCGACGACTCATCGAACAGTTGAATCAACAAATCATTGAAATAAATGAATTAATAATTGTAATAATAAAAATTCAGTGAATTAAATAATGATTCACGACAATTCATCAATTTATCAATAAGAATTATCAATTCAACGAATTCATAAATTGGTTAGTTGAAGAACTAATGAATTTACAAATTAACGTACTGACGATTTGACGAATTGGCGAACTATAGAATTGAATAATTGAATAGTTTACAAGAATTGATTAATAAAAGGTTAAATGATTGATTGAATGAATGAAGGAGTAACCTAATGAGCGACCGATTGATTGAATGAATGGGTGAGTGAGCGAACAAACGAGTGAACAAAAGAAAATATGATCGCCACGAAAAAGGAATGAATGAATAAGGGAATCAGAATTTGTTGAACGAATAAATGAATGAATGATTGAATGATTTGTTGATTAAATAAGCGCTTATTTGAATGATTAAACCCTCAAGGAATGCGTGACCAAATTGGTTAATTGAATAATTCTGTGAATGAACGATTTATTCATTAATAAATGAATGAATAAATGAATGAATAAATGAATGAATAAATGAATGAATAAATGAATGAATAAATAAATGAATGATCGCATGAATTGGTCGATTGTTTGTCTGGATTACTGACTGAAGGAATTAATGGCTGACCTTGAATGAATGATTGATGGATTAATTAATTAAATGAATGGTTTTTTGATTTGTTGATTGATTTGTTGTGTTGTGTTGATTGTAAACTTATTTGGATAATTAAATCAATTAATGAATGACTGAATGGGTACTCATTTGAATGATTATTGAATAAAGGAATACATGAATGGATTCATTGATTGTTTGATTAAATGTATGGCTGATTGAATAGATGGCGAACTGGATAATTAGTCAACTGAACGATCCCTTGAATGAATCAATTATTGATTATATAAATGGACGAACAAGTTAATAAATGATTTTTTCATTGAATACGTGATTGAATGATTATATACATTCATGAATAACTGAATGCGACTAATTTGAATGATTATTGAATTAATGAATAGATTGATTGAATGAACAACGAATTCACGAATTGATGACGAAGTGAGTAAATGATCAGCTGATCAATCTCTTAAATGAATGATTTATTGATTAATTTAATCAATGAATGATTCTTTGGTTGAATGAATAACTGAAGGAATAAATGACTGAATGGGTAATTTGTCAACTGGACGATCCTCTGAATGTATTATTTATGGATTCATTAAATGAATGAATGAATAAATCACTGACTCATTCATACTTATTTGAATCATTGAATATATTAATGGATGGGTTCTTATTTGAATGAATTAATTAATTAATGGATTGTTTGATTCAATGAACGGCTGACATAATTGATGACGAAGTGAGTAATTTCTCAACTGATTCTTGTAATGAATGAAATTTACTGATTAATTAAATGAATGAATCTAATTGTAAAGAAGCCGTGACAATGACAGGCTATAATGTCGATTATTTGTAACGAATAACACGTATGGTGTCAATATATTACAATCGGTTTCCACTTAAAAATAATTCTTTTAATGAGAAATCATTTCTCATAAACAAAACGGTAATCGAGGAAATATCATAAAAACCTGTTCTAATATAAACAGTGCTAATGGTCAATAAGCATAAGTTGTTATGGTTACTTCTAATAAACAAATGCGGCGATGCCAAGTCTATGAAATAATACATTGTGCAAATTTAAAAGACGATTTTTTTTATAAAATCGCAATTTCCAACAAATTTGGAAAAGTTGCCTAGAATAAAAAAAAATCATCATTAAAATATGAAAAACACGAAACAGTTTCAAAACTTTAATTATCAACGAAAATCAAAATTTCAAAAAATAACAAAATGAAAAAGCGCAAACGAAAATGGAAATAAAAATTATAAAATTGCAGAAATAAAAAACAATAAGATGAAAAAATGCCCAAAAACGATTAAAATATTGTAACTGGGGGTGTTCACATTTCTTAGAATTAAATGCTCAGAACGTGCCAGCATTGTTTAATTACTGAGAATTTAATTTGTGACGCATCGTGTTGTAGGCATCAACACCCTGTTTTACAACAGGTAAAATATTGGGGAGGGAGGAAGTACCCCTTAACTTTACGGTTTAATCATATCGTCAACGTAACTCCCTGCACATCGTATTCCCGTCGTCGATCCCAACAACTTTGTGACGTTTCCGATTTCCAGACAGTCTGGACGTTTTTGTTTTTAACGATCGGAAAGTTTCCACCACGCGTAATTGTAATTTTATATCTCACATCCTCGAGCGAATTCATTACACTCTAACATCTAGCACTCATACGTTTCCCATAATTAAATTTTTTTATCCGGATCGGGTGAAAGTGCCTCTTACTTTGGACCGATCGCTAAAGGAAAGTGAATTTAATGAAGACGCCCGATCACTTCGCACAAATCAGCGCGATTGAAACCAGCGGAAAAACCAAATTACAGAAATTTGTTCCATCGACCGGTGATCGGTGCAGCTATCGACGGGTAGATGGCACCAGTCGTCGATTAACTCAATTGTTTTAAATTTTTTTCATCTTAAATTTTATATAATTATAGGCGAGTAATTATTTTGTTTGGTAAAAACGCAGCGAAAAAAAGACAATGTTTCTATTAAAATATCTTTATTAAAAAAAAAAAAAACATTACAACTTACAAATTCATGTATACTTTATATGAAATATTAAAAATTTGTTAATATCTAGGGCTAGAGTATAAAAAGTGGGCCTGTAATGTGGTCCCGACGAAATGCGATATAAAAAAGGTGATTTCACGTCGCGCACATTTACACCTAAACACGTACTTATTAATAAGGCACACAAAAACAAAATAAATAGATCTGTCTTGTTTCATATAAAAAAATATATAATATGACTAAAGAGATAAAATTTGAATATATAACAAAAAAATATACTCGCGCTTTCAAATTTACTACTTTAGAAGTAATCAATAGGCGAAATATGTACATCAATTTTCCCGGTCGGGAAAATTCGAAAAGTTCGAAGCGTTCGACACACTGTCTGCGTCGATGGTTGTTAGTTAAATGAGCAAATTTTTCATATTATGAACGGGGCGATCGACGAAATTCAATTTTATATTTCGGGGCCCCTTAATTGTAAACTTATACTTAACGTCGTGTCTTCGATATTAGTTTAATAATTAATTTATTTGGACGTTTGCATTTCAAACGAATGTTATGCTATTTATGGAGTATTTTATTTAATTACATAATAATTACATAATAATCGTTGAGAGTATTTTAAGATAAATTATTGGTTCGATTTGTTCGAAATTGTTCAAATAAGTAGAAGAGGCTGATGGAACTAGTCATTAACTTTGACTCCATCGCCCCCTTTTTTATCTAATTTATATGTAATTTATATGTAAATTTTGCGAAACAATGCAAAATTTAATTTTCTTAATATTCATCTATTTCTGCGTCAAGTTTCAAAAATTCAAGAAATAAAAAAATTGTCATTTTGGCTTTCTACATTTGTGAAACATTATTTCATTTTTTTACTAATTCAAATGTGTCAACACAACTGATCGCCTACCCAATTAATGACAAAAATATTATACTAAAAATTTCAAAACGTTTTGGAGTAAAAATTTCACAAGTTATTAATTTTTTTTTTTTTCAATTAATTATGAATTTTAACATTTTTAATTTTCATGAAATTTTGGATTTAGGGTTCTTGGGCAATTCTGAACAATTATTACTAGTAAAATTTTTCGATAAAAAAATCCTTAAAGTGATTTCTTGATTTTTGCCATTTATTTTGACATCGCAGGTTGCTTTGAATTGACAAGACAATTGGTTTTTTGGGAGTAAATAGAGCAATAAGTATTCAACGTTTGGAAAAATTACTAAAATTGGACTAAAAATAAATAAAGAAATCACTCTTAAGTGAAACACACTGTATATGAGCATCAAAATCAGTTCGAAAGCTTCAAAAAACTCTAAGCACTAAAAAATTCCTCGTCTAATTATAAAATTTATAAATTTGTAAAAAAATTTTCAAATCGAAATCATTAATTTTTTGTTTTTTTTTTTTAATTTGGCCATTATAAGGTTGAGCTTTGAAAATTATTAAAATAATTTATTCAAATGTTTGATTAGACGCATATTCTTTTAAATGTTAAAAAAATTAATATTTATTCAATTTATTTGTTTGACTCGTGAGATTTTTAAATATTTTGTTAAATTAACTACGAATTTTTAATCGTTGACACCGACTTGTAACGAACATCTAGATGGCGCTGTGGTACTCTTATCTGTCGAGTTGGGTTGGGTTGGGTTCAAAAATTTCAACCACTCTTATTCAAAATTTTGAAAGCTTGATGAAATTTCAAATGTTCCATTAAAAAAATTGTAAAAATATAATTTGTACAAGTATAAAAAATTTACACTTATTAGACATTCTTCCGTTTTTCGGTTGGATTGTGAAAATGCAAAAAATCAATCTTCAAAATTCAAGAAATGCCAACATTAGAAACATGCGTTTTTTTTATTTTTCGTTTCAATTAATTGAAAACTAGATCTTAGGAAAATATTAAAATATACCATTTGAATCGCAGTTTTTAAACATTTTTTTAAATTTTAATGAATATTATTATTAAATAGCAAATACCAAAAATGTCCCCTCCCCATCTTGAGCTGGGTTGGCTCATTTATTTTTTGAATTTAACACATTTCAAATAATTAATACAACTCGTAATTTTTTAGATCATATTAAAATAGCCACTACGCCAATCCCACCAATTTGACACATTTCAAACAATTAAATGATTTTTTATTCTTTTTAATATAGCGATTACGAAAATACCCCCCTCCCCCCTGATTGGGCTAGATTGACTTATTTTTTCAATGCCAGAGATAAAAAATACAAAAATAAATTTGTCAAATGTCATGTTTTTTTTTAATTTAGCACATTTAGAAGAATTCATCTGACAATTTTTTAAAATTTTTTTAACTACCATTGGCCCCCACCGCAATTGGGTTGGTTGATATACTTGTCTTAAAAAAAATGATTTCACACATTTGAAACAATTTTCGTAACTCACGAGTTTTTAATTATAGCGATTATGTGGACCTATACCCCCCCCCCCCCAAGCTAGGTGGGCTAGGTTGACTTATTTTTTTCCAATTTGACTAAAATGTGACCACGTCTGGTAATTTCAATTTACAAAAATATTGAAATTAAATAAAATATTGAATTAATGCTTCATGTAAATTACGCGGTAGTAAAAAATATCAAACAATTCTCATTGGAATCGCATTTTTAATATACCCCTCCTCCTCCCCAACTTCGTCAATTAAGCTGGTTGACTATTTGTTGGATTTTTAGATCAATTCGCTTAACTCGCAAATTTAATTCTTTTAAAAAAAGCGATTACGTAAATATCATCGATGCAACCTCCCCCTCCCCGTCTCAACCAAGATTGTACTTGATTTTTTCTTTTTCGATTTTACTTAAATGCAACATTCGAACGCTTCAGTACCAACGATAAAAAGGCAAACATATCTATTAAAAGTAATAGTAATAGTAAAAAACTTTTGCACTCAACAAATACAACAATTCAGCAAATGCCAATATTATCAAAATTCAAAAAAAAATTAAAACATGTCAATTGAAACTTTTGACTCATTGGACTCACATTAATTATATATATATATATATATAATTAATGTGTAACGAAAATTAAATGTCATTCGGACGTAAAAATATTCAAATGAAATCGCATTCTGCATATTGTTCCCCAAAGAAATCGTTGTAGAAAAAAGATAAAAACACAATTGCTACTAATACGGATGTACACTGGCGATACCAACGCGCCCTGCATTACCGACCGAACTGTTGGCCCTGTGCAACATTTCAGTGTAATGTTTCTTCCCGCTTTTTTCAATTTTCAACTTGGGCTCAGCGTAACTGTGCCTATACCCAGCTGCATTTTTAATCTTTTGATTTTTAACGAACTTAGCGTCGTACTTCATATCCCCAACTTTATCCAAATCCACCGACGATTTGGAAAACTTATACGAATCCCTGTCCAAGCCTGGGTGGCGTTCACCTTCAGGCAGTTCACCATACGACCTCTCCCTGTAATAATCATCATCGACGTTGCTCTCCATGTACGACCTCCGTTTTAATTCCTTGGCGATCTCGCTCGAATTTTTCTTGTGCTCCTCCTCGATTAAATTAAACATTGATCGTCGTTTCTGGTCATATTTCTCGTTCCTGTAGCGCTCCAAAGGCACCTCTCTCCTGTACCTAACCTCCTCGTTCACCGACGATCGCGGCGCCGCCTTCGGTTTAGCATCGTCGAAATCGTAGCCGCGTTCCTCGTAGTAACGTTCCTTAAAATCTCTATCGTCGTAATCATAATCGTACTTCTTCGATTGGGGATAATTCTTCGAATATTTGTCTTTCTGCGTCGGATTCGCCGCCTCTTGTCTCAGCTTGCGCTCCTGCTCCAAGCGATCCTTCTCCAATAACAAGAATTTCTCTTTGGCGTCCTTGAAGCGATCGCGCGGGGAAACCCCGCCGATGCTTCCAGGGCCGGGTCCAGGCGACGGGCTCCTTTGACGCGACTCCGGGTTCCGTCGTTTCGAAACGTCGTCGAAATACTCGTCTTGCGAGGATCGCGACCGCGGCTTCGACTCGGCGCGTGAGTATTTCTCCTTGGACTTTGGATTTTCCGATTCGTAGAAACGCGGATCTTCGGGGTTGAACTTCCTCGTTTCTTTGTACCGGGCGTCGCTGCCTTTGCGATCGTCCGCGTAGAACCGGTGATCCTCGACGAACTTCTGTCGCGTTTTCGGCACCGGATATTCCTTTTCCTTGGCGTACGAGAAATTGTCCCCGAAGTCGTCGTAGTATCGCCGGCTTCGATCCTCGTCGTCGTAGCGCGACCTCCCTTTGTATTTAACATCTTCGAAGCCATCGTCGTCGTCTTGGTATTTGTACTTTTTGTCCTCGAAGAACTTGAGGTCGTCTTTGATGGCTTTGCGGCGCTCCTCGAAGTCGAAGCGGTCGATTCGGTCGGCGTCGGGGCGTTCCGTTCGTTCGGTCCGTCTGTCCGGGTAGCGGTCGTAGGTTTTGTCGAGGGATTTCTGCCGGTCGATTTTTTGCTTGGGGTAGTCCTGTTCGGTGAACAGGAATTTGCTGTGGAGGATTTTTTCGTCGTCTTTCGATTTGACGCGGTAGGGTTTGTCGTCTTCGTACTTGGGGGATTTGGGTTCCGGATGGTGGTAGCGGGGGAACCGGTCGGATTTTATCGACTCGAACTTTTCGGGTTCCGGGTGCCTGGAGGGGCGGGGCAGCGTGACGTTGGACTGGCCGTTTATTAGGTAAAGGGCGACGTCGGGTTGGTCGTGGTTCCATTCTTCATCTGGGAAAAACGAAAAATTAATAAAGTTTGAAATAAAGAGATGCAAAAAATATTTTTACAGCATTGACAATAGCCAAATTATTCGAAAAGCACATCACCTATCAACGGCCATCTGACATTGGACTCAACAATGTTTCCCAACCCAACACAATCCATTAGTTTCATTTCACAGGCTTCAAAAACTCAATCCATCCATCTCATGCTTTCCAACTTTTGCAATAATTAAAAAAGTCAATTTGTCTTAAATTCTGATTCAAATAATGAGTTCACAATATTCGAAAATTTAACCCATTCCATGATTTTCACTGTGCACGAAGTTACATTTTATTTTATTCTTTCATTTTTAAAAATGAAAAATATCTTTTCTGTTTTGCGATCCGAATCCATCCTAACAAATGCGAACTTAACCCAACCTAATCGATAAGTTCCTTTCAGAGCATTTGAAAATCCAACTCATCCCATGATTTTCAGCGGTCTCAAAATGTTCATAATTTTTCAAAATACCATTTGTCTTAAGTTCGAAGTCAACCAATTCACAGAATTAAAATTAAAATTAAAAAATCATTTTTTCAATTTTTTAAGTGAAAAATATTTTTTGTGAATTGCGAACGCAACACAATCTAACCAATCACAACACAACACAACACAACCCAACCTAATAAATTAGTTCATTTTCCGAAAATTTGAAAACCCAACTCATCCCATGATTTTCAGAAGTTGCACAATTCAATTAAAAATTCAAAAAATATAATTTATCTTAAGTACCAAGTCAATCAATGAGTTTCCTTACACAAAATTTTAAAAAAATCAACCCATGTCATGATATTCAACGTAAAAAAAGAAGCTTTAGCTTTTTTGATTTTTTTGCATTTTGTGTGTTGTTGATTTTTAGCATATTTGTAATTTGTACCATATTTATATTTATTATTATATTATTATATGCATATTTTTAAAAATTAATTTCAATTCATCCCAGGGGCATTGATACATAATTTTAAAAAATTTAATTATTTTCTAATTTCAAGACCATGTGAAGAAATTTTTTGAAAATGTCGAATTTTTTGAAATTCTACTATCATAATTCTAGTATCAATTATTTTCCCTATCCAACCCATCATTTTCCAACATTTTTCAAAAATTACAAATATTCAAAATAATATTTTTTATTTTTTGGTGTTCTTCAGCATTATTTCTGACGTACAGTTTGAGTTTTTATTTCCAGCAGTAAAAGTCCAAAGGCATTGATAAATATCTAAAAACTATTTTCAGCTTTAAAAGTAAGTATTGTTATTATTATTAAGTATTGATAGATAATTCGTAATGTTATGAGTTACAAGCATGTTTCTTATTGGCAGCAGCGCTCTGCCTGCAGCATCGGACTACGCTGAGAAATGTCATTTCGAACTGTCATAAAATATACTGCCTATTAATGCTCGAAACCTATTTTATTTAGTAAATATTTTTCCTACTATAACTAAGATATTTACAATTTTCAAAATTAAATCTGAATGAAGATTAAATAAGCCAAATTGCCAAACGTTTTCAGTGTAATGTCGATTGAACTGCTGAATTAACGTTAATAAAATATTAAAAATTTCAAAAATAAAAAAATCAAGGGCTTTAAAAAAATCACAAATCGGATCTTTAAATGCTATTTTCAGTAAAAAATCATAACATTTATAATACTTTACTAATATTTTTCAAAATTATAAAAACGAAACTCTTAAATACTAGGCCAAATAAACCCAGCGAATGAGTTTCACAAAATTCAAAAATCCAAACCATTCATGATTCATGATTTCAATGTTCGCAATTCTTTTTAAAATTTCAAAAAAAGAAATCGAATAATATATTTTTTATTAAATGTCAACCCAATTAATCCAAGCCAATTTTCCTTTCGCAAAATTCAAAAATCCATCCCATCCCAGGATTTCCAATGTCGTTTCCAAATTTTCAAAAATTATATATATCATTTCTCTTAAATACAAACCCGACCCAAAACCAACCAAACCCAACTCAACCAATGAGATTCCCTTTACAAAATCTAAAAATCCATCCCATCCCATGACTTCCAATGCTCACAAAATTTTCAAAAATTACAGAAAAAAATATAATTTCGAACCCGACCCAACCCAACTCAACCAATGAGTTTCCTTTCGCGAAATTCAAAAATCCGATGAACACATCCGATGATTTCCAATGATCAAAAAGTTTTCATAAATTAAAGAAATTTCTCTTAAATACGAATTCAACCCAATCTAACTGAACCCAACCCTACCTTACCCAACCCAACACAACACAACTCAACGAATAAGTTTCAATTCGCGAAATTCAAAAACCCAAATCATTTAACTGATTTCCGGTTTCGCAACATTTTTGAAAATTAAAAAAAAAACGAGAATTATCATTTTTCTTAAATGTCAACCCAATAAAACACAACCACCACGTATCCTTTCACAAAATTCAAAAACCCAATGCAGCACATTCGTTTCCAATATTCACAAAATGCAAAAAAACAATTTAAATTTAGAAAAATAACAATTTTCAACAACTTTCTAAATTTTGTTAGTAGTAGTATTCTGGATTATTGAAAATTATTTTATTAGTATATGAGCTGACATGTTGGCAGTTCCTGTCATATACTGGCAACTACCTACGGCTCTGCAGACAGTAGATGGTACATTAGCAGTTACTCTCATCAAATGACCTATATGGTCAGTAGATGATAAGGTGGTTATATGTATTATTATAGTGTTATCAATATCACACGCTAAGAGCGCATGTTTTTATTTTTTGGTGTTCTTCAGCATTATTTCTGACGTACAGTTTGAGTTTTTATTTCCAGCAGTAAAAGTCCAAAGGCATTGATAAATATCTAAAAACTATTTTCAGCTTTAAAAGTAAGTATTGTTATTATTATTAAGTATTGATAGATAATTCGTAATGTTATGAGTTACAAGCATGTTTCTTATTGGCAGCAGCGCTCTGCCTGCAGCATCGGACTACGCTGAGAAATGTCATTTCGAACTGTCATAAAATATACTGCCTATTAATGCTCGAAACCTATTTTATTTAGTAAATATTTTTCCTACTATAACTAAGATATTTACAATTTTCAAAATTAAATCTGAATGAAGATTAAATAAGCCAAATTGCCAAACGTTTTCAGTGTAATGTCGATTGAACTGCTGAATTAACGTTAATAAAATATTAAAAATTTCAAAAATAAAAAAATCACAAATCGGATCTTTAAATGCTATTTTCAGTAAAAAATCATAACATTTATAATACTTTACTAATATTTTTCAAAATTATAAAAACGAAACTCTTAAATACTAGGCCAAATAAACCCAGCGAATGAGTTTCACAAAATTCAAAAATCCAAACCATTCATGATTCATGATTTCAATGTTCGCAATTCTTTTTAAAATTTCAAAAAAAGAAATCGAATAATATATTTTTTATTAAATGTCAACCCAATTAATCCAAGCCAATTTTCCTTTCGCAAAATTCAAAAATCCATCCCATCCCAGGATTTCCAATGTCGTTTCCAAATTTTCAAAAATTATATATATCATTTCTCTTAAATACAAACCCGACCCAAAACCAACCAAACCCAACTCAACCAATGAGATTCCCTTTACAAAATCTAAAAATCCATCCCATCCCATGACTTCCAATGCTCACAAAATTTTCAAAAATTACAGAAAAAAATATAATTTCGAACCCGACCCAACCCAACTCAACCAATGAGTTTCCTTTCGCGAAATTCAAAAATCCGATGAACACATCCGATGATTTCCAATGATCAAAAAGTTTTCATAAATTAAAGAAATTTCTCTTAAATACGAATTCAACCCAATCTAACTGAACCCAACCCTACCTTACCCAACCCAACACAACACAACTCAACGAATAAGTTTCAATTCGCGAAATTCAAAAACCCAAATCATTTAACTGATTTCCGGTTTCGCAACATTTTTGAAAATTAAAAAAAAAACGAGAATTATCATTTTTCTTAAATGTCAACCCAATAAAACACAACCACCACGTATCCTTTCACAAAATTCAAAAACCCAATGCAGCACATTCGTTTCCAATATTCACAAAATGCAAAAAAACAATTTAAATTTAGAAAAATAACAATTTTCAACAACTTTCTAAATTTTGTTAGTAGTAGTATTCTGGATTATTGAAAATTATTTTATTAGTATATGAGCTGACATGTTGGCAGTTCCTGTCATATACTGGCAACTACCTACGGCTCTGCAGACAGTAGATGGTACATTAGCAGTTACTCTCATCAAATGACCTATATGGTCAGTAGATGATAAGGTGGTTATATGTATTATTATAGTGTTATCAATATCACACGCTAAGAGCGCATGTTATTCATTGACAAATATATTGCCTGTATGTAACACATTCCATATCATATGCAGGCAGCTTCTGTTAGTTACTCATGGCCATGCTGTAGATGGCATACTGATAGCTTCTCTCACACATTGACAGCTTTGTCAGGTCCTGTCGCATACTGACAAGCTCCTGTCATTTACTAACATCTAACTTTATGTATTAAGAGCACCTGACATCTACTTACTTAACCACTTTAAGTGGTTGGAATAAGGTGACATACTGACAGGAACTGCCATATGTTCATAGTTATTTACTGGTGACTATTTGTCAGTACATATCATGGAATAATTTATTAGTAGTTCATATCACGTACTGACAACTCTATTAGCAGTAATTGACATTAAATGACATATTAAGAACTTCTACAGTAATCCAGTGACACAATAGAAAGAGTACTATATGTGGAATTTCGCAGTAGTTTAATTTCTGGTGGCTCTCATATACTGACAGCTCCTATTATCCACTACACGCTCTTTTGTCTACTATGATAGGCTGTCGTTTACCCAGAACACATAATTAGATTTTGTATTAATTTTATTTTATATTAATCCAAACATTGATAATTTTGAATATGACACCCCTTACTTCTTTCTTGTTGGCAATACCGCCCTGCCTACGGTATCGAGCTACTGCCAAGCATAGTACTTTACGGCTGAGTTATTTATCAATGCCTTAGGAATATTCAGTAAGTACGTTGCTCAAGTACTTCTTGGCAGCAGCGCTCGGCCTACGGTATCGGGCTATTGCCCACCAACCTACTTCTAGTAGTTTATCAATACCCCTGGCGAATAATTTGATGATGTTTCCTACAAATTCACGACAAATGGTTTCACCGCATCGCATCGACTGCATTTACATTCCACTAAACGACGTCTGAAAGTTACAAAAAAAAGACAATCGCGTTTTCTTCTCGAGTCGCAAGGACGCGACCCCCGCGAAAACTGCTCAGCGATTTTTTCCCATGCACGGTGTGAAATTCGCGCCGCAGTAATCGTTACACAATACAGAAATAATTGCCTTTGTGCGTCGTCCCGAACAATGGTACAGTTACCGTGTGTGTTTCTCTCCTCTCCGGCGCGATTATTCTCAATTAATTCGTACGTGGCACCGTAAAGCAATTTCTTTGCGGTTTCGTCGAGCGCCTCGAAATTTCAGCGCGCCGCCATTCGCTGAAATACCTCTCGCGTTAAATCCGTTTCGTTTCGTGCACGCAAGAGCGCAAAGCTAACTGCTCGCGCATATTTTCTGCGATGCAAACAGTCCGGCGACAATGGGGCTCCGCACAATGGCAGCTGAACATCAGCGGTCGCCGTGGATGCGATCTAACAGATTTAGTACCGTTGTTCGTTTGTTGGAGAAGCAGCAACTGTTTCGTGTTTTTTTTATTATTATTATTGTTATTTTGGTATTTAGATGAAGTATACGGTGATAATATGGACGAAAAAGAATAATGTACGCACAATTTCATAATTAAAGTTGCATAAAAAAAATATTGCTATAATAAAATATAATGTAAAAATCATAGGTGAAGCAGTACATGACTTGAAAAATACAAACGGGGAATAAGGAAACAAACAGAGAGTCGCATAATAATTGATTACCCCCCACCAAGTGACGCACTACCACTTGAACTGTATCAACATTGCTACCGAAAAACAAGTTCAATTAAACTCCAGTAAAAAATTGTTTATTGTCGTGTTTACTAAATTCGTTTTTTTTTCACGATTATTTTGACTTTACAATTTACAAATTGTTTTGTCAAAAATGTGTGGAAAATTGTTAAATAATAATTATCAAAAAATCTAAAATGCAAAATTAAAAAATCTTAAATAAACGAACCAAAAATATTCCAGAAGTATTTTTTTTTTTTAATTTTTTGATTTGTTTATAATTTTAAAAAATTGCTATAATTTTTTGTATTTTGTCCAACCCAACCCGAATTTACAAAAGGGTACAATTAATGTCAAAATTTGGTGAAAATTGGAACATATAAATAAATCAAAAATTAATTTTCAAAAATTCAAATAATGCACATATGTGAAAATCTATTCAAATCGATACAATGACGTTGTTTGGAAATTTTTGAATTTATTGCCACCGATTTTAAATTATATTTCTGGAATTATTTGACACTTGCGAAATTCGACAAAAATCCAATAATTCCAAAATGCAAATTTGAAACTGTTTTTCTTTTAATTTTATCATTTTTTTGCATTTTATATCTAAAATTATAATTGGCGTATTTTGATTCGTGATTTGTTCAGCAAATTTTGAATGTGGGATTTTTTAAATTTTTCAAATCTTTTAGGAAATTATGCATTGATTTGTATCTATCTGCGAATTTTTGATTCGTGCAAATTTTGAAAAAAAATTGGCAAATCAACCCAACCTAAAAATGGCAAAGCGGCAATGTGTAAAAATTAAATTTTTTAATAAGAAAATTATGTAATAGATTGCTTGCTTTTTTATTTGTTTATATATATATTTTAAATTGCTGTACATTATTTATACATTTTCTAACCCAATATTCTAAAAGAATGGAAAGAATCTGAAAATATTGTAGAAAAGTGTTAGAGTATAATTATGAAAAATCCAAAAAATGCAAAAATTTTGTCGTGAATCAAAACTGTGTCAAAATCAAACTTAAATAATGAAACAATAAATGTCGAAATTTATCAACATATGCATTTTTGTAATATGAAAATTTTGTATTTTTTTATATTTTGAATTTTTCTATACGATTTTTTTTGTATTTTATCCAACCCTATCCGAAATTACAAAAGGATTAAATTAAAGTCAAAATTTGGTAAAAATTTGAATATTTTTGAAAAGTGTTATTTTCGAAAAATCGATTTAAACTGTCAATATCTTGAATACAAAAATAAATCAAAAATTAATTTTCAAGATTTCAAATAATGCCAACGCATGTCAAAATCTATTCAAATCGATACAATGTGACATTGTTTCGAAATTTTTGAATTTATGACGTGTACATTCCACAAAAATCCAATAATTCCAAAGTCAAAATTTGTCTAAAAATATGTCTAAAAATGTTTATTTTTCTATTAATGTTAACATTTCTTGCATTTTGTGTTTTCTAAAGTTATTCTTGACGTATTTTGATTCGTAACTGAAATTTTGAATTTGTGAGAATTTGTTTGCAATTTTGTCAAATATTTTGGGAAATTATGGGTTGATGAGTTCTGTCAAATTTTGAATTTATGAGAATTTTTTGGCAACTTTTGAAAATATTTTGAGGGATTTTTGTTTGGTTGCACAATTTTCGAAGTTTCTGAATTATGAGTTCCAAAATTGAATTCGAAGATTTAAAATGTTCAAAAAATGTGAAAATACGTGTCCCTCCTCACATATGTATTTCTGATTCGTGAAAATTTCATCTTTTTGAGAATTTTATTGTTTGTACTATTTATTTTCAAAAACATAAAGAATGTTGAGGTAATCAAAAATCACATTATGATTAGCAATTGTGTATTTTGGAGAATTGTTTGCAACCTTTTTAAATCTTTTATGGACTTATGAGTTGATTTGGACCTGTCTGTCTTTTAATTTTTTTTGCCTATTGTTGATTCGTGAAAATATTGACAAATTTTGAATGTCAATCGAATGATTCATTCATGTATGTTCCTTTCTTTAAAAATACGTGCCCATCCTTATATCTTTACGTATTTCTGATTCGTAAATCTCAAGTCCAAGAATTTTATTTTTGGTACCATTTATTTATTTAAAATATTATAAATATATTTAAAAATTAAATTATGATTTGTTCTACTAGAATTTAAACATTACGTTACGTCGACATTTTTCTTTTTTGAAATTTGGATTTTGAATTTTTGAGAATTTTTGCAATTTTTTTAAAATCTCTGTTGAAATTATGGCTTCGCTTGGATCTGTCGTTAATTTTTTTTTTATATATTTTTGATTCCTTAAAACTTTGACAAATTTTGAATTCATGAGATATTTTGTGTGGTTGAACAATGTATAAATAAATAAACATTTTTCAAAAGTACTGAACATTATGTCATATTGGAATTTGCAAAAATTGAATTCGAAGATTTAGGAAAGTTTAAAATTCAATGTCCATCGCATGATGGTTTATTAGTATACGTGTAATTTTTTCGAAAATACGAGACATGCCTCACATGTTATTGTTCTTAATTATTTGTTGCGTATTTCTGATTCGTCAAAATGTCAAGTCTTTGTGAATTTTATTTCTGGTGCTATTCATTTATTTTTTATTTTTTTTTTATATCAAAAATTAAAATCATTAATTCAAACTTTGTCAATATCTTAATATCTTGATATCAAGACATTTACAAAGTCCAAAATTGAAGCACTGTCTAAAAATGTTAATTTTTCTTTCAATTTTAAATTTTTTGCATTTTATGTGTTCTCTAAAGTTATTCTTGAGGTATTTTTGATTGGTGACTCGTTCGACAAATTTTAAATTTGTGAGAATTTGTTTGGAATTTTTTCATATATTTTGGGAAACTATGGGTTGGCTTTGATCTGTATACGTTTTTTTGCGTCATTTTGGTTCTTGAAAATTTCGACAAATTTTGAATTTATGACAATTTTAAGATTTAAAATGTACAAAAATTCAAAAAAATCTGCGTGCCCTTCGCACGTTCGTGTTCTTAATTATTTTTTACGCATTTCTGATTCGTGAAAATTTCAAGTCTTTGAGAATGTTAATGTTTGTAGTATTTATTTCCAAAAACAGAAAGAACGTGGACGTAATTTGGCGTTTAATTTTTTTATATCAAACATTAAATTATGATTGGTTCGACAAATTGTGAAATCAAATCTCCAATCAAATCTTTTGTGAAAGTATGGGTTGATTTGGATCCGTCAGCCATTTAATTTATTTGAAGTATTTTTGATGCTTGAAACTTTTGACAAATTTTGAATTCATGAAATTTTTTTGTGTGGTTGGACAATGTTGGACCTTTTCGAGGTTTCTGAATATTATAGGTTGAGAAGAATTTTGAATAACGTCATATTGAAATTTTCAAAAATTGAATTCGAATATTTAAAGTTCAAAAAATGTCCAATGTCCATCGCATGGTTTATTCGTGTATGTGGTTTTTTCGAACACATGTGCCTCATATGTTTGTGTTCTTAATTATTTTTCACACATTTCTGGTTCGTAACAATTTCAAGTCTTTGACAATTTTATTTTCGGTACTGCTCGTTTCCAAAAAAGAAAAAATGTCGATGTAATTCGACGTTTAATTTTTTTTCTATCAACAATTAAATTATGATTCGTGCGACTAATTTAGAATTTTAGCCATTTTTTTAATGTTTTGTGAAATTATGGCTTCACTTGGATATGTCGTAAAAAAAATGTTTAATATTTTCCCGCCTCCGATGTTAATGTTCTTAATTATTTTTTACGTATTTCTGATTTGTGAATATGTCAAGTCTTTGAGAATTTTAAACATAAAATATGTCGACGTACTATTCGACGTTTCGATTTTTGTATCAAAAACTAAAACCATTTTTTTTTTAAATTTCACCAGATGAAAAAGATGTTTAAGAAATTACTAATTCGACGCTAAATTTAAAAAAATTCTTGGAATTTTTTTTTTTACTATTCTCTACGGATTGGGACGAATTTTGGATCTGATTTTAAAAGATTTTAAATGTTCAAACTCAAAAAATGTCTTTACCTATACTAAGTGACATAGAAATCCGAAAAGATGTGGAATTTTTTAATAATTTTAACACCACGTAGTCGGCTACCATAGAGGAACAATCGATGAAAAATTCAAGTTAAAAAAGCAAAAGACAAACGAGTTTTTATTAATAGTGTGTTTGAGCCGTCTAGGAATGGATCTAATCAGGTGGTCGATATCTGCTTGAAGCACCTCATCCCAGGTTACTTGTACCTCATTTCTCAGAGAATTGGCTAAATTGGTGAGTCGCCTACCCATCACATCCCAAACATGCGCAATTGGTGAGAGGTCAGGTGAACGGGAGGGCCGTGGCAAAAGATTAACGTGGGCAGCTTGAAAGAAGTCTACACTGACGCAAGCTACGTGAGGACGGGCGTTATCTTGCTGGAATATGGGATTTGGCATGGTCGCAAGATGGGTAGCAGATGGCGCTCTACAATGTCATGGATGTAGCGCTGAGCATTCATATTGCCTCTAACAAAGACTAGAGGTGACCTGCTTCCATAGGCAATGGCGCCCCATACCATACTCACGTAGCTCGCGTCAATCTAGACTTCTTTCTAACTGCCGACGTTAATCTTTTGCCATGCCATGCTATGGCATGTTTGGGATGTGATGGGTAGGCGACTCACCAATTTAGCTCCGCAGACGTTAGATGCTCTGATACATGAGGTACAAGTAGCCAGGGATGAGGTACCTCAAGCAGATATCGACCACCTGATTAGATCCATGCCTAGGCGGCTCAATGATTGTACGCGGCTTCGAGGTGGTCAAACACACTATTAATAAAAACTCGTTTGTCTATTGTTTTTTTTTTAACTTTTTCATCGATTGTTCCTCTATGGTAGCCAACTATGTGGTGTTAAAATCATTAAAAAATTCCAACTCTTTCTTGGTGTTCGGATTTCTATGTTACTTAGTATATTTTTGATTTGCGAAAATTTCAGGTCTTTGAGAATTTTACTTCCAAAAACAGAAAATATGTTGGCGTAATTCAACGTTTACATGTTTATATCAAAAATTAAAATCATTAAAAAATGTATATTGGTTAAACTTTTTAAAAAAGGAAAAACTTCAAAAAATGCAAAAAAAGTTTAAGAAACTTACTGAATATGTTGACGTTGTATTTAAGTTGCAAAACAAAATCTTCAACTTACAAAATTTCATTTAATTGTCGCCAAACTTTGTAAATAATACCTTTTCATATTTTGTGTCATTGCCTTGCCTATTTTTAATTTTTTTTTAATATTTTCTTAATCTGTCCTTACATAACAAAAAATTTGATAGTGACGACTTTTTGATTTATTTAGAATTTTTCACTAGCAACTAGCCGACCAAAAACACATGCAAAATTCAGAAACGAGCAAAATTTCATTTCCACAAAATCTGTAGTAATTTTTAACACACAGTCGTAAAAAACGCCTCCTGCTTGATGAAATGTCGATGAAATTTTTGTTTCACTAGTCATATTTGTTTATAATTAATTTAAAATGAGATTTTATTGATTAACACTTCATTAAAACAATAGCAATCACAATTCGATAATTTATTGTCAGCCTAATGTGGCCGTAATGGCAGCATAAAAATTCAAGTGCGCCAACCGTTGAAACATTCACCGGTTTCGATCACCAGCCCTTTCTCGGACGTCCCCCGTCGCCGAATCGCGAGTCCCGCGCATTCTTCCTCCTTCAACCGAAACTGAAAAAAAAAAACGGCGGAACGCAAAACGCGTTTTTTACCGGTGCGAAACCGTAAGAAATATCGTCTATGAGCGCGACCCGACCGCGCGCACGTACTGGGTTAGGCATCGCGCCCTCCTCTTTTACATTACAGGTGAAACCACCTCGAGGCAGTAGGCCACCATTTTTGGTATGCGGAAGTCGCGCTTTTCACGTCGCGGGGCAGCCTCCGAACGAGATCGCGGCGCGTCTCGATTGCACGCGGATGAAAATTTTAAGGCGTTTTCTCCGGCGATTATGGGTCGAAGAAGACTGAGCGCCCGTCCTCGCCGTTTTCTATCCGCGCTCGGTTGACCGCGAAATCGCCGCGCGTTTCGTGTCGAATCGACGGCGGCCGATGAAAACGGGCGGATTCGCGCGCACTTGTCGCGGCGAATTAATCGGACGGGGTCACCGGAGGGCCCCAAATACCTACTTAACGCGAAATTCCGACGCGCTTTTTAAACGAGATCTCCGAGAGCAGTCGCCGGATTAAATCATGTCAATGTTTGATTTTTTTTTTTTGGTATGGCGATTAAATGATGATCTATTACGTCGAGACTATTTTTCCTTGGGCGTTGCGAACGAAAATAATAGCGAAATAAAAAATACGAAAAAAAATATATGGGTCAAATATTGACGTATGTGGCTTCCGAGAGATGTTTGATCTCTTTGATTAATCAACTAATCGGCATCGCCTTGAGGCAATCTTGTATCAATACCAATTGTTTTGGAGTGGACTGCAGCCAACAATTTTTTGAACAATTTTTATCGATATCGATCTACGCTTTGTTCGAAAATATTTTAAACTTGCCCAGGGAAAATTTTCTTTTCGTGGCCAATTTGAATAAAAAATGTTCGGTTTCGTCTGTTTGATTGTTTCAATTATCAAAAAAAAAAAAACAACAAAGAGGACCCCGGCGGATAAAATATAAATGGAGCAGCGTTTTGTTGTCAAAACGATGTTGGTGTGAATTTGCATCACCTCTGATTATTTTGATTTCTTGTAAAAGTCCGGGCTTGAAGTTGTCATTTAAAGAAAAAAAAGTAACATTGGTCTCATTTGCCTCGAAAGATTAAAGGTTTTTTATTCTACAATTATATTTGAGTTAATCGTCGATTTTTGCAATATACAGTTTTTGGTAACCACGGCAACCAAGATCCCCCCAACTTAAGGTATATACCCCTTCCCCCCTACCCGATGCTCACCTATTTACTCTTTCAACTGTTTGGAACCTTAATTCTCCAACAACAGCACTTTTTTTGAATTCTTCAATTACCAAAAGAACAGAAAATTGTTGAATTTCTTAAAAATTGAAAATGAGCTCATGTCAAAATTTTCAAAAATACAAAAATAGTGCAGAAATTGCTAAATATAAATGAAATTTTGTGAAGTATTTTCAGTAGATTGCGAAAAATTGTATAGAAGTGAGCGTGAAAACTGCGACAAAATACAAAAATTAACGCTTGACATTTGTATTTTTTGATAAATTGATATTTTTTTGAATTTTTGTGCCACCTCAATCCAACATTTTTTTATGGAAATAATGTCGACATTCTCCAAAATGAAATAATTTTCAAAAATTCTCAAAAAGTACCAAAAAAATATTGATTAAAAATTCAGGTCAATTTTCACAATGTTATTTCTGAATATTTCGATATTGAAAACAAATACCCAACTCAACCCAACCCAATACAACCCAGCCCAACCTAACCGAACCCAACCGAACTGAAACCAATCCAACCCAATCCTATTCAACCGAACCCAGCCCACCACAAAATTTGGTTACCAGTCGTACAAATAACATCGAATTTCACAATCATTGAAAATAAACCGACACCATAATGTTTTCAATGTTGTGAATATTTTTGGTAGATTAATTGCTTGTGAAAAATTGTATAAAATGCTACACTACAACCGCAATAAAATTCAATAATTATATTGTGAATTTTAAACATTGGCATTTTTTTTAATTACCTAATAAGACATTCGATTGCTTTACAAATTATCCGAAACTCGTTCATTTTTTTTTTGTTTATATTGTTTTTAATTATTTTCACATCGATTTTTTTTTGTAATAATTACAATGTTTTGTTCAAAAAATAAATACGTCGCAACAACTACAATAAATTGTAGTCGATGTAAATTTTCAATTTTTTTTTTAATTTAATTTTGCTTTTTTTTCATTTAGTTTTCCTATTTATATATTTTTTCTTATTTTCTTGTATCGGATTTTCTTCCATTAATAATTTGATTCATTTTCGCTCGCCTATACTGAAATATTTTCTTGTTTTTCTGACTTTTTATTTCATTTGATTTATTTCTAAGGTTCGGTTGGGTTGGGTACTAGAAGAGAAAAGGAAATATTGTTATACACTTGAACGTATTTTGCGTTTTCTTTTTTTATTCATTTCTGCTCTCCATCGACTTCGCTATTGATTATAAACGATTCTAATCTATTGTCTTCATTTGCACACGTTTTATTATTTTTGAACCTGGTTCTTCACTCTACCATGAAAAGTATGTGGAACTTTACAAAAAATGAAAATAACCCGACTACAAAATGTGCAAACGATATTAATACAATTGAAAAAAAATATTAAAATATAAATGCAAATGAAATTTTGCTCGGTTATGAATCATCATGGTCTTCAAGAACTGCAAAAAATTAACAATTTAGACAATTGTGGAATTTTGAACATTTTTGTATTATTTTTAAATTTTTAAAATGAATATTTGTCATGTTTTTGTTATATTGCCCGCCAACCCAAAATATCCTGAAACAATTGAAAGAATGTGAAAATTCGCAAAAATTAAAAATAATGTTCATCAATTTCATTGACTAGAGAGTCAGAACCTCAGCTTCGCAGAAAGCATTTTTTTGTTAAAGCGACGATTACGTCTGATCATTTTTGTTTTGTGGACAAGACTGAACTAAAAGTTAAAGACATTTATGAAAAAATAATTGACACTGACTGACATTGACTGATTTGTCCCAAAAGAAAAGATTGCAAAATGTTCAGCATTTGGTTACCATGGCAACTAAGACCGAGGGGTGGGAGGCAAATGCCTCGATAAAAATAACGTTCATCAATTAACTATACACTCGAAACTTTAGCTTCGATGAGAGTTAACTTTCTTTAATGTCGATATTTTTGCAACTCAGAACAAACTACTGCTTAAAAATATGAAAATCTTTTTTTTATTATTTTGCGAATACTTTTGAGGCCAGTGAGAAAAAATTAAAAATTGTCACCATCAAAAATCATAGACAATTAAGACATTCCCAGAATTTTGAACTTTGGCGTTTTTCTTATTTTTGTATTTTTTTTCTTATTTTTGTTTTTTTTTTCATTTTTTATTATCATTAAATTGTTAAATTTGAGGTACGTTACCATACTTTTTAGATATTTTGAAATTTGTTCTACTTTTTTGTTAGTTGTGACAATTAAGAATAGTTGTGACAATTAAGACATTCCCAGAATTTTGAAGTTTGGTGTTTTTCTTATTTTTGTATTTTTTTTTTTCTTATTTTTGTTTTTTTTTCATTTTTTATTATCATTAAATTGTTAAATTTGAGGTATGTTACCATATTTTTAGATATTTTGAAATTCGTTCTACATTTTTTGTTAGTTGTGATAGTGATCAGATTAAAAAATTAACAAAACATTAAAAAATAATAGCTAAATTGGAAAAAATAAACAAAACAAAATTAAATGGGAATCAATTGTCCCGTACGACCATCAAGGTTAGCAATTTGCAACAGTTTTATTAATTTTATTTTATTTTTCAAAAATGTTGCACTATAATACCAAAAACTTCAATAATTCAAAAATATTTAAAATATTCAAGTAGGGTCAACATTTACGAAAATTTGTTTTGCTATTTTTCAAATTTATGAAAAGTATTTGGCAGTATCCAGTACAAAAAAAAAATAAAAATATTAAACCTTCAACACTGGAATTATTAAAAATATTTTTTTGAAAATTTGCTAATTATGTTTTAGTTTAAAAGAATTTTATCATCCTTTCTTCAATCATTTTGGCATTTTTGGCGGTTTGGGGTATGTAAGGAAAATGAAAAAAATATAAAATTCAAAAAAACATTGTTTTTTGAAGTTTGTTATAATTTTGGTAGGTAACTTGTAGAAATTAAAAAAAAACATCATTGCAACAAATTTCAACAACCAAAACATTTTTGAAGTTGCGAACTTAGGTATTTTTATAATTTTTTTGAAATATTACCCTTCTGCATTATTTGTCAGAATAACCACACGAAGGACAACCCAACCTAAAAATCTTAAACATAAGTAAATGATGTCAAAAACATTTGTTGGGCTGGAAAGACCAGTACGCAAAAAACCTCACAATTTTTCAAAAATAATTTAAATTATGAAAATTGTTATCAATTTTTGTTACTCTTGATTAAGTTGTGATAAAAATGCAAAATATCAGTTTAACAAAACATTGAAAAATAATAACAAAATTGAAAAAAAAATAAACAAAACAAAATTAAATTGTCCCACACCACCATCATGTTATTGTAATTTTTTAAATTTTCAATGTTCTAATATTTTTGAATTATAATACTAAAAACTTTTCAATAATTAAAATACTTAAAATATTCAAGTAAGGTCAAAATTTACGAAAAAAAAATTGCTATTTTTCTAATTTATGAAAAGTTTTAGGTATTTGGTAGTTCCGAGTATGAAAAAAAGTAAAATATTGAACCTTTAAGCGAATTTTTGAAAATTTGCAAATTATGTTTCGTTTATAAAACATTTTGGCATTTTTTCCAAACCTGCAACCACACCCCGTTAGAAAAATGAAAAAAGAAATTATAAAATTCAAAATAAAATGACATTCGTTGTAATTTTGTTAATATTCACAACTTGCGAACATTAAAAAAAAATTATATTTTTGGAATTATAAACTTTGGCATTTTTGTAATTTTGTTGTTGTTGCAATATTACCTTTCTTGCATTATTTCTCAGAATAACCACATCAAGGGTAACCCAACCCAAAAATCTAAAACATAAGGAAATGATGTCAAAATTCTCCAAAATTAACAATAAGCCATGTCAATTAACAAAAACGAAAAAAATGTAAATTTTTAATAATTAGTAGATTCCAACGATAATTAAAAAACTACATTCATTTTCAGTATTAAAAAATTCATTGGATTCGGGTGAGCAAAATGATAAAAACATCATCCATTCATTTTTAAAAAAACAACAAAATATTGATGATAAAATTCCACAAATGCATTTAATTTTTGTTTAACTTTTTGTAGTTGGATTGGGTTAGAATGAGTTGAGTTGGGTTGGTTGGACCGGTCCTATCGACCAACCCAACCCTATAGTTTTCCAAAATTCACAAAGTCAAAAAAGCCTCAACATTTTCATATTGAAAATTGTTTCGCAAATTTTATTTTCAACCATTTTTGTTGTGAATATTTGTCGCATTTTTATTAATAAAATTTGTTGAGTTGGAAAGATCAGAATGCAAAAATCCATTTTTTAAAAATAATTTGAATTTTGAAAATTTTCAAATACAATAAAAAACCTCAACATTTTCATATTGAATTTTTGTACTTGACTTAAAAATGTTGGTTTTCAAATTTTTCGAATTCAATAATTTTGATTTTCAAATTTAACCAATTTAAAAAGGTTGATTCTTTAAACGTATATTTGAAATATTTTGTATTTTTCTTTATTTTCATCTTCCAATAGCAAAATGCAAAAATGGCTTAAAAAAGAGAAAATTAAAAATAAATTTTCGAAAATCCAATTTTGTGTCAATGTATTGCATTTTACATTTCCTTTTCGCAGAAACAAAGAATGTCAAAAGAACGCAGATTCCAAATTTTTAAAACTGACCACTGAATATTTTATTTACTATATTGTAATAATAAAACATGTAAATGTCAAGTAAATATCAGTTAGCAAAAAAACTTAACGAAGATAACGAACCAAAAATATTAACCACCACCTAGAAACACAAAAAAATAATTCGCAATGACGTACAACAAACAAAAAGGCAGACGTGAAATAATTATTAAACAATCAAAAAAAAACATTTAATAACAACGACCGCAACTAAACGTGTTATTTAACGACACCTAATAAACTTAATATCCGTTTCGAAACGGGACAAATTACCACAGACAGGAAGAGTTGCTTTTTAGTCACAGAACGTATCGAACCATGCATACTAAATACAGTTTTAATCCATCGGACGCAATTGTTCTTTTGTGGTCACATTTAAGTGCCCCGACCAGTGCCGTTACTACGACGTTTCAAGGTCGCAAAAATTACCACAAATTAAAAAAAATAAACACCAATCAACATATAAATAGATCCACGCGAAATATTAAAAAGATAACAAACTAAAATTGAACGAATTAAAAAAAAAACAAGAAATAGAAAGTAAATAAAAAAAATAGTTGTATACTGGACTACACAATAACAAGACTAAAGATGACAGCAACGAAATCAAAGAAAAAAGTTCAAGTTAATGAAAACAGAACAAAAAAAAATAATAGTAATGAAATAGTAAACAAAAAAAATAAACAAAATAAATAAGAACATCCAAATAACAAACCAAACACAACGAAACAAAGTGAACAAAATTAATCACCTGATTTATTTGCTTTGAGGTTGCGTTGGACGACTAGATAGCAAAGAGCAGCGTCGCAATAAGTCTTCAAAATTCGAGGGTCCATTCGTAGTTACCGAAAATGCCGCAATAATATTGTGTGTTGGAATTATGTGCGCAAAACGTGCTCTGCAAGGAACGATCAAGTAGCAACTGAAAAATGACAGGTGCGGAGGGGGGGGGGGGGGAGGGACAGGTACACGATAATTTATTATTATGAATATTTTTGTTTGGAGGAATTATCTTTTTTTATTTTTTTAAATATTTTTAAATATACTTAAATATTTTTTATAAATAACAACCACCCATATTATTTTTAAATGTTATTAAAAAATGACTCACGTCGTAAGACTCGCGTTTTTTTTTTAAATACATTCGAAAAAGTAAAAGCAAAAAATACCAGTTCGCGCTTAATATCGTAAGATATCTGAAACATCTGAAGTATTCCCGACGTAAAACGTATCGTGGTGCAGCAGTTTTACTGACGCTAATTGGCCAGTTATCGTCCAGGTATGAATCAGAGCGTAAAACAAACGCAGAAATGACGTGCAAATTTTTTATAAAATATTTGTTTTTAAGATACCGTGAAAAATTAGACGAGCCGCCGCGACAATTAAACAATCGAGTGTATAAATAACTTTCCAGCAAATTAATCGACAATGGGCATAAATTTCTAATCCGACTGCACGGGTTATTATTAAATGCTAACAATGCGCATCGCTGCTAATTATATTTCATTAAACGTGAATTAAAAATAGAATGTGAGGTATTAAGTTATGTAAGGTCGGGTGGTACGCGTTGCTCTTTCGTTTTTTTTCCGTCGGTTGTGCAACGTTATAAATATTTTAAAAATTGATGAAATTAATTTTGGGCGAATTTCTAAATTTGGCGAAATGTAAGATGAAATGCAATAAAATAATTATAAAGCATATCAGATCCAAGTCTAATATCGATCATTTTTTAATTTTTATTTAATATAAATTTAGAACGATGAAATTTAAAATTTACATAAAAAGATTTAGAAAGTTATGAAATTGTCAAATAAAAAAAATAATATTATATCTAAAAATTAAAAAAAGTAGAACATATGTTTTCAAATTTTACAGAAATTTAAATAAAAATTAAAATAATATTTAGAATTCTTTTTTATTCAAAAAACTAGTCAAGAGAAATAGAAATATTATTAATTCCGGCCCTGCTTACATACATTGGTTTAATATACGGCCACGTTTTGAAATATGCTAACGATTGCGCTCGGAAAGAAAAATTCTATCGAACCCGATACGACAAATACAAATAAAATAAACGGGCGCTGAGTTGTGTTTGTGAAATTGCTTTTTAATCAATGCTTTTTAACGCCCGTTGTTCACCGGATGTGGATATTTGTTTAAGTAGATTAATTAAAATAACGAGCACTACGATTTCAGGATATAAACAAAGATTAGCGCGAATAGTGCGGGCGCGATAAGATCCGCACCTTGCGTGGGCTGCGCTTCCCGCTTCGATTAAAATATTTGAGAATTTGATTTTTAATAAATGTAAGAACGAAACAGTCAGTCACCCGGTGCCGCTTCGGAAACTCCTCCAAAAAAGAGTTAAATCGTAACGGGTAAAGAAGTCGGTACTTCTGCTCCTTCGGAAAGCAGGGAGTCGATGTTGATGTTGCACGCTTTAAGTTAAATTATCGAAGGCTGGAGTCATTAGCAGGCCCTTCGGAAGCCAGTCGTGGATGAACTCCTCAGATAAGGAGTTAAGGCGTACTCAGGCCTCTTAAGGAAGCCGTGAGTCGTTGAAGATTAAATTGTCGAAGTCTAAAGTAACAACAATAAAGTGGAAAATTCTATTATTAAAACTCAAATATATTTGATTTTGTTTACGAATTCAGGGTAAAAAATAATGTTGGTGGAAAAAATTAAAGAGAGACGAGTCTCCCTCTTTCAGCCCATTATTGGGATTTATTAGGATCAAGAGGAAATATGTGCGAAATTATGTGGGTTCTGTTAATTTCTATTTTTGGTTTGATGAATTAAATTTAAAAAGGGCAAATTTTCTTTCCTTCCTCTAAGGAAAATAATTAAAAAGTATAAAGGTTTTATGGGGATTAATTTTTGTTAAAAAAAAATTTTTGTTATCGATTATTCGTCGCTTCTTTTTATATTTTATGTGCTTATTTTATTTTAATTTAATCATTTTTCTTTATATTAAAGTTAATTAAATCATATTTTTTTTTTATTAATTAACTAATGAGAAAAAATCTAACCATAATTTGACGAAGATAGTCGTCTATCTTGTGGGCTGGTGGCAGGATAATCAATAAATTTTGCTCACAAGTTGACGACGAGTATTTTTGAGTGATTATCCGGGAGAACGGATAGTTGGGAAAGTAGAGAAATTTGGGAATCGGCCGTGCTACCCCACTGGATAAAAGATTCCTACGCTCCGAAGGAAGGCCTTTGGTGACCGAGTTCCTGGAATTTTTCCCGATTTTCGGAATCACGTTCGGTTTACGCGGATAGCCCATATCCCCATTCGGACGAGCGTTTCGGACGCGCGGGTCGGAGTTCACAATATAAAAAGTACATGCTATCCGACATCCAAGTGCCCCTCATTTTTTTAAAGTTTTAAGTTAATTTTCTCACCACATTAAAAAAAATAATGTTGGTGTATTTTTTGCGGTTTTGACTAAATAATTAAAACATGCAAATTCTGAAGAAAACCAATCACATACAAATTTAGCGATAATTTTTTAGGTATATTTTTAGCCAAGTAAGTAATATTTTATCAAATTGTATTTTAACAATAAAACAATAGAATTCAACGTTACTTATATTTTTCGACCCATTTTTTCTTTTTTATTATTAAAGTATTGATTAAAATTTCAGGTCAGTTTTCACAATGTTATTATCTCAATATTTCGATATTGAAAACAAATACCCAACCTACCCAACACAACACAACCCAATCCAACCCAACCTAACTTAACCTAACCCAACCCGACCCGACCCATTTTTTATATTTTTCCAAATCTATGGAGCCCTTATTTATATTATTTTCTTGAAAAATATCAATTGATTTGTAAGTTAATTTATGTTTTTTTTGTATATGAATAATACAATTCAACGTTACTTATATTGTTCGATCCATTTTTTTTCATTTTTAGTCATTTATAAATTTTTTGTAAAATTTTATTTTTATTTTTATTTTTAACTCAATGTTTTGTGTAATTTTTATATATTTATTTTTTTCATTCTTTTGGACATTTTTTTTCATTTTCATAAATATTAATATTTGTAAAAATATTTCTCGCGTATTTTATCGTTAATTTTTAAATATATATACGCCCTTATTTTAATAAGTTTTTAGATATTAATTTGAATTGTATTGTTTCTATTATTTGCATTTTTCGTTTATTTTTTGATTTTTATGGCCGGCAAATATAAAAATATATATTTTTTTAAAAAATGTGTTTTCTTTTTTATTCAACATTTAGTATTTTTATTTTGTGTCTGCATTTTTACAATATCTTATATATTTTATTAAATTTATTAATTTGTTTCCATGTTTTTTAATTATCAATTAATTGAATTCTCTTTTTATTTATGATTTTCGTTTATTTTTCACGTATAAAATATATATTTGTTTGTTCGTTTTTTTAATATTTTGTTCATTATATTATTCGCAAATAAATTGTTAATAGGAAACGAAACGTCGTGCTGGAAAATTTCTATATTAAAAAATAAAATAAAATTAAAAAAGTTTGAATTTTTAACTCAAACAAATACGGGAACAAGCTTGAAAATTAAAGAGGGCATATTAAATAAAATTTAATATCATGTACTTAGTTCGATTTTTTTTTTTTTTTTAGTTTATTTTTTAATCAGAAAATATTTGTTGTTTTCTCTCTCTTTTTTTTTGATAAACACGAATTAATAGTTCTTTTTGTTTTATTTTCAATTATTTTAAACTCTTGCAAATATGCTACTGAATTTAGTATATATTTTTAAAAGAAATTATAAAAATTTAACTATAATTAAAAATATATTTTTCAGGCAATTTATTGTCATGTTTATAATTTAATTGAATTCGGTGTGCATTGGTTTTTTTTTCAATTATTTGTTTTTTTATTTTTATTTTTTTCCAAGACTCGTTTTTAATTTAATCTTTTTTATTATAATAAATATTTTTAAATATTATTTTTAGAATAACGTTATTATTTTATTATAGAAATTTTAAAATAAAGATTTTTTATGCATATAGTAAAAAATAATTAAACATATTGGTACAAAGGGGGCATTTTTTATTATTTACTTTCAGTTTTTTTTATCATAAAACAATCGAATTCCACTTTACAAGTTTTTACACATTTTAAAATAAATAATTAACAATATACAAATTTTTCGAAAAGAAATAGAATTCTTCTAAAACTTTTTTATCGAATTATATAGAATTTTTAATATTTTTATATATAGTTTAATATAAAAAGTATCGGTAATTTTCATACAAACATTTTTTCATACATTTTCTCGCCACGATTTTTTTTTATCCTATTTTTTCAAATTTTTCATTTTTTCACAATTTTCCAAATTCATAAATATTTCATAAATATAAACAAAAATATTTCTTAAAAATTAATAAATCTAAAAATGTGCATAGTGCCCTATTACTAATCTTTTACCAGTTTTTTTTTGCATATTTTAACACTAAAACAATTAAATGAATGCATTTTCTTGCCCATAATATTTTTATTGTAATTTTGCATATTTGTTTATTGTAATGCCCTTAATTTTCGTTAAACTATTTAAATCAAATATAATTATTTTCAATAATTTAATTTTTTTAATCTTTTGAATTATTTTAATCATGATTTTTCTTGCTTCCGACCACTTATTTTCAGAAAAATAAATAAAATTCAATTTGTTTTAAATACTACAAAAGTTTATTTCGTATTTTTTCAATTATTTATCCATTTTAATACATATTAACAATTATTTTAAAACATAAAAACGTAAAGAATTAAATTTTGTGATATTTTTCAACCAAGTGCAGCTTTATTTATTCAAATTTTTATCATCAAAAACAATTAATTTTTCATATATTTTTGTGTTGTGTTTTCCTTACTTTTATTATTTTTTTTCGTTTACTATTTCTATTATAAATTTTCCCACAAAATTTTTGTAAATATTTTTGTTTACATTTTAAATAAAAAATTGTTACAATTACAATTTTTTTATTTTTTGAATCTTTTATTAACAATCAAACATTTTACTCACCACTGGTACTGTGATTGTCGATCGTATTAAATCTACTGTCGTTGTCGGGGGAATCTGGGGAAGGGGGGTGATCGGACCCAATACCCGAACTACCCCCGCTGCTTTCGATCCGCCGAGTCCCGGTTTTCACGTTTTGCCCCACGATATTTTGATTCAAACATCTCCTCAACTCGATCCCCGTCAAATTCCCCTTCTGCCTATGCACGGTGTCGTAATCCCTGGGTGGCAGCAAAATCGGAACGTCCTTCTTGCACAACTTCGCCCTCAGTTCCGCCGCCACTGAATCGTACAACGTAGTCACTCGCGAATTATCATTGAACCTGCAAGTTAAAAAATAAAATAAAAAATTGTATACATTCAATTTTCCCAGCTAACCTTTCGTCGCTCGACTCACTCTCCCTGGTGGACGTACCGGTGTCGCTCCCCAACGACGACTCGAACTTCTTCGTCTCCTTCGGCGCCAACAGCCTGTTTTCTATGTCGGCGAACTTCTTCTGGTTCTCCGGACGCTCGATCAGCAAATTCAGCTGCTGCTTCAGCAGCCCGGCCGTTTCCAAACTGTCGCACCGGTACGCGTGCACGTGCAGGGGACATTTGGTAACCGGATTGAAGAGCAGCAGAATGCACGCGATGACGTCTTCTTGCTGGTACACGCAAGTTATCGTGTTGTGCGGTATGAAATGTTTGATGGTTTCGTTCTTCGGCTTGGACTTGGCGCCCTGCGAGACGATGTTCTGGACGATCTTCAGGCCCTTGTGGGACACCTGCAGCGTCACCTTGAACGGCTCGACGTCCTTTTCGCGCTCTTCGAGGTGTTTGATGACCGGAAGTAGGAATTCGACGCCTCTCAATCCCTTGGATTCCTTCGCGCCGAGGAACCAGACGTAGTAGGACGATTTTTTCACGTCTTTGCGCAGTTTCAGTGCCATTTTTTTATGTTGTGGTTAGGAGTCGCTCGGGGTTTCCATTTTTCGTTCCCGGCAGATTATTACATATTAAAAGTCTGAAACAAGAGTTGGAATTAATTATATTAATTATTTTTTTTTACTTGTAGATTTAAAATCTTGGCACTTAAAATTTAAATAAAATATAAAATTGTAGCTCCTTCACCCCACATTATCAGCGACAGTATTCCAATCGCAATTTTTCGCCAACCTCAATCCCACAAACTACGACGCCGGCCTTGGTACAAAACGCGCCCGAAACATTCTCGCACTGAAAACCATTAAAAAGCGATTCGAACGTCGCCCCGCGCGTCGGAAAAAAATCGAAAAACGAATTAACAGCGATCGACGTATGACGAAACATAATTAATATTGTGTCCCCTGTCCGCCGTAGGAAAGCTAAGGTCATAGAAAGTTCCATATCTACGCGCGCACATACCGTACGTTTGTAGAATGTCGCAAGCGTTACAATAATAATAACGACATCTCGACAAGTGGAAAAATTCAACGGCGACCGGATCGATCGCAAACAATTCAATTCTCGCTACTGAAGAATTTAACGACACCTGCTGTTCTGTTACAACGATAGTCTTGTGCAAACATTTTTTTTTGCTTGAGAAAAACCGTAATGATTGTGATGCGTGGTCGCCAATAAAAGGATTTAGGTTTTTAAACTTCCAATCTACGCCACTGATTAAATACTTAAAGCAATTGTTAACTGTAAAGTTTAAACAGTAACATTTTTACAAAACTGTATACTATAATAATAAGAAAACATAAATAATGTGCCTATGGTACTGTGTAGTAAAGACAGCAAACAAAAAAATGAATACAGTAGACTGTAAATGCTGTAAAATGGATACTATAAAATATAAATATAATAGAGTAGACTGTAAACCATATCGACTACAGTATACTGTAAAAATATAAACAGTAAAAAATAAATTAAATAAATACTGTAATTAAAATGAGGCTTAATAATAATGTAAACGTAGACAATTAAAAAATTACTAATGCTGTTTTAACAAACGAAAAATAATGACTAGTCATAGAGACTGTAAACCTGTAAATTTTATATTTAATATTTAAACTATAGGCAGTCAAACTACAAATTATTTCAACTCGTGTAGGTTGTAGATAATAAAGTGCAAATATTATTTCTTTATCAAGCGGCCCAACAGACTGTAAAGCCTGTAAAACTATAAATGCTGTATAATGTATAATGTATAATAAGTTCTATAGGTAAACGGCTGTATATTAATGCTGTAGGGAACGTCAGGCTATAAAATGAAAATTTTGCCTTTAGTAGGCAATAAGGTGTAAATCTTTTTGTACGTACTCTGTATTTAGGTTGTAAATTGCAAGTGTTTGTAAATACTGTAAACAGACTGTTGACTCTATATAAGATTTGAGTTGCGAGTGAACCTGTAGATCGTAAATTTTAAATTCTACAGCGCCTGTCTTGGTTTTAAATGATGAAATCCGCGTAGGGATTTGTAAATGTTAAAAATGCAATAATTTCTGGTCTGTATTTTTACAAATTTATGAAACTAGCAGATGGTGCTATAAGTCCAAATCATGTAGTTTGTGCAGGCTGTATGTAGTCTGCAGGTACATAGACATAGTTCACAAACGTTGAAGGATTTAGAGACGTCAGACTACATGAAGTGTTACATAAAATTAAGTAATAAAACAGATTCTGTATGGGGATTCTAATTACATGGACCTGTATGCTGTATATTGTATCCTGCAGCATGAATTTTTAGTGGTACAGGATGTACAGAAGAATGTTGTAAGGCTGTATTTTCTTAAATATGAAATTATATGAATTTATGTAATTTTTAGTTTGGAGACTATAAAGTCCAAAATATGGAGTTTATGTAGACTGTATATAGTCTTATGAGAGTTGTAGAAACTTCATTTGCAGAGCGTTCAAAAGATATAAATATTAGACAATATGTGTTGTGAAATAAGGCAATAAAAACGAAAACTAAAACTGTTTACTATATGACGAACGTAAGTATATGGACCTATAGGCTGTATATTGTATCTTACAGTGCCTGGTTGGTTTGTTAAAAGCCATGTGGAAAAAAGTTGTAAACACTATAATTCTTAAATTTAAATTTTATTAATTTATGAAATGTGTAGGCTTGAAACTATAAAATTAAAGTACAATAATATGCAAAGTCCAAAACATGCGAAGTTCAAAATATTAAGTACGCTGTATGTGGACTACAGAAACAGTTCGCCGTTAAACGTTTTGAAGATTGTAAATCGTACGGGTTGTGATGTAAGGCTAAAAATCCTAAACAATAAACCCATTTACTGTATACAGGTTGCAATTACGTGGACCTGTAGGCTGCAAATTTCATTGGAATGGGTTTTTAATATATGCCGGATACAGAAGGAAGTCGTAAAGGATGTAGTTCCTTAAAGTCTCCAAATTGTATGACTTTATGATACTTGTAGTTTGGATGCTAGAGGCCAAATGTAATTTGTGCAAGCTGTATATACAATAATGTGGATGTTTCAGGACCTGTTGAGGTTGTAGATGAGAAGTTGTCAAATGTTGTCAACACTTGTCAACACTAAATCTGTACTTTTGCTGGATATATAAAAGCTACAAACTGGAAGCTATGAAGTCCAAATATGTAGTTCACTGTAGAACTTTTGTAGATTTCCAAGATCGCACACTACACCACGTACATTGTGAAACGTATGAAAGTTGTTGTTGTTTATGATCATAAAAGCATTGTAATTAAGTGGACCTATACACTGCACATTCTATCTTACAGAGCCTGTTGAAGTGATAAAGGCTGTGCATAAGAAAATTGTAAGAAGTGTGAAACTTGTAATATTTAGACTGTAGAGTCCAAAAATGTAATTCATGTAGGCTGTATTTTGTTGTAGTCTGTAGATATAGATCACCGTAAAACCGTTAAAGTTTTAAATTATAAACTAAAATCACAACGATACTTATGGGAATACGATTGTTAACTGTAAGAAAATTGTTATGAATCTGTAGTCTGTAAATTGTATATTACAGTACATGTGTGGATTTTAAATGAAAGTTTGTAAATTTTTGTAATATAATGTAATATAATGTCTTTGAATACATTTTATGGGGACTTTGTACTTTGTGTAAGCTGTATGTAGGCTTCTGTATGCTACATATACAGTTTTCTGTAGCATCGTTTCAGGTTTCGAAGATTGTATTCTTACATAGCTGATTAACCTGATGTAATATCACAAAAATCGTTACAATAAAATTGTTAACTGTAAAAGGATTATAATTATGTGAACCTGTAGACAGTAAATTGTATGGTAGAGAGCCTGTATGACTTGTAAATGATAAAGGCTACCCAGGGGAAATTGATAAATGTTGTAAATGCATCAGGTCCTTAGTTTACAAAGGTCCAAGTAGTTTCTGTACCCCATATGTAGTCTTCTATGCAGTCTAGTGATTCAGATCACTGCAGAGCCATTACATGTGGTAGATTGGGTTTGATTGGTTGGGTTGGGTTGGGTTGCTATGTAGGCTATTTGGCCATAATGCTCATTAAAATAATAAATTCTAAAAAGACTGATAGACTGTTGGTAAACTGTAAAACTCCTAAGGGCCTGTAGGAGTTGTAAATTACGAAGGCGGAGCAGGTTACATTTATAAATATCAATATAGCAGTTCCTGCACAAAAATCAACCTATAAAATAATAACTATCGTGTTAAGTGTAAAACCTGAAGGTTGGCCAGATAATAATTCAAGTCAGCTTTAATCAGCTTATGACAGCTTCTGGTAACTATCGTTAGTTCTTGTGAGCTTGAACAAGTATTTGACAATCGCTTTATTGCACTTCCTGACAAATCAAGACTAACAGCTCGCGCTATTAGTCAGCTAGTGATTCCAACTTTTGTCAGGTTGTACCAGCTTCATTTCGTCAACTGACGTAAGCTATTGGAAACTCTTGGTACGTTGATGTTAGCAATTGCTTCGTGAACATTTCTGGCAGATTTAGCAGGGATAGTAAAGACAACCAGCTTTTGTCAGTTTTCGGCACATTCAGACAGCGAGAGTTATCTTATGGCAACTTATCATAGTTGTTCGAAGCTTTCATCATCGCTTTGGTAGAATACCATCTGAATTTATCACCTTATGTCAACTTTTAATAACATATTTCGCTCACTAGTAGCAGCTTATGATAGATCATGTAAGTTTTCAACAGGTGTCAAGTTGTGATACCGGTTAACTGATTTCGAAAGCTTGCACCTTATGACTCTGCCGAGCTTTGGAAGTTTGTGTTTCATCAATTATTGAGGAAATAGTTCATCTTGTCTCCTTTCTAGAATCTTTCATAAAATTCTGTCAGTTTTTGGGCAACTTTAACAGTTGTCCCTTGCGATCTTCTGGAAACTTATTAAAAACGCCGCGCAGAGTACAAAACCCAAAGATCCTCCGTTCGCAGCTTCACCTAACGGTCACATTTCCATCCAAATCCAATTACCATCGAGGCAAAACTTTTCTCCGCATAAAATTTCGCAACACGCAAGCCAACGAACTCGGCATCCTCGTTAACAATAAACCATCATAATCCGGCCGATTTCCGCGTTACTTCGAAACGCGCGCCCGGCGAGACGCACGCAATCTACAGTTTTCGACGTCGACGGTCGCATAAATATTTTCTGCTACAATTACGACGATAAAACGACCAGCAACACCAATAACCTTGATTCACATTCTCCGCGCATACATTTTAAACACATTTTCAAACCGTTTCAAGGCCCCGCGAGCTCTCGCGACGCCGCGATGCAGGCCGGGCGTCAGCGGCACGATTTCCTACGGGCGAAAAAAAACGCATTCATCGCGAAGACAATGAAACTGACGGCGATTGCGTAAGGCGACGAGGACGGCGTCGGGGGGCGCGACGCGAGCGACGGAGACGGCGAAAATCGCGTGCGCGCAGTTGCGTTTTTAATGGTCGTTGCAAAATTTAGGTAACCGCGACGCTGTTATTTTCAGTATTGTTGCCTCTTTAATTGATGGGAGGCATCATAACGAGGTGGCTATTATCTCAGCGGCCGGTGTAAAAAACGGTCTCCTTGACATTAATGCGAAAGGAATGGAATTTTCGATTTGTGATTCAATTCGAGTCGCGTCAAAATGTACGAGGGCCGTTTAAAAATTTACTCCGTCTGTATACATTTTGAGAACCGTTTGTAAATGTTTAGATGTTGAGAACAACTGTAATGAATCGAAAATTTAGATTTACTTAGTTAATGGCGAAAAAATTGTAAAGATTGTATAATTAATCAAACTACAACTGAGTATGAAAGCTATAGGTTGTTCCAGACTATGTTGTGATCTGTATCCTATAATTTGGCGATTACGATTCATATATTTTTTACCGGTCAAGTGTGATGTGGACTGCGATCTATAACTTGTACATCGACTGTTATACATTGTAATAAGTCATTTGCGATCTGTAGACTATAATTTGTCATCTTTTGTTGACTGTCTAGAAATTACAGCCAACAGATACAATAGACAGATTACAATTTACAGAGCACAGTCTAGAGGTCTATGTATACCGGTCATAGTTTATTAAGATCTATAGATTCTAATCTGCCTGATGATATATCATATGTGCATCATCTACCGTCATAGTCGTTGGTTGTGATCTGTCGACTGTGATCTTTGGTTTATAGACTGTGATATGTCGAGGGTGATCTGTAGGACATAAACTGTTTCATTACGATATATCTGATCTGTATGCTATAGTCTATGGGTTAGGAACGATCTGTGTGTCTGCGATTTTTAAACTGTGAACTATAAAAATCGACATTATGTAATCTATCGGCCATGATGTAAAATCTGCGATCTGTCGACTGTGACTATACTCTATCATTTAAACCATGATTTTAAGCTGATTTTGAGACTGTAATCTGTGGACAACAATATGCTGCTTGTATCAGTCCACTGAAATATCTAGGCTATGATATTTACACTGCGAGCTGTTGATTGTAAAAGTCGACTCAAATTGTAGACTATAATCTGTGATCTGTCCATAGTGATCTGTAAATTACAAAACGTTGGTTGTAATCTATCGGTTGTATATGTAATTATCTGTTGTGATATATCATACGTGATTTGTGCAATGTGATCTGTAAATTATTACCTTGAGACTGTGATCTGTAATCTGAAGTCTGTGATCTGTAGTTTACAAAACATTGGTTGCAATACAATTACAATTACATTGGAATCTGTCGATTGTGAGCTGTAGACTGTGATTGTTACATTCTGGGGTTTAGACTATGATCGGTACCTTGCAATCAGTCGGTTGTGAGCTATACTGTGATCGTCAGACTGCGAGCTTTAGACTATGACCTATTAATATGTCGTTTGTGAGCTGTGAGCTTTAATATGTGAAAGGTACATTGTCGGTTGTATGTGCCAATTGTTCTGGCAATCTACAATTTGTATACTGTGATCTGTACGCTGGGATCTATATGCCCTGAACTGTTGACTGTGATGCATGTCGTTAGATGGCGTACAGTGTCAGGCATAATTCAAATGTAACCTAAGTTGAGGATTTAATTATTTTACCCATTATGCCATATTTTATTAATGGCCGCAATTACGTCGTAAAAGTCAGCAAAATGTATCTTTTTTTTCTAAATCTTCAATCTTCAATCGTATAGAATTGTATGTTAATGTTATCTTAAAGTTAATGTTAAACGACATTTAATTTTAATTTGTTACATTTTGCAGATTTTTTTTAAGTTAATGTTGACACTTCGGCTGTAAAAGTTTCATCGACATTTGACCTCGCACTTTAAGGTTATATTCGTAATGATATTTTAACTAATATGTGTACATTGTCCAACGAGAGGGGATATGACGGAAACATGGAAAATTAAAAAATGTAGACAATATACGCACCCAACCGAACCCTACCACACTGACTAATTCGTCAAAAATTCAACAATCCCTAGATAGTTGAATTCCATCGTTGTTACAATCCTTTTATTGACTTGATAGAAGCATATGAATAAGACGAACGGGTGTATGGAAAAGTTTATAGAGAAGAGGAAAAAACAATGGACAATCGTAGTAGACGAGGCAATAAGCAAAGCGAAACAAAAGATGAGACCTATGACGTTTGTACACTGGAAGATGAAACAAGTGGAGAGATATCTGAACCAGTATTTGCGAACGATGTTAAGGTCATGGCAGATTCAGAAAAAAAATGTACAGCATGATAGAGAAACTAAACAAGGAACGTGAATATAAACTCCAAAAAATGGAACCCAACCCAACCCAACAACATTTGCGAAATTACACATATTTGTACTAAGTCTTTTTGAATGTAATTCTTGTAATTGATAATGTTAACTATTGTTATTCTAATTATACAAATGGTCCATATTTCTATACACAATGAAAGTGAAGTTCCACACAACAGAAGTACAAGCAGAGTCGGCAAAGCGTAAAACTCTTGTCGGTGCAAGCATTTCGCATTCCGGTAAAACTGCATAAAGTCTGTCTAAAGCAACTTACGTAGTATTCTACTGTGACAACAAGACTACAGAATGATTGAACAATGTATGGAAACCATTCCATTAAAAGCTACTTGAAAAATTCCCTTAAAATGCAATCCAAAATGCAAACTGTACATGGAATAAAAAATCCTCTTTTAGTTTTCTATTTAGTACACTTTTCTTCCATGAAAATTTTCCTACGTCAGCTAGCCTTTTGTATACATAGCAACCATGCAACGAGAACGAACATATTGTTAAAGAAGAAACTGGATCTTCGTCAATTATATGGTTGGTATGAGAAATGTGGAATAGTTTTTCAATGCTCTTGAGAATTATCCTCTTAACTGTTTTTTTAGTTCGCTCTTTTGCAAATTCCTTCCGTTTCTCAGTTAGCAACCTAGCTTTGTTAACCACGATTTAATAGCTTTCAGAAATTAGATTTCCCAACGTAAATTACGACAGAATTTGAAAACAAAGTTTACAGTTTTTTGAATGGGTTGGGTTGGTTTAGGGAAAGTTGGGTTGGGTGATGTGTTCACATTTGCATGTTCCAATCAAAGACATGAGAAACATTTCCACAGTCTATCCTATCTAAAAACTTTTGATCACACGTTGGTAAAACTCAACCAATTTCCAAAATTACAAACAAGATAGGATGGTTGTGTATCGTGACTGAGACTAAGATGTAAACTGTAATCGGTAATCTATATGTCGACGTTGGTGACTCTGGTGACTAATTTGTACACTAATACTCGTATAAGTAGCATGTAATCTATCGGTTACGTTCTGTCATCTACGATCCGTCGCATGTAATCTGAAAATTTTATTCCATGAATTTGATTTCATTTCCCTCCATATTTTGCCTGCTAAGACGTCGGCAATCTCTAAATTAGGCCTATCTTTAATGTGCAAACTGTCGGTTGTATATTTAACATCCAAGTTTTAGACAGCGATCTGTATACTACAATTGTGGGTTATTTGGCGAGTATAATCTTTAGGATGTAATCTGCATGACTGTATGTGTATCTATGATATGTCATTTGCGGCTTATCGACCGTTAAATGCAGTTTATCTAAATATCAGTATCTGTTGGTGGTCTGACTGATTGATGTAACCCTTAAACTGCGATCTGAAGATTACAAAATACCAACCCAATACAATCCAACCCAACCCAATCGAATCCAATACAATCAAATCCAATCCAATCCAATACAATCCAACTCAATCCAACCCAACCCAATGTAACCAAATCCAACATATCCCAATATCAAAATTTATTGCAATATAAAAACACTCAACATTGCAAAATTTTTGGGTTGGATTCCAATCAACATGAACAAAAGTATATCGATCGCAAAATAGGCACAAACGAATGCAAGTGAATATGAAACAAATTATGCATTAACGACATCGAAATGTATCGAACACGTAAAATGAAACACTGCAAAATAAATTAGAGTTATTAAAAGAAGCAATGAAAGCGAATAAATATCATTCAAATTAGAAGAAAGGCAGCAACACTGATGAAATAAAACAAAACGAAAATTAAAAAATCTGCATTGAACTTATAGTAGTCTTATACTCCATTTCTCGAAATAACTTTTCAAATAAAAGTTCAATATCTTTAACTTTCATAAGAATAATGAAAGAGTAAAATTAGTAAAGGATACTGCGCCTGAAAACTGAAAACCCAAGCCGATAAAACAGAGTCTAAGCTATTGTTGGTAATACAGAGCCCTGGCAGATAAAATACCATTCTAATCGATAATGCTGCATCCTGTAATGCAACATAACCTTAATGTAGACAGAGCGGTTGCAACGTTTGTTGTTCCTTGTTTTCATTTCATAATGGCACCGAAAAGATCGTCAAACGAACCAAATTTATAGATCCAAACTGTTTAATTAATGTTGTTGCTTAAAATGCACACAGCACGGTAAAGCTGGGTGGGAATTGTTACTCGCTTGGTCTCCTTATCCATTCTCTTCTATCCAGTGCCTTATTCTCCTCCCCCGATTCAATTCCTATGTTTGCTGCCTCACGTCTTGTCTTCATGTTTTTCTCAGTCTACCCACTTTCTTTTCTCCGTTGTTGCTTCGTAGCCTCTTCTTACCAGTTCGCTCCCATATTCATTTCATGCACGAACCATCTTAGTTGTCCGTCGTCTACTGTGTTTCCTCTGTGTTTGCTGTTTTTTATTTTATCCAACGTTGATTTTTCCTCTATTTTGTAAACTTTATTCTAGCCTGAAACCTGTAGCCTCTAATCTGTTGGCTGCGAGCTGACGACTATAATCAGAAAGCGATGATATTTAGACTCTAACCAGTTGGTTGTATTTATCAACTGTAACTTGTAGGCTGTGATAAATAGCCTGTGATCTCTCTGTGTGTGTGTCAAATTATAAATGTAAAATATAACATGTTTTTAAAATTCTAAATCATCTATTTGCAAAAAAATGTATAAAATACCAAAAAGGCCAAAAGTTTACATTTTACAAAAATATCAAAGACTGTAGACTCTTGAACTTTACACGTGGTCTGTAGTTTGTAATATGCTGTCTGTTATCCATCCATATGTCTCTCTGTAGAATTCGATCTGTAAGACGTAACCTGCAGGTTGGGTTGGGTTGGGTTGGGTGTACGTAGTCTGTGATCAGCTTGCTGTCATATGTAGACTCTAACCTATCGACTGTTAAGGGTAGTCTGTGATTTTTAGAGAATGCATTTTAAACCGTGATATGTTAGTTGTAATGTGTCGGTCACAATCTACATCTGTATCTCGAGACTCTTTAGGCTCTGGTCTGTAGGTTCTGGTCTTTAGACTGTAATCTATAGGCTGTAATCTGTAGGTTGCATCTACCTAGTGTGATCGTTGGGTAATATGTTAGCTGTATCTAGCTGTGGCATATCTATTGACTGTGATCTGTATACTGTATTCTATAGACTGTAATCTGGTAACTGTATTCTATAGACTGTATTCTGGTAACTGTGATTAGCTAACTGTGATCTGTATACTGTAATTCGTAGACTGTAATCTGTAGACAACAATCTGTAGACTGTAACCTGCAATTTAACGGTTGTGATGTGAGATCTGCGCTGTGTCGATTATAATATGTAGACGGCGATCTTCAGACTGTGGGCTTTTGACTGTGATCTACACTGTGCAATTTGTTGGTTCTATATACTCACTTAGATCTCGACACTATCTTTAGACTACAATCTATTGATTGTGTATATCGACTATAGTTTGTAAACTGTGAATGTGGACTGTACTCTGTAATCGTCCGCTATATGCTGACCATAATCTGTAAACTTCAATCTTCACACTCTGAGTTAAAGGTTGTAATCTGTGATTTGTAGGCTCTGGAGATTTACGGCGTCTTTAGGTTCTAATCTGTCGGTTGATACCCATCGTCTGCGATCTGTAGATCGTGATCTATAGGATTCAATTTGCAGGTTATATGTTAACTTAAATCGAAACTGTAATATAAATGTTGTTACACGATATAAATTGTGAACTCTGTCCCTGAACTTCAAACAGTGATCTGTTGACTGTGATCTAGTGACTGTGATCTGTTGACTGTAATCCGTCGAATGCAATCTCTAGACTGTGATCTGTATCCGGCAATTTTTTAATTGTGATCTGTTATCGGCAATTTGTTGACTGTGATCTGCACACTATAATCTGTAGTCTGAATTATAAACTGTAGGCTGTAAATTGTAATCTCCGAACTGTGACGTAACGACTGTAATCTATAGCCTGTAATTCATTGCCCCCATATGTAAATCGCAATCTATCAATCGTAGGCTGTGTGATCTAAGATAAAAAGACTAATTATGTCAAATTAAATTCCTACAAGAAACTATCACTGCGTTGCCTAATAAGAGTAATAATAATAATAATAATTTTAGTGCACGTAATTCTACTGCAATAACATATCCGTTAAGTCTTCGGCGAAGGAAGTGGGTCGCGCGGGGGGGCACATAACACCATTACAAAAACACTTGTAAATTATTAACGCAGCGAAATCACTTCTTCGCGCAACAAAAATAGCAATACCAATCAAGCGGACGATTAACTTGGCGAACGGCGCGCGCGCATGGGAGCCCGTTTAAACGATCGCCATCGCCGACGTAAGTTATTCGCCAGTAAATTTCATCGCTAAAAATAAATAAGACGCGAGCCGAGTCGGCAGGTTTCAGAACTTGTAAAACTCCTTTCCCTTTTAGATTTTTGAGTGTGTGAGATCATCTCGACGACGCGAAAAGAAGACGCGGCGCGCTCGCTGCGCGTTTCCTGTTCCTCGTCGGCGGCGGCGGCTCGCAAAATCGCGAAGAAAAAAGGCGAGGAGTGCTGCCTCGAAACAATGCGGCTTAATTTCAAGGCTTTCCTCCTTTTGAAAGCGACAATCGGAGAAACGTCACAACGGCCGACGGGAGTTGTTAACGCGGCGGTGTCGATTCTGGAATTGGTTTTGTGATCGCTCAAGAGCGTTTTCTTTACTTGTTGTTACAATTTTTTAATTTTATTTGACGTTCAATCAGAGTTTGGATTGTCTTCACATTATTTCTAGTTTCATTTTGTGTGGTCATTTTCTTCAGCTTCTCGGTTATTTCTTTGACATTTTTCGATTTTATTACGAAATTTTTGCTTATTTAATTTTCAATTTTTTTGTTTTTCTGTAATGAAGTATTGAGAGTATGTCCGTCACCACGTGTCAAATTTACAGCGACAAACCGTTTCATTTTAAAGTTAAGTTGGCAATACCCACAACGAAGAAAATAAAGATTTTTTTTGTTTCTACATACTTATATATACGATATTTAATAATAAATTACTTTAATAATAAATATTGGGTTGGGTTGGGTTGAACTTCTCCACATTATTGCATTTTTAGGGTAATTTTTAAAATTTGTGATTTTCTTAATTTCAATATTTTAATTTTTGAATATTTTACGATTTGTGAATTTTTCGAATTTTGCGAATTTTTAAAGATTATATCTTCGACACTTGGAGTCGGGTTCATCATTTTGATTATTGAATTTTTTGAATTATCCAGCACTGTAACATTTTTGTTGTATTTTTGTATTTTTTCATTTCGGCATATTTAGATATTCCGTGGATTGAATTAACATTCATTAAAATAATATTAAAATTTCAATATTTTTGGCTTTTCTGATTTTTTTTTCATTGTGTAAATTTTTCAGAATTGTTTGAATTTAATTTAATAATTTTTAAAAATAATATTTTCAACATTCTGTGATAAACATTTGGTTGGATTGCTTTAATCAGTTTTATATAGTACTTGCATTTTTTTCATTTTTTTATTTCGACATATTTTGATACTTTGAATTTACTTGAATTTGCGTTCATGAAGAGAATGTCAAAATTTGAATACGTTGGTGTTTAGGGGACTTATAATAGATATAAACGTTTCTGTATAAAATTTTTAAAAATATTATCATTTTGTTTTATTCAACATATTTTTAAATTAAATTCGCACTAAATAAACATCAAAAATGTAATATTTGTTGGTATTTTTTTTTTGAGATTAACAATTGATGAATTTCCGACATTTTTACGTATCTTTAAAAATTTTATTTTCGCCATTGTGTAAATGAATATTTTGATGGTAATTAACCACCTTTCCAAATGTATGAATTTTCGGCAAAAATTGAATTTTTAATAATTATTTTTTACATTGGTTGGGTTCATCATTATTGCATTTTTTAAATTCGTTAATAATAAATATTGGGTTGGGTTGGGTTGGGTTAGGTTGGGTTGACTTTTTCCACATTATTGCGCTTTAGGGTAATTTTTAAAATTTGCGATTTTTTTAATTTAAATATTTTAATTTTTGAATTTTGTGAATTTTTGAAATCTTCGCTTTATCATTTTGATTACTGAATTTGAATTCTTCAGCAGTGTAACATGTTTGTATTTTTATATTTTTTTTGTTGTATTTTTGTATTTTTCATTTCGACATATTTAGATATTCTGTGGATTGAATTTAAATTTATTTTTTTCGGTTTTTTTTTTTAAATAGTGAATTTTTCAGAATTGTTTAATTTTTTCAAATTTCTTTAATTTTTAAAAATAATCTTTTCAACATTCTGTGATGAACATTGGGTTGGGTTGGGTTGCTTTAATCAATTTTTATAACACTTATATGTATTTTTTTTCTTTTTTATTAATTTCATCATATTTTGATATGTATTTCAAAATATTTTTTTAAATTTGAATTTGCTTTCATGAAATGAAGGTCAAAATTTCAATAATTGGTGTTATATTTTCTATATTATGTGAATAAATATTGGTTTATGTTGTAGCAATAATTTTGACATTATTTCCATTTTTTAATATCATTTTTTTATTCAACATATTTGATATCTTGAAATTAAATTCGAATGTTATATTTGTTGGTATTGTTTTGAGATTACCAGTTAATGAATCCGACATTTTTTCGATTGTTTAAAAAAATTAATTTCGCCATTGTGTGAATAAATATTGGGTTGGGTTGGTGGGGCATGTTTAATTATCCAACTTCGTAACATTTTTGAATTTTTCAAGCATTTCTTGATTGTTTTTGGTACTTTTTTCATATATTGATATATATTTTTTAGTTGACTTTGCTTTGCTTTTCTTATTGTAAAAAACTTCAAAAAAATAAATAAATACCAGATAAAATACAACATTTTTTAAAATGTTGACAAAACGCATGTTTCCAAAAATATTACAAATATGAAAATGCCGTTAATAGAATTTTTAAAAATTCAAAATAAACTGAACTTTTGCTTATTTTGAAATTGAAATTATTAGCATTTTTCCAAATTTAACCCAACGAAAAATGAAAAATAAAATTAAAAAAAAAATTGAAAGTTCGTCAAGTCGATAATTTTGATGCTAATTAAATGAAATTAATAATAGACGGCAGACGTATTCAAAGGTTATTAGTTAAGTTTTGTCCCTAGCGCGTACATAGGCAATATTTAAAGAGAAAGTGCGATTAAAAAAACAACGTCAAGCTATTAAAATATGAAGGTGTTTCGCATACGACGACCTTGGTCATCATGTAAATTTGAGGTTAAACCGTTTCGTGTCAAAGTTCGTCCGCATAAATTGGAGGTTAAATTACCCAAACTCGTTTGATTAAAACAGTTTCGCGGCGGCCGCTGCTGCGGCAATCTTCCTTTTTAGAACAGCGAAACAATAAAAACCTCAAATACCGTTCGCGTCTCCGCACAAATGTCAAGTAAATGCATCACAATAGGCCATGGCCGTTCCTAGCATCGCGAAAAACAATTGCATCACGTCAACATTTCACTTCGCCGCCGCCGCCGCCGCCGCCGCGATTCACTCCGCCGAAAATCGATCGTCGCAAAATCTCGATCGATCGATCGACCATCCGATCGAGGAATTCGGTAACACACTTAATTTTAGGTCAATCTCCGCTCGATGACAAAACTCAAGCGACAGCTTCCCATCGGCGGTTAGAAACGTCCGACGGGACCCTCTCGATCGAGTTATCCGGAGCCGAATTCGCGACCATCGATTCCAACTAAATCGGAGCGACGGTCGATCGACTCGTTTATTTTGCAAAAAAGAACCTGACAAAACGTACCCGAGATTGCGGAGTAGTCGTTGATCCCGATGGCCTGGTCGAAGGGGGCGATCGCCGGAAACCACCGTCGCGTCGCCAAGGAAGCAACATTCGCGAGCACAGCCGGAACGGGACGCACACGCGACACTTTTCGTCGCTATTTTCGGCGATAAATCGCGTTTTTAAAGCACTCGCACCGGCAGTTGTTCGACGTTTGGGCCGACTCTTCGCAATATGAACTCCACAGGTAGGTTTCAAGTCAACAGGTGTAGTCCGGTCCGGTTCGGCGCGTGCGGCAAACGACTTAAATAGGTTAGCCGAGCGTGCGACTTCGTCGATGTGCCGCGCCGCTAGACGGCGGTGCCGTCTTACGCGTGAAACGTTAACCTTTTCTTTTATTGGCTTGGATTTTTTCGTGTTCGCGCGAAGCGACGTAAAAATACGCGCTCGTTATCTTTTAAAATCGCAATTTTCATCACGAAACCTCGACGATTGTCATTTAACTAACGGCTGTCAAAATCACCCAGCAATATTGACGAAAACATCCAAAGCAACGCATCAAAGTTTCACTTACAAAATTCACTGTTGGCAATAATTACAAATGACATTCTAGCGCGAGTGGGGGGCGGGGCTTCAATGATGTTTTATGTAAAAGCGGACGCACCGAAATTAGAACGTCATGAATTACTCCCGGAGCCGTTGTTTATATTTTAAGATTGTTTTTATCCCCTAGTCAATATTTTATAGTAGCACTATAACGAATTAACCATACGAGATAGTAATAATGTCACATTTCTAACCCTCGTGTTTCTTTGAATGCAACTTGACCATAAAGAAATCTAACTTATCGACCGTGTTCGCTGGTGAACCACAATATGAATATAATGCATTAATATTAAATAATTAATTCATAATCATTGAAATATTCTTACAACCACTACTCCGTGTTACGAAAAGCATCACTTTTCAAATTATGAGTTGTGGCAAATTACGTGTTAACGTTGGTAGTAGTGTGTCGGATATCGTGGCGAGAGCTTCGAATTTAATATCAGTGTGCATGCGCAATTCCCTTAAAACAACTATGGTGTCGGTGTTTTTCGTGTGGCGGAGACCTCGGCTTCAGTAAGTTGCATGTCGAAATTGTAAAATGTAAAGTTCAAATTTCATATATAACCTCACATTAGTGCTCCGGTGCCCGAAATTACCACAATCGTAGCATTAAAACGCCGAAATTCAAATTTGGTTCGCGACTGGGGTGACGTTCGACAATTTTCGAAGTTTACTCTGTTGGATATAAAACGTAGACGTCACCGTATATTCACTCTATAGGACAGATGCAGATCATGATAAATTGGTGCAATCGACACCAAAGGACCAGAGGCGCTGCAATTGCAGCAACCGTCCATGCATCAACTACAGTTACAATGTAACTCACGCCATCTTGGTCGTTACACGTTCTTTTACTGCTTTTGCGGACAGCTACTAGCATCTTTTATTAACAGCTTTTACTCAAAGCTATTAGTGTTACATACATAGTATAATTGAATATAAGTGGTTTCTAGGTTATTCGTGAAGGGTGGTAAGGATTTATCTTACTAGTAGGTAATTCGTGAATACTACTATTTGTTATTCATAATCACTAATGACTGTTTGTCTTTCATGTTGCTTGCTGTATTATTTGGTTACCCGAATGCACGGTCATGTGAGAGCATCATCTGTCGGTCCGCGGGCATCGTTCGAGGAGAGGAATTTGGTAACGTAAACATATACTTGACTTGCATTGAGCTGTGTGAGAGGGAAAGCAATTATATTAATATGCTCCACTTACTAAGGGTGCAGTACTTTTGGTCGCCGGGCATTTTCTAGTATTCGAAATATATTGTGCATCTTGCACTCCGTACAATTAACATGCAGTTTTATGCATCGCTCCCAAACATTGATGTATTTACTTAATTACTCATCTATTCTCCATTCAAATTTTCGCTCCTTACATTGTGATATATATATTTACTTTCTTGTTAAACTCTACAGTTGTTAGAATTAAATCCACCTACAACATTACGACCTCCATCCCTACATTGGATAGTACTGACATAAGTTGCAGAAAATATTGCGCAAGTATAAATCCTGTCCTATGTGCGAAGTAACGGCCCAAAGTATCAAAATTAATATTTAAGATAAAGAATATATTCAAATATTTAATGTTACCTCCCTGGTCTTTTTTAACTGAAGTACTATAATATTAGATAACATAATATATGTAATATAATATGAAATGTATTTAATGTTTGTTAAATAAATATATATATATATGACATTAATTGTTTCTGTTCCCCGTGTAAGAAATATTATTAAGTTTACTACAAATAGTAGATCAGACATTTTGGTGGGTTAAATAAAATATAATCTATTTGAGCCACAAAGCACTTCATTAAAACTAAATGTACATTTCAGACAACTATGTTGTCATCAGTATCCTGTATATACTGCTGAAGATGACAATATAGTTGCCCAAAATGTAAATTTTGTTTTAATGAAGAGCCTGTGTAAGGATAAATTTCATTTTTATTTCAAAGTTATTTTCATACCAATTAGAAAAGGATGGATGCACCATCCTTTTCTAATTTAATTGGTGCAATTCCCGATAGATGTCGCGAACTTGTTCCAAATCTTTTCTATTGAGTGACGCTTCTACCTAAGTATAGTTGTCTATGGTAGACGTACACCGATTGACGCGATTTCGTCGACGACGCGTCGCAATAGATTAATTTCCGACGTAAACTGGCAAAATTCTATGTACGATTTTTAATACGAATTTGGTTCGCGATGTGGATACGTTCGTTTACGTTCACAGTCTGAAGACGAAGGTAATCAATGCAGTGTTGCCATGTCGAATGATAATTCCGGAGATCTAGGAGTTTTGATTAATTAATAATAAATAATTAATTAAATTTAAAAGATGGTTGAGACCATTACTATGTGCTAATCCATATTAATAACGAAATAAAAACACTTACTATGTTTTTGCCACAATTTTTTTTTATTGTTAGTATAATATTACTAAAAATTATATATTAACAACGCACGACTTAAGTTTCTACTTTTTAGGGTCATTTTTAGAGTAATTGACAATGGCCCTAAAAAGTCGAAACTTAAGTCGTGTGTTGTTAATATATATTTTAGTAATATTATACTAACTATAAAAAATGTGCTAAAAACGTAGTCAGTGATTTATTTCGTTATTAATAATTAATTATTTAAAAGGGAGACTTTCTATAAGTAGTCTAACATAGTGTCGTAACTAAACATTAATATACTCAGTGACATATAAACTGCACCACCTAGAAGGGGTAGGAATTTTTGGACCAAATTTGGCAGGAATAGTGGACTAGTCCAGGGAAATAGTTGATTAAAATTTGAAACCCAATCATCAAGTAGTCATGGGATTTTTGACGTTTGTGTCATTTTTTAGAGGTGGTGATAGACAAGCAATTATCGAGTCATTTTTTGAATTTGTTCCACTTTTTCAGATCTCGTTCTTTAGTTTAAAGTGTTTCAAGTGTTTAACGATGCTTAGAGGAAGGAGACCTCAAGTTTACCAGCAGTTGAGTGACTTTGACCGAGGGCGGATTGTTGATTTACGAGAAGCAGGTTTTTCGTTTAGAGAAATCGGCAACCGTTTGGGACGGCACCACTCAACAATAATGCATGTTTATCAAGCGTGGTCTGAACATGGGGTTGAACGTTGGAGAAGAGGCACTGGGGCTCAAAGACGAACCAATGAACGTCAAGATCGCCGCTTAAGACTAATGATCTTGAGAGACCGATTCTCTACAACTAGATCAATAGCTGATCAATGGTTAGGTGAACAAGGTCGTCCGATTGGCTTGCGAACAGTTTATCGTCGAATAAGAACCTTTGGCTTGCTGTCTTACCGCCCACATCTTGTGCTACCCCTCACTACTCAACATCGCCAGGAACGTTTGGCCTGGTGCACGGAAAGATTTCAATGGAACTTGGAATGGGATCGAGTTGTCTTTAGTGACGAATTGCAATTTTGTTTAGGAATGCATGATGGTCGGATGACTGTTAGACGAAGACGTGGAGAAAGGCGCAATCCTGATTTTTCGATTGCGAGGCATGTTCACCGAACTGTGGGGTTGATGGTGTGAGGTGCTATTGCTTACGGCAGTAGGTCACCCTTGCTCTTCATTCGGGGCAGTATGACCGCCCGACGCTACATTGACGAAGTGGTAGAACCACATGTTCTTCCATATCTTCGAGGGCTGGAAGACCCACTTTTCCAGCAAGGGTTTCTCTTGATTTCTTTGAAGAGGCCAATGTTAATCTTTTGCCTTGGCCACCAAGATCTCCCGATTTGTCGCCCATTGAGCACGTGTGGAACATGATGGGTAGAAGATTGAGGAATCTACCGAACCCACCGTTGACAATAGAAGCTCTACGGCATGAAGTACAGGCTACGGCTATGGGATGCCATACCCCAAGAAGACATTGATCACCTGCTGGAATCAATGCCAAGGCGGGTCAATGAGTGTATCAGAAATAGGGGCGGACCAACACATTATTAAAGAAAAATCAAAAAGATGAAGTGTTTTCTTTATCAAATTTTAATCAATTGTTACCTTAGACTAGTCCAATGATTCTGCCAAATTTGGTCCAAAAATTCCTACCCCTTCTAGGTGGTGCAGTTTATATGTCACTGAGTATATATGGGTATGTTGTATGTGTTTACTGCTCCCTACTGCTACCTTATTTATTGCTCAAAATAAAAAATTAAATTAGAATTAATAATAGAATATAATTAAATTGTATATGAGGAACCATTGCAAACAGTGGTTGACAATACTTACTTTTGGCCAAGTCGCTGAAAATCTTCCTGGCAGTGACGAAACATCCTATTTCCTGAAAAGAAATGAGGAGCTATCTGTTCGATGTGAGGAGGATATAGAGATCTACTTTGACCAATTGGAGAAATCATTAGCAAACGTCCCTACACAAACCCTGTTGAATTACGACGAATCAAATGTAACAGATGATCTAGGAAAAAAATGAAAAAAATAGACGTGACTATAAACATCCTTCGAGCAATATGGACTAATCAACTAAATCGAAATACAGGAACTGATACCTGGAATAAAAAAGCCTTATACTTAGTTATCATACGTTTTTCGAAAAAACTTTGCAAATGAAAGTTGTTTAAAATATTAATATCTATAATTTATGTAAGAATATTTTTTTCCGTAACGTGTACCGTTTGCAAGATATGGAAAAAGGTGATAAGAGTAAACCATCACTTCCGGTTGAGAGATTGCGTTCAAAATAGGACGTTTTCCTCCTTGCTACATACAAATGTTAAGTTTAAAGTCTCAGAGCTCTAGCTATAATCGTTTGGACGCTAGAGCGCTCACAGACACACACACAGACGTCATTCCGAAAATAGTCAGAAACGATTCAGGGGACCTCAGAACGCGTATATCCGTTGAATTCTCGAGGTAGAAATTTTTCATGATTACTATACTTACTTATACATAAAGTATAAGTAAAAAGTGCGTGTAATAGATTAGATACGTAGTAGGAAATAGTTGCATAAATCATATTCATTCAACGTACAAATTGCTTCAAATAAATTTTCTCATTTGTAGATTTTATTATTATTATATCGAATTTAACTTAATGACTTGATAAAGGAGGAAATGCATAGTAAAAGTAAATATTGACGAGAAATATCGAAAGGTGGTGGCGTTTTTCGTTAGCAACAAGCTGTTGGATTTTGAGCAAAAAAGTCAAAGATTTTTATACGGTAAAAAGTAAAAGATGTTTCTATAAGATGTACCAGAAAAGAAGCACAATGTGCGAATAAGAAGTCACTTATTGTGATGATGACTTGAATTTGAAAACTTTTAAGTTTAAAAATTTGAATCAATTTTATGTAATGCAATTAATATGAATATTACTAAAATTTTAAATTTTTTATGGGGGAAGAATAAATTTCTCCCAACATGATATAACAACAGTTGACTTTGTGTCTAAGGATCGATTGGAAACGAAACAGAAAATTTAAAATATACAAAAAACCGGCTTTAATCACAAAATCAACACAAACATTACACGTCGACAAAAATAACAAATTGCATCGTATATAAATAATTTACATTAATCTCCGTCTCGTATTTACAACGTAGCACAATCGACGATCGAAAAAACGAACGACACACAACCGAACCGCAAGAGCGAGCCGTGATTGAGCACGGCGGGGCCCTCCCATCCGTTTTTAATATCCTCGAAACTGCCACTATCACAGGAGCACTCCATGCGATCCAGGCACTCAATCGCAATCATCTTATTATCGGTGGAGTTCTTCCGCGCCCTGTTGACCTTCCGCCGCTTGTCGACGATCTCCCGCACCTGCTTGTCGAGGTCGACCGACCGATTCTCCGGCGTTTTCTGCGGCCTGTCGGTCACGTTGTTCGAATACAGGACGTTGTTGACGTAGGTGCCGTAACAGGAGTAGTTCATCAACTCGTAGTGCTTCGTGTGCTAGAAAATCAAAGATACATCGGGTTTGGGACGAAAGTGAATATTACCTCGTCGAAGAAGACGACGGCGTGCTTCGGCGACACGAAATTGCAGTGCCCGTAGCGATCCAGCTCCAGATCGTTCGAGGAGCCTCTTCCGATGCTGATGCTTCGGTATCGCATGGCCGTGGCCTCAGGGAATCTCGCGGAGACCGTCGGCCGGTAGCCCATGAAGCTCGCGTCGTGTCTCACGTCGATGGCGTCCACGTCCGAAGTTCTCACGTTGTAGAAGTACTTGGAGATGACGGGACACAGCATGGCCCTGGCTCGCAGGTTGGATTTTTGTTTGTTTCTCCGCTTTGGGCTCGAGAAGACCCTCGATATCCGGTCGATGTCGGCTGGCGTCAACAACTCGCTCGGCAGCGGCATGTGTCTTAGTTTGTTTTGGAGCGTGTTGGAAAAAAACGACGACAGGTGGTTTGTAGACTCCTGTTGCGTCAAAATCTGCTGGATGCGTTGAAAAGCCAGCAGTTTTAGAAGTCGATCATCCAACTGTTTCAGTTCCCTTTCGACTAAAATATAAAAAAAAAACATTTAATTTCCAATGTCAATTTTATATATTTATTATCATTTTTGTGAATTTAATTATTTTGTTTACATTTCAACATATTGTAATTTTTTTTAAATTGTATGAATTTTGGTTGTTGGTTTATTAAATTTTTGATTTTTATTTCTTAACAATTTTATTGCATCCTTAAATTTTTTTCTCACAAATAGGGATCCAAAAAAAATGGAAAAATGACTAAGAAATTATAAAAAATCCTATAGGTTTGTCCATGGTGGGTGGAATAAACAAATCCAACCCCCCTGATGTTAAAAACGAGGAATTTTGATTAAATCATCAATTTGCCCTATACTAGGCTGGTATAGGGCAAATTAACTTCCTTACCATGCACGCAACTAACGTTTACTAAGTGCACATTTCTTACGCTCGTACCTCGTCTGCACACCACTGCGACGCTTCAGTAGCACATTTTCGCCTAATCTCGTCGATTGCAATGCAAAATAAACATCGGTCTCGGTTTTCAAAACAAAAACCACAACGAACGCATTGTTACGGTCGCCGGCGTCCGATTGGCGATTTCGCGTGCTTCAGAATTCAAAACTCGCGTTGGTAGGCGTAGCCGCGGTTCCCCGTTAAAGTTACTCCTTTGGTTGTGTGGCGTCGAAGGCGTTTATGGGTAAGTATTCGAAAATTTAGAAACGATTTCGACCGAAATCATAATCACACAATCGTCAGCGGACACCTGCTATGGATAAGTACGCACTATAGCACTAATAACGCTACTAACCTCAATTTTTAATGGAGACGTAGAATTGGCAATTATTATAGTGGTACGTAACAAATTCACATATTTTAATAAGATTCGCGAACCGAATTCCGAAACTTAATTGTCAAAATTATTACTTTGAAGTTTGAAAGGCGATGCGCAATTAACTTCAGGTCAGTGTTGCGTTTGGCGTGAAATTTAAACTATTTGCACATAACCTAATCTTTTTTGACATATTCGTCACCAAAGGCAAATTTCGTATTCGATTTGCGTGTTTAAACGCCTTTAATGCGACCGCTCGCTAATTCAATTATACGGGTTACGATTGATACAAGTGCTTCCGGTTTATGGATTTAACGAAATCGCTGCAATTGTGATCATAAGTGAACCGACCGAAAAATGGCAAAAGTGCTACGCGCGGAGCCGTCGACTGTGTCGTTGTACCAAACAATTTAACGTTAATTCGCGGATTTGACTCACCTGTCAAAACTTTAACGCACGCGGCGTAAATTATGCTTGGACAAATTGACGTGGACGATGTGACGTTTGAATTTGGAACGAAACCATAACGACGTTTGTAACAATGGGCCCGTTCAGCCCACGGCAGCGCCGGCCGGCGCTGGCGGCGCTGTCCGACAGCGGTGGCTAAAATCACCGCTTTCCGACAGCGCTATCAGAAAGCGGTCGCCATATTTTCAGCGATAAATTTCACCGCTTTTGTGCTAAGCGGAGTGGAGGGGTTGGCGGATAGTTTTCAAATTCAAACTTAAGATACGTAATTAATTGAATTATTTACTAGAGTTGTGATATAAAGATATTTATGTGATTGACGTAAGCTGAAACAAGTTTGCGTTATTCATCTGAGGTAAGTAGGGTGTAAAATAACAATAAATAATTTATTGCCCTAATCATTTCAAATTATGTAGACGGATTGTTTGTAAATATACCTACAATAAAAGCGGAATGTATATATAGTAATAACAAGGATACACTTATTGGCAAGGTTATAACCGTTCTGTCGTCAATTAACGACGTGTTGCGCATGCGTCGGCAGAAATTAGCTATGATACCGTTCAGCCCAAAAAAGCGCTGCCAAAAAGCGCTTTCGGACAGCGAAAAGCCGCTTTTTTGGGCTGAACGCGCCCAATGTTTGCAACCAAACGCTTAAAAAGTACTAAATGTTACAAATTTCAGCGATTCACGTTACTTATCACCTTATCTTGGCCATGGAAGTGAATGTCACATTGAAAATTGCGTCGTTCGAAATGTTCGTTAAACACAATTCAAGACTTTTGAGAACCCACGTAAGTGTATTTGTTTTTTTATAAATTTAATTTTCTTTGTTGGTAATATTGATATTGTTGCGTTTTCGTTTGGGAACTTTCTGTTAATTTTTGACAGTTTAGGCGCTATTTGGATTCCGTTAGACTATTTTTCATTTTTGACAGTTTGGGTTTTAAGTTTCATTTTGTGTTCATGTTAAAAATTTGTATAATACAACAGATACGAATATTTTGGAAATGTCGATGCCAAAAATGATACAAAATCTCCATATTCGCCGAATTGACTGGTGCAAAAAACCCAAATCATTTTTACAATAAGCATTTCCTGGGTTATTTATCTGAGATACGAAGGAACGAATTAAATTAAGAAAACGATTTCCTGTCCAGGTGAACAATTGTAATCCAATCTCCTCCCCTATCTCAATATCGTATTTTGATTTAATTAATTAAAATGGATAATCTTTGTGCCGGTAAATTGTGTGGCGTCAGTTAAACACTCTTCGCAATCCTTTGCATTAAATAACTTTATCATATGGCCCTATTTGCCAAGTCAATGGAAAGAATTGCACCCTCATTGTCGCTGAAAAGCGTCCAATCAATTGAAACATATTAATTCATTAAAAGAATTGAGTCTTCGGTGATTACTTCGTCATTATAAGACATCAATTTTGGTACTTTGAGCTATTGGATTTGTATCGATAATTTTGTCAGCAACTTTAGAATTTCTCAAACTACTCCATGGGGAATAAAACCTATCGCATTTGATCGCTAGTGCCACTGCATCACAGTTTTCGAATCACAGAAATAAAAACGACTTTGAACCGACCTGAACACGATTCTGCTTCCCTAACAGACTTTGGAATAATTCTGAGTTAATAAAAGTTCGCTTAGTGAGTTAATTTAAATCGATGAAAACGTTAATTTGACCCTTTGGTATTCTTGATCATTATAATGAGAATGTATTCTAGGCAGTAAACAACAGCGTCTTTAGTGGATTAGTTACTTTATTTTCAAATAAAGTTTGAAAGTTTGCTTATGTATTCATGAGATTAATGCCCGGTTTCTGAAATACATTTGCAATGGACCGGTAACCAACTGACCTATAAATTCAACTCATCCATACTGTAAAAGTGTATCTAAAGATTACCCAGCAATCAGTCCTGTTAGGCAACTATTAGAAGAGCCTAGATATAAATATTCGAAGGCGTACATGAGTAGCCACAGCAGAAAAATACTGTCAAAAGCAACTAAATTAAAATAATGTGCTTTATTTAATTATTTGATTTGAAGAATACGTTACTCTATCAGAACAAGGTGAATAACAAACTGTCAATTAAACTATGCGCCACAACCAAACTAATGCATTTTAGTACGTACTAGTATCGCATTGTACCTAATTTTGTACTATATCCACATTTCCACTTGTGGTTTCATTCCAATATCGAGTATTCATGTTCTATTCTACTGACAAAATGCCGATAGATGCACTTTCCCTATGGAAAGCTACTCCCTCTAATTTACTGACAAAATTGTCAGTGTTTGAATTATCGCATACATAATCCACTATATTCTATCAAAATGTCTAGTGCTTATGACTTAAGGGACATAAATTTACAATGTTCGTTATTATTATCCCCTTGTCCTACTGTCTTTATCTCTTCCCAATACACAATTTGTAAATTTATTATTATTAAATTATTATTTATCATTATTTATTAAATTTATTACGAACTTAAACATTAAACAAGTAAGTAATGATAATAATTAATGAAAGTGTTTGTGTATAATAGCTTTTACTAGGTTCTTTGCAAACACATTTTCGTCAAAAATTGTAAAAGACAAATATTACTCAACCCAAGACCTTAACAATGGTTTCAGAATCAAAAAGTCCTGCATCGACTACGTTAACATCTTAAGAATAATTATCGAACAATCCCATTGTAAGTTTTTTATGCATCCCTTCGGTTTGAGCCATTCCACCGAAAATAATAAATATAGAAAAAGACCCACAGTTAGTACATAGATGCGAAATGATTGAAGAGATGGTAAAGCAATAAAAATTAAGGTGAAAGCTGGAAGAATTGTTCAAATTACTTGAATTCGTTGCCCCTGTAGCAACAATCGATAATTATATTAATTAAAAAATAATGTAATGATTAAATATCCTACTGAAACTGTAATTATTAATAAAAGTATACTATTCGTATACTGAAAGAAGTCAAACAAGGGTGTCCTTTGCCCCCCTTTAATGTAGCGATTGATTGGATCGTGGAAAACGCAAATAAATGCCAAATATGGACAAGATTCTTCAACATTAAATGCATGATCTGTACTAAGCTAACGATATGTGCTTATTGGATATACATATAATATGCAGTCTAAACTAAATATCTTGGCCGAAGAAAGCAAACTTATATAATAGGACAGGAATTTCATACTAAAATTTAAAACTCAATCACATTTGTGGACGAGTTTAGCTACTTCAACTTCACAATCAGAGGTACAGAGGAACCCGACAGCAGAATAAGAAAAGCCAGACCAAAAGAAAACGTGGAATTGAGCATGTGCTACGCAAAGAGCACACATCGCCAATACAGCACTGGACTAGATTCTGTAAGGCAGCAAAGTCAAAGGTTCAAGATAATATAACGCAATATAAACAATCAATGACAAACAGGGTCACAGAGAAAATGTATGTGACAATTCAACTATACACGATGGCAAGGTTATGTAGAGGCTATTATGGTACTGCAATGGAGTTTAAGCTAAATTTCCAAATGAGGACAGATATGTAATATGATATGATAGATATGTAAGTGGATCTACTTTAATGTAAATGCTTTGAAATAATTTGATTGCAAACTTCGAAAACAACCTCACGATTTAATCAGGGCCAGTTGATGATTTGGTATAGTCGGAATGCTCTCCTATTATTTTATTAATAGCATTCGTGAAGATTTTATCGTATGAGACTGCAGGAATATTTACTAATTCTGTTCCAGTACTTCTACTTCATTAATAACCAGGTTTCTGAAAACAACGACCAGTAACTTTATAAAAATGGAATGTGAAATGTTTACAATTAGAAAAATTAGAAAAATTACAAAAAATAATTTATCATTCAAAACTGGTAATAATAAAACACGAGGAAAAAATTCAGAATATTTGGAAAAAATATTACTTGACATTGCATTGAAGATAATCACACTGTCATCAAATATGACTTAAACTTATCCTATCTCTTAAAATGTACGAAAGCCGAACGTCTTCAGCATATCTTGCTGTGCTATAATGGACAGTGTTACAATGTTGCATGTCGAAAAGTTAAAGATTAATCTAAAAATAATTGTTTCCGTTTCTGAGTATCTCAACATTATCACAATATGAACTTTACCTGATTACATAGATAATTATTTACCTTGTAAAAACGATACCTGTCTTTGGTTTGATGGCTACTTGTGTTCTGACGAATAGTGTCTTGGTTTGATCACGACACGTTTCAGCCTGCCATTTTCTAGGTGATGCGGTTTTGCTGTTGTCTCTGGTTTTATTGTGAAGTAGTATGGGCTTAAAAATTTAGTTGGATTGGCTGTTAATTTTTTTTGGTTTTTCTTTGAATAGTAGTAGATTTTTTACTACATTCAATTTGTTGCTTTTGTTTTATTTTAGGTATTTTCATTGTTGTGTCTATTCTGCCGGGTTCGTGGTTGTATTTGGTGAGGCGTTCTGCGTAGTTGCTACCTGTTTTTCCTGTTTTAAATGAAATGATGTGTTCTCTGTATCTGTTTTTGAATTTCCGGCCTGTTTGTCCAAAGTAATTATTCTTGCATGTATGACGTGTTAATTTGTCTTCTTCCATCTTCACTGTTGGATGCTTTGCAGGTTACTTTAATGTTAAATGTAACGAAGAGTTTTGTTATTTTGTGTACGTGTGTGAAAGTGCTCCACCTCTGGTCCTCGTGTTCTTGGCTTGCGTGTTTATCGTGAGTTTCTTGTTTTTCATGTTTCTGTGCATTTTATTGATCGTGTTTTCTTTGTATTCGTTATCTGTTGCCATTTGTTTGATGATTTGTTGTAGTTTTTCCTGTTCATGGATATTGTTTCTAATCCGTGTAGTAAACGGAGAGTCCTAAATTATGTGTTGTTTAAAATGTCGATCAGGTTATTTGTTTGTGTAGGCTTCCTGTATGTGTTGTATTATAATTTCGCCGTTTTTCTTTCGATGGTGTAGTTTCCTGAATCTGTTTGCATACAAGTTGGTGATGTCAAAGGATATTAATTTTGTGCCCTGTGTGATTTCTGCAAGTTCTTTGTTGTTGTGAGATTGTGCAGATGGTTCAATTCCAGTAGATTTTGCTATTAGTTCAGACAGACAGAAACTCACTTGAAAATGGTAACACTGAAACTGTTCATCAGAACTCAGGGAACCATCAAACCAACAATATTTGATCACTGCCAAAATTTCAAACAATTGTAAAGCTGTGAAATGAAAACTGAAAATGAACTGACGAAAATCTATTACACACCAGGTCTGTAAATATGAAAGCTGATTTTTTTTATAGAAAATGCACATTTATTGTATGAAAATGGTAATTCCCATTTTTCCATTTTTCATCGCCAGTCACAAATCAATGCAGAAATGATTTTCATTTTGTAACGTGTTTTAGTCACGTCGAACTTTATATTTAATATTGAAATATTATGTAGGTAATTAACAACACGTGTAGTTGGTTTGAGTATTTTTTATTTACCGACTACTATATGTCATGAGGACGAGTATTCATGCTAGCGCCATCTAGCTGTCAGTTAAATATAATTGTCACATCTCCTTTTTCTTTTTTTTTTTCTTGAGTTACATAAATAGTAAATAATACAAATTATAAATTCAATCGCTGAGGGGACGAATGATACGACCTGAGCGAGTGGTGAGAGGAGGAACATCGGATTGTATGATATTGTTATCACATCGTTGAACGTCTTTTGGTGCATCTTGAACAACTTCAGTTGACGTCCAGTTGGTAGACTCAGGACTGTTAACAATATCGGGAACTCTTTCGATCCGGCGGGGAAACTTTGCAATTGTTTTATGAACATCCTGGTGATTTCGGCGGTACAAATAACCCTCTTCAGTTTCTATGTTAACTGAGCGCGGATGCACATCTTGGGAGATCACAGAGCCATGTGTCCAATTACGATGACCAATTTTCACTCGAATCTGATCACCTGTTTGAAATTTTTGTTCTGGCGTGTACGGTCAGCGTATGACTTCTGTACTAACCGTTGTTTTTCTAACTCTTGATGAACCGTTGCAGGTGCAAGTTCTTTTATATCATTGCGACTTGGTAGTAGATTTCGAGTAGATCGACCAAACATGCGAATGGCTGGTGACTTGAGATCTCGTCTAGGCGTATTGCGAGAATTCAACAATGCCAATGCAATATCAGAACCATCTTCAGTGCATTTCTTGATTAGCTGTTTGGCTGTCTGCACGTATCTTTCTGCTAATCCATTCTATTGAGGATATATGGGCTAGACGTGGTGTGAATAAAGTTCCACTTGATAGAAAAAGTCTTGAATGCAGCAGATGAGTATTGTGGTCCGTTGTCTGATAACACTTCTTCCTGCCAAACATCGCAAACCATGTCTTCAGACATTTTATAATGGATTCCGATGATGTGGTGGTGATCTCACGGAAGTCGTATAAACTAGTGTAACTGTCTACTAGTAGTACGTACATTCTCTGTTTTATTTCAAATAAATCAGTTGCTACAATTTGCCAAGGATAGTCGGGAATTCGATGTAATTTATGGGTTCTCGGTCATTGTCTCTTTGTTGGGACTGGCAGACGTAACATTTATTCACGAATTCTATTATGTCTGCTGTCATGTTGGGCCAAAACAAAACCTCGCGAGCTCTGTTGAGATTGCTTTGGATACCTAGATGTCCTTGGTGTATAATGTCGCAGTGCTTTCGGAATAAGCGGTCGATGTCCTTTCACGATAATACCATCATAGTAGGACAGTTCATCACGGTAAGTCCAATATTGTCGAAGATGTACCGGTAAATCTCTGATTTCATTCGGCCAGCCTTTGGTAATGTACTGAATTAGTTCGTTCAGATTAGTTTCTACTAAGGTCGCACTTTTCAGTTTGTCTAGGGCTGTCATGGACATGGGGAAGATGAGGTGAACCCGATATTCATCCTCAGGTGCATGAGCATCTGAACTCTTGCAGTAATCACGACTTAGTGCATCAGGTATAGGTATATCCTTTCCTGATTTGTAAACAATATTTGGAGCATATGGCAGTACGTCGACACAAAATCTTCTGTAGACGTATCGGTGCAGCTAGTAAATGTTTCTTGCTGATCGCTTCCAAAGGTTTATGATCTGTTTCTACGGTTAAGTCTTTGCCATACACGTAGTTATGAAATTTCTTACATCCGAAGCGTATCGCATAGGCTTCCTTTTCAATCTGCGGATAATTTTGTTGCAAAGAAGTGATTGCTGCAACAATACCGCGCCGACTACTTTTGAACTTGCATCGACAGACAATACAACTGGGGCATTCACGTCATAAAAAGCAAGTGTTGGTGCTCTCTTCAATGTTTTCTTGATCTCCGATACTGCATGATCATGTTCGGTTGTCCAATGCCACTCAACATCATTAAGTATTAATTGTCTTAATGGCAGTTAGTTCCGAATGTTGAGGGATGAACTTGGCGAGATAATTCACCATGCCGAGTAACCTCTGAAGGGATTTCACATCAGTAGGTGTGCCCTATTGATCAATAGCTTGTAGTTTCACTGGATCAATCTCTAACCCGGCAGGAGAGATTATGTGTCCTAAAAATTTTACACGCTGGCAATAAAACGTGAATTTTTCACGATTAAATCGAACTCTTGCATCGGCAAGTTTCATAACGATACGTTTCGTGATCTATTTCAGTTCTCCCAACGTTTGGGCAAATAGTAAAATATCATCCATCGAATTGGCGGCATTTGTCTCACCTTCGAGCAACGTACTGATGATATTTTGAAAAACTACTGGAGCAGACACTATTCCAAATGGTAGACGTTTGAGTATGTATTGTCCCCATGGTGTATTCACGGCGAGATACTTTTCCGTTCTCTTACTTACCGGTATTTGCCAGAATCCCTTTTTGCAGTCGAAAATATTACGAACCGGTAATCCTAGCTGCAATATCTTCTAAAGTTTGTAGTGGGTAATGTCGTCGCAATATTTGTTTGTTTAAATCTGTTGGATCGACACAAATTCGCACTTTACCTTTCTGCTCGACTATTACGAGGGGGCTCACTGCAAGTGTTGGTTCCGATATAGGCAATTACACCCATTTTTACCATCATGTCTAGTTCTTTTTTAACTTTATCGCGCAAAGCATACGCAATACGACGAGGTGGATGGACTACAAACTTTGGATTTTCCACAAAGTCGATGTCATATTGAAAGTTTTGAATTTTTCCTAGACGAAAACGTAACTGGGAATTTCTTCTGGCACTTGAAGTTCAAGTGCAAGTACGCGAGTTACGAGTCCGGCTTCAACACATGTTTTTTGTCCCAGTATTGGAACGATGTTTTCTCGTACCACGATAAATGTGATTAAGAAAGTTTTCTTCTTAATAACGCATTTGACGCTGGTTTCACCAAGCACTTGAATTTTATTATCACCAAAAGCGAGCAGCTTTTTAATTCTCGAAGTTCGAATTAGAAAACCACAACTGTCAGCTATTCTTTTGCTGATGATATCACACTGTGATCCTGTGTCCAGTTTCATATTGACACGTAAATTATTAGGAAGAATCACTTGTTCGTACCAATTATCATCTTGGTTTTCGTTAGTTTTACTGCAATGTACAGTTAAACAGTTTACGTATAAGTTATCAGTTTCAGCCTCGACGACATGAGCCTTTTTTGTACGGCAACAGATAGCAAAATGTCCGGCCATTCCGCACGTATTACACTTTTTCCCGTAGGCTGGACACTCACCTGATCTGTGTTGTTGCGCGCAGCGTCGGCATTTAAACAGCTTTTTCTTATTATTATCCTTGTTGTTTCATGACTGACCTGTATATGATTTTTGTTCCGTGGATGGTGATTGTTTCGGATGCGGCTTTTTGCTTCTGTTGAACATTTGAATGGTGTCGACGGTCTTCTCCGTAGAAGATTTCATGCTCTGAACCTGGCGGCTTGCTGTTTCACAGTTGCGACAAATTAATATAGCACGTTCTAAGTCCAACTGCGGTTCAGCTAGTAGATTCCAGCAACTATCTTGTCTTGTAACATTCGAGTTTCAAGTGCGCCGTATTCACATTGTTTTACTAGTGTCAGTGCATTTGTTAGAAAGTCGTTGAAATTCTCACTCACCTTGACGTAGTTTGTAAAATAACCATGAAGTGTACGATTCGTTTTGTTTCGGTGCGAATCGGTCTGCAAACCTTTTCTTGATTACTTTCAGATCGGTTGTTTCCATCAATGAAAGCTCGAAAGTGTTGTAAATGACCATAGCTTCTTGTCCGATTATAGTCATGAAAATCGCTACCTGCGTAACTGGTAATTTTCTGTCCAAGTTGGTTGCGGTGGCGTAGAATTCAAATTACTGTGACCACATTTTCCAGATTTTGTCCATACGTTCGGTAACTACTCGCAAAGGTGGCGGAGGACACAATCCAGGAAGTGAAGAATCATTTTGACGGGAATTCTCATCGTCTGACATGATCGCAGATCTTTTTTTTCTTCACTAGTATCACCAATAAACGTTTTCTTTTTGCTGGTTGCTAGCCACTTCTGACACCATGTAACGTGTTTTAGTCACGTCGAACTTTATATTTAATATTGAAATATTATGTGGGTAATTAACAACACGTGTAGTTGGTTTTAGTATTTTTTATTTACTGACCTATACGTCATGAGGGCCAGTATTCATGCTAGCGCCATTTAGCTGTCAGTTAAATATAATTGTCACACATTTGTGCTTGACGAGCAGTATTTCGCAAGTGGTTTTTCGGTTTTCCTGCTGCCTTTCATTCAGTCTATGAAGTTGGCTTCTTGTGTCACATTTAATTGATCCGCGAGTTGTTGTTTGCAATTCGACGTCTTCAAACTTTCTCGGTGGTCCTCCACGTTCTTCATTCCTCACGTCAAAATCTTTTGAATTTCTTTAACCACTCAAATGCAATTCTGCAAGTTTTCTTCAAATGGTAACAGAAAATCAATGCTGCCCACAAACCGTAGTTTCAGGCTCAAAAGCAGCCATTCAACGCTATGAAAAAATATATTAATAGAACTAATTAAAGTTAAGAGTTAAAAATCTTTGATACATTTGTCAATAATAAAGTAGTAAAATAAAGTAAATAGTAATCAGTTGTCGAAATGTACAATTGTCGTCTAAAAAATCGGGTACACCTATGTTTTCCCAATGTAAACTCTACTGCAGAACGATGCTGCATTCGATTGCCCCAGTTTATGGAGACAATTTTGTTTTTCAACAAGATAATTGCCTGATCCATACATCAAGAATTGTAAGAATGTGGTTGAACGAGAACCGGATTGGAACATTACCGTGGCCATCCAGAAGACCGGATTTAATTCCAATTGAGAACGTTTGGGTTTTTTTAAGAAAATCATCTATATAGGTGTACCCGTTTTTTTTTGGCGACGACCGTACATTGAATAAAGTGCTGTACGGTAAGGGTATATTTACATTTGGACAGACCTGATACTCGACACTTACAAGTAAACGAACGTAACTACTTTTCTATATTTGGTGTTTTAAATGGTATTTATTATTAAGAGCTCCTATAACTAAACAGTATCTATATATTAATCAGCCTCTTGAGCTTTATTGCAAATTCTCCAGCATTTCTGTTTATTTTTTGCCATTTCCTTCCAGTGACTGATTCCTAATTCCATTAAGTCCTTTTCTACCGCAAGCCATTGTGATATTGGTCTTCCTCTTTGTCTCCTACCCACTATACCTCCACACAGGGCCAGCTTCGTTATTCTCGTGCCCGGAAATCTTATAACGTGATCCAACCATCTAATTTTTTGTGCTCCTATTGCTTCAACTATTGAAGGCTCTCCTTACATTTGCGTAAGTTCTTCATTTGCCGTTTTCTCTCACTCCAGATATCGTTCTCAGCACTTTTTTCCTATATTGCCCCAGCATCCGCTTCCCGTTGCCTGATCTTCCATAGTTCACTTCCGTACCAAAACACCAGTCTAATGATTGTTTTACAAATATTTATTCCCACTCTTGACATCTTGATCTGATCACATATTCTAACATTACCATGCTTCGCATTACCTTCGTTGTCTCTCTTGCGTGTTCTTTCCTCTTCCTTATTTGTTACTGTTACACTCGGATACTTAAATTGTTCAACTCTACCAAAATGGAATGGTGTTCGTCCTCTGCTTCCACTTCAAGCAATATACGTTGGTTTTGTGCTTCACGTAGCGACGTATACTTTGTTTTATTTTTGGTCTTTTGACATTGTTCTTTAGATATTAATTCTCTCTTTATTGCATTAGGTTTCTTTTATTGTTAAAATGACCAAATCATCTGTGTATGCAATCATTTGCGTCTGGTGGTTATATATCGTTCGTGTCGTTCTTATACCAGTGTTTATTATTATTTTTAAACTCTAATATGTGCATATATCTGTATTTTACAATTTCCTTTAATGTCGTTCCCACCAATCATTAATTTTTCCAGGGTGTTTAATTCTTGAGTACTTCATATACTTTTGGTCTTTTTATTGTGCTTGTTTGAAATCTATAAAAAAAGATTATGTAGTGGCAGTTTATGATCTATGCTATTATCGAAGATTTGCTGTCAGGCCCACAAAATCCAATAAGGTGATTCATCTATTGTTCTCGCATGCTGATGCATCCTCTTTATCGTGTATTGGGCAGATCAATGCTTCATTCCATCTTTTCAGCATAACTTGTTACATCCATACCTCCATATGATCTTATTTAATTCAGTGCATTAGAAGCATTTTTACAACATTAATTTTTTAATTTATTGATTTGTTTCATAATCGGGTTCAGTACAGTTTCTAGAAAAATTTATGGTATTAAGAATAGTGTTCTCTTTATATCTAGACTTTATTCCAAAGTAGTGTCGTTGCCTTGCGGTGGTGCTCGAAATATTTACATTTTAATTTTTAGGTAAATCGTTTTATTGCTACGTCGTCAAGATAAGTACATTTGTTTAAGCGTTTCGGACTATAATACAATGCAATGCTTTCGGGTATTTTTACGTAATTAACGACAATCTCAAATTAAAAAGTTACAATCTTAGATTTCCTATAAAGGCTCAGATTAACCCAGCGCGTTCGTCGTGGTCGCCGAATGCAACGGGTTAATCGTTCGGCTCGGTACTTACTTTCTACGTTGATATCGTCCGATAGGCATATTTCACTCTTAACATCACAGCTGTGGGTGCCATTGACGACGACACCATTAGGCAAGAACCGTTCCTCGTCGTCACCTTTATTAATAAAACAATCATTTTTGCACGTTTCTTTATTGAAATCACCAAGAAAGTCGTCTTTGCTACTACCGTCATTTATACAATTACTGTGCACGTCACACCGCCTGCCCTGACTGTACCGATCATCGTCCTCGAGTCCGTTCAGCTCAACATTAAAACCGTCACTTTTAATTTTGCACTTGTGCTCGTTTTCGTGCAGCACGTCGTTGAACAACACTTCCGCGGCGCAGTTCAGCTTAAACACGCCGTTGCGCTTCTCCCGGCACGACTCCACGTTGTTGTTGGTCTGGACGCCGTCGTCGAAGTCCTCGGCCTTGATGTCGTCGTCCTCGTACTCGCGATTCTGAACGGTGTTCAGCCGCAGGACGTCCCGCAATGACGGCAGGAGCTGCACAGGTTTCTTGTAGTGGTGCTTAACCATGGGGGGCACCGACACTTTGTTTCGCTGCGGCAGCTTCACTTTGATTCGGAACGGAGGGTTTTTTCTATGCACTTTTCGAAAGAATTCTAATTTTATCGTGTCCTGGTCGACCTGCCCGTTGAATCTGTTCCATAGTCGGTTTCGTTCCGTCGCTGATATCGATTGGAGCAGTTTGGAGTCTAGTAGGTGCTCAACGTGGTTCGGACACATCCACCTGCCGGCTGGTAGACTTGTCAAAGGCGGATCGAGACAATCTAGGTGGAAACTCAACGGGCAGTAATCGCAGGATAAGAGCGGGGCTGATCGACACGATCGGCTGCATATGTAGCACTTCAGCCCTGGGAGAGATACCGGAGCTCCCGCGGCTTTCTCTTGTTGTTTTTGGATTTTTAAGTTTCTTCGGTTCGCTGTCCTCGAGAACGGGTTTTGAACTGGGGAAATAAAATCGTAATTAGAGGCTGACGTTGAACTGTCATGTAAGATAACTTTATCAAATCAATTTCTGCTAATAATGTAGTGGCGAGTTTATGTATTTTATTTCCTGCCTGTAATTGTAGGATTTATTTAAAATAAAAACCTGGAATATTCAATTCGAAAAGGTTGCCAAATTATTCTTCGAAAAAAAATTAAATAAGTACATCAAACTTCGTTCATAGCACATTAAATAGTTTAAGATACAATAGCTCAAAACTATTATTATTTGCTTCTAATCTTCACTTTACCTCAAAATAACCAAATTTTTTATTTGGGAAATTTTCAACCAGTTTTTCTGATTCTTGAAAATAAAAAGCTGCTGTGTGAAGTATGCTGTTATCAATAATTATTTCTATTAAGCAAATCCCATTCGAGGTACCTTTATCAGTTCCAGGAAAATTACAAGGTTCAACGACATTCCTCGGCAACTCGAACTGCTTCGGATTGACGACCCTCGCGGCCTGTATCAAAACGTCCATGTAATTGGTCTTAAATTTCTTGCCGGATTTTCCCGACGCTGATGAGCCCGATGACATCGACCGTTTGCTCCGCAGCTGGGGCTCCTCTGCGACCACAACGACCTTGTTCTTGCAGCTGTGGCACAGCCACTCGCCATGTGGTATGTCGCAGGTCTCCAACGGCGGGTCACTAAAAATCGTACTTCAGATACGACGAACCTCAAAACTGACGACTTACTGGCACTGCAGGTGAAAACTAGAGGGGCACTTGTCACAGCAGATGAGGTCGCCGCCCTCGCCACACGAATCGCAGCTGTCGTGGTTGTGTCCGCGGCCCGGTCGCTTGAAGTACGGATGCTCGACCTTCTTCACCTTGTCCTTGCCGTCGTCGCTGATCGGCGGCGCGATCAGCGCCTGTATTTGCTGAAAAATACGGGGGCGATGAGCGCCTGTGAGTGGAGGGCGCGCGTCGGTTGTCGCGTTTGCGTTAATATAATTGAAATGGGCAATCCGCCATTTTAGATTGTTGGTTGCTTTGTTTGATACTCACTGCCATAAGGCCGCCCGAGCTGTCGGCCTCGTAGTCGACGGCGGACATGGTGCGGTTTTTTGCCAGCTCCAGCTTTGATGCTTTGCTCAGGACGATGTGTCAGAGACGGGGCAAGTTTTGTTTTTGTTTGCCATTGTCGGGCACCGCGCAACCTTGGCTGCGAAGCGAGCTCGTGGAATTAAAAGCGTCGACGTTGCGTTGCTGCTAATTCGGATTTTTACATTTAGTTCGTTTGGTGGTGTTAAATAATCGAAGAGTGAAGGGCCAACTGACAACTTACTTGGCGCCTACATGCACAGCCATTTGTAAATTGTACGTTTGCGCACCGACTTTCGAATGTCGCCGTTGTCCGGTAGGTGGCTCTATTTTAGTAGAAATCTTCACGACGTGGACTCGATACTTTTAATTAATATATCTTAATATATAAGAATGCGCCAAATTAAATACATCTTCCAAGTCTCATTGCAGAGGTCGCAATCCTAAATATTATTTTTTAAGTAACTTCGTTGCACAAGTGCACGCATTCAATGCATTTAGAACTTCAAGCGTTGAGCTCCGCTAGTTCGTAATACAAGGATGCTGCCCTAAATCTAAACCATAATATACAAAAAATAAACACAACAGCATTTAGTCGAGTATTCCAGCAAATAGTTGTCTTTGTTTGGGCTAGACTTAAAATGTCAAGTAATTATACGACTTGAACGCCTCACTCAACAATCGGGGTCCATTGAACGCGCTGAACAATTAGTACCTAAATTCGTCACTTTAACCAAATTGGTTTCAGCTAATAATTCGTATAATTCCGCTAGGTGGCGAAACATCCTTCAAGGACCCGTTATAAAGTCAAACTTGACACTTCAGTTTGGGGACATACAATTTCGATTTTCTTATTAAAAATTAAGAATTGTATGATTTGTAGAGGCATGAAATTTTGTATGTGTAAATATTTGTTAATTAACGGTTATTTTATTTATGATAACAGTATGACAGTGACTTAATAGACATCTATAAAATAACGAACTGACAACTATTTGAAATTTTGCTGAGCTCGACTTACATTAACAGAATCGCGACGTTTTTATAGTTTTTGTTTTTGACGTGTTACACTGACATTTACTGTCACATTGTGAACGCATTTAACAATCCTGCGCACAAATCAGCAATAACGCATGGTTAAAATTTTCCGAAAATTCCATATTTCAAGATGAGTAAGACGCTTAAATTTATGAAGAATCATAATTATGAAAAATTGTAAAAAATTCAAGTAAATTGATAAAATAATTAACAATTATAATTATATCATTCGCTACAAAGGAACAAATATAAAAATTGCGGAAAATAATTTCTTGTTTAACTTTTTATCCATTAAATTGTAGAAAACATATTTTAGTAGATGATCAGGTGTTGATAGTTGTTTCATATTTTAGTACTCATCGGATACATCTGCTGAAGTGCTTGTAGTCATGCAAACACGAGTCACGAGGAATTTTTGTGAGCATACTGACGCCATCTAGACGTCAATATACTTACACTCAAGCTACTGTGTGATCACAGAGGTCTGCTTCGCAGCTGTCGGCACGAAAGACCACTTTGTTGAAAATTTTTTTTTCTGTAGATGAATAATTTCTTTGCACAGCCTGGAGATGGCTGCAAATTAGCGACAAGTCTCGACGGTGCCGACTTAGCAGTTTGAATGTGAGGGTATGGACATGCAACTGGCGTTAGTACACAATTATCTGATCCGACTGAACCCAACAATGGAAAAAATGTAACAAAATTGCTCAAAATGTCAAATTTATGAATCTTACAAAAGGTTCAAGAATTAAAATGTCTAAAATAAAATTATCGCAAAATTCTGTTGGCAAATTATTAAAATATCAACAAATGCAAAAATAGAAAAAATTGTTCAAATTAGCAAAATAATTAAAATTGTGACAATATCATCTACAAACGCCCAAATTATTAAATTGATCAAAATTGCCAAAATGTTGTTCGAAGAATTGAAAAATTCCAAATACAAAAGAAGCATAAACAAAGTTCAAATTATTACATTGTGCAATATAACCAATTTCTTAAAAATTAAAGCATTAACTAAATTATCTAAAATGCGAACAAATTGTCAATTACTCATGTTAAAATGTCGCTTTTGATATTATTTACAGGAATTTCCGTTTAATTAGGTTACAGGTAAACAGGTAAAATTACATGATTGTGCTTGTAGTTGTGATGGGGTAAATTTACACCTATTTTGAAACTCTCATAATCACTTTATTCATCAATATATTACAGATTAGTACAGTTAAAAATGGCACGTAGATCCTATTAGCAGAAGCGCGCAAAGAAATTTACTTTTACTTTTGAGTACACCGCGCAAATCTCTCACGGCAATGATATGACTGTTTTTCAGATTCTCCAGCACTTCGGTTTGCCCCTCGTCGCTCAAATTCAAGGCCGAGAGTCTGTCGAAGAGGTCGAATTCCTCGTCCGAACGCCAGGTCCCCAACATGTCGTCGAGCCTGTTTATCCCCTGCTTCAAGTCGTTGATGATTCTGTTCAGCGTTTCCCGATTTTTCAGATCGGTCGCTTTCTTCCTCGCCTTCTTGCCCTGTGACGGTTTGATTAAGTCGCTGCACACAAGACACACCAGCGCCGATATGCTCACCACCTAAAAAACGACGAAATGAAACACAACGCGCACGAAATCGCAAACCCCACCTCCGTGAAATTGACAACCGATTCCAACGTCGTCCTCCTCTCCCAATAGCAATCCTTACTTTTGTTCTGCCGTTCGATCCGTCGGCTCAAATCGTCGAGGGTTTCCTCGCAGTGTTTCGGGACGTTTTCAGCGATTTCGTTGCAGCGCTCGACATCGTCGGACGCGATGCCCACGATCAACAAAAACAACTGGCCTAAAATTTTTAAATAAGGTGTCTCCAAGAATCCGTGCAACCGCGATGGCAACGGCATTGTAACTTGATCCTGCAAGGATATTCCCATAATACACAAATAATAAAACCACATCTCACGGCGCCTTACTTGTCCTAAAGGAACATGTTTGGCTGTAATGACTTGGCTGTGCAGATCTTTCCAGTCGTTCAGCGTGCTTTTCAAAGATTCCACGAATGTGTGCCTCGTGCCGTCCGTCGATTTCGCTATTTCGATGGCCGTGCTCGTCGACCACAGGACGAATGCACGAAGCTTCAGGAAAAGGACGTCTTGTTGGAACAGGTTTTGGATGTCTTGCGATTGCTCCGGTGGTCCGGATATTCTCTCCGGGTCCCACGAGGTAAACACACTCCAGTCATTATTGTCTCTAAAATGTAACAAAATTGGTGATGTGGGATGATTTCCTAGTGGGTTGTTCTTGAGATGTTGTTATCATGATGCAAGTTAAACTACACCACTAATCTTCTGATCATACTTTACTTTTTAACTAGTATTTCATATTAGCCGCATTAAAACTTTTAAATTTGATAACAACTGTGATTGGTTGTACCTATTTTACAAATGTAGATTGCATACATTTTTGACACAATTTTTTTCAGAACAACTCTTCAATAGTTACATGCCAGTTATAAAATAAAAAATACATTGGCGTTTATAATTTTAAGTGATGAAATAATTCAAATTACTACTGACTAGTGATGACAATAATAGTTCAAATATAATTTTCATTTATACTCCATCCAGTTAAAAACCAGAGTATAATACAATTGTAAACTAAATGGAGGAACATCTAGGATTCTGATGGGTTATTTTATTGCAGCGATGAATAGAATTGTTACATTCAACTGATTCAACTTTGGCATTAACTACAATTTCAAATGGAGATGTTGCGCGTGAAACTAGCAGCGACATTTGCAAATACAGCGGGGTTCCTCAGTTTTAAAGCACCCCTAGCATTGTGCATTTTCGTCGCCGACATCTCCACCTCAGTAAATGGTCCTGCAACAATTTTTTAATTATTTTCTTGTTTGCAACTGCGGCGCGACAATCGTATTCTCTTCAATGCTCTTCCTTGTGAAATTATGATTGTTTTTAGTTTACCTTTAGCCTATACTCGTTTATGTAAGCAACATTTAAATACTGAACCTGCATTCTACCACAATTTGTCCAATTTATTCGAAGCCAGGGTTTGAAAATATATTCATTTTCAATACTTCACAAAGGAATCAGAGAAATTTTATTGCATTTTATAATGTTGACTATTTTATCAATTTCCTAATGTGTATAATTTTTTGCATTTTAGGCAATGATAATTTTTACATTTTTTGTTATTTTGACAGTTATTCACATTTTTTACATTATTACATTTGTTTTTTTGCAAAAAAATTATTTTAATGAATTTTTAATTTTGAAAATTTTTAAGTTTCACATTTTTTCAACTTTCTTTACATTATAAAATATGTGAATTTTGCCTAGGCCATTTTTCGTTTTTTGCATTTCAGATTTATAAAATATTAATAAATGTAGGGACAAAATTGAGAAAATTCTCAAAAATTATTATCCATCAAAAATACCAAACAAATTAAATATTATTCATCAAAAATACCAAACAAATTAAATTGTCGAAATTCTTAATATTTTAAATTGCAAAAAAACGCAAAAATTGAGAAAATACAAACGAAATTAAAATTGTCGAAATTTTCAAAATTTATAATTGCAAAAATATAAAAAATGCAAATATCTAAAAATGAAATTTGTTTGCCAATTTTACATATTCTTTAGCATATTCTGAATCTGCATTGTTTACGATTTATTTTATATGACCTTTTGGTGATTTTTATAAATAAATATATAAATACGTGATTGACGTTTTCTGAATATCAGACAATTTTAAAATATTAATAAATGGGAATTAAAATTGAGAAAATTGTAAAAAAAATAAATATAGCAATATTTTGCACTTTTGCCAAGTATGACCGTCAATTTTGATTTTTCTGTATTTTATGCAATTGAAAACTGATACTTTTGGCAATACCGACAATCATTGATTTCTTGGATTTTTTTCAAACTATTTACATTTTTTGCATATTTGCTATTTTCTCGTGTTTTTTTAACAATTGTTGCATTATTTCTTAAAAATGTACATTTTTGGCAATTTTAAGCAATCAAATTATTACTAATGTTTTTTGCATTTGAAACAATTTAAAAAATACTGATAATAAAAGTCGATCAAAAATTATAAAAAAACAAAATTACCCAATGCGGAAAATATTAAAATTGCAAAATTGTCAAAAACACAAAAATATTGAAATTCACATTGACAGTTTGCACGAAAATGCAAAAAAAATTGTCGAAATTTTTAATATCGTTTCAAATATTTTAAAATTTTTCTTATTTATTTCTTATATTTTATATAAATTATAAAAAATTAATAAATGTTTTGTCAAATTTATAAAAATCAAATTAAGCCCAAAAATAAAATGAAAAATGTTAATTAAAATTGTCAAAAATGTTAATATCGACAATATTAACATTTTTCATTCAATATTAAAATCATAAAAAATTTAAAAATTCACATGAGAAATCAAAATACTAACAAAAATACCAAACGTATAAAAATTACCATATTTATTATTTATTTTTTGTTTTTTAATATCTCCTAAAGAAATTGAGAAATCACTTGATTGCATTTTTTACAATTTTTTATTTTTGTTAAAATTAATTTTCGCATTTTTTGTCAATTTTCCTAATTTATGACATTTATTGCAATTTTGATTTCTTTGCATTTTAGATAAAGATAATTTTCACAAACAAAAACTGCAAGAAAGATGTTTTTTGTTTTAAATATTTTTTCGCATCTTGATAATGTCTACATTTATTGCAATTTTAAAAATTTGGGCAAATTTACTCCAATTTTGCATTATTTTATTTTTGAAAATTATAATGTTTCAAAAATAAAATAATATATATATTAATTTGGAGAATTGTTGAAAGTTTTATTTATAAATTTCTAGCCGAAATTATACAAAATAAAATTTGCTCACGAGCAACATGAAAAATGTTAAAATTAACAAAATTGTCAGAAATACAAGATACATACAGTTTTTGGTAATATTTTAAAATTATTTATATTTTAAAAAATTCCATATTTATTACAATTTTAACAACGTTGGCTAATTTAGATAATTTTGACATTTTTCTTTACATAATCTTGAAAACTATGACAACGTATGTAACCCTTTTTTGGCATTTATTGCATTTTAGACAATTCTAAAATATAAATGTTGGTTCAAAAATAAAATTGTACCCATAAACAAACAGAACGAATAATGTTAAAATTGACAGAATTATAAAAATATAAAAATGTGCCACTATTTTTTAGCATATCTGAAGATTTCTGCTTTAACAAATAATAGCAATTTTACAATGTTTCTAGTAATATTCTAGTTACATTTTTGACATTTTTTCAAATTTTAAATATTAAAGCAAATATTTGTTTAATTATAAATACATATATTGTTCATACATATCCTTCAAACCCTGACCAAAATGAGAAAATAATTACACAACCCATACCTCAAACTGGGCCACGATATTTCGTTATCTTTCGACGATATGTTCGCATTGTAAAGCCCCTCCGAAGTCGTGCACTGCACCAAACTCAACATGATCCGATCCATGCCGATCGTGGTGTAATGCAAGCTATTGTTGAGCCTCTCCCTGAAATCCATGAACTCGTCCAGCTTCAAGAACGACCCGAACTTATACGAATAAGTCAAATGATCTGAACTCTGCAATCAAATTAAACTTTTAAATTAAATTTCCACTGGAAGTCCCACTCGCTTACATCTTTGTAATTCGTCGCGAAGAACTTCAAAGTCGTGTCGTACAGATTCGTGGCCAAGTTCAACAACCCAGTTGTCGGTAATCGTGCACAGTGCGCGAAACCCAACGAATCTAATTGCAGATGCTTAACATCTAGGCTGTCGTACATGTTTTGCGCCCCCACGCCCCCGCCTAAAATTCAGACTGGTAAAGATGTGAAAGGTCGAGCGATGCAACACTTGCCTAAAGTGTGGTAGAGTTTTATGCAGAGCAATTTTGCATGGTAGCTACTTGGACTATTTTTGAGCAATTTGTTTAAGAGGACGATGGACAGGATTATTGGCTCTGAACTTTTTGTCGATTGAGCTAAGTCGTGAAGGACGTGCGCGGCTAATAACGCATATGGGTCCGACGGCCCCTGATCCGTCGATAATAAATTCATCCCGTACGTTTGGTACCCGTGCTGGTAGTGCAGAGAAAGGGCGGTAACTAAAGCCGATAGGTGATCGTAAGACAAATTTCGGTGGCTTCCGCACAAACGCGAGAGCTGCAAGGCGCAGATGTGCCTCTGCATTTGCTGCTCCTGAAAATAATCGAGGATATAAAATTGAGTCATTTCAAATGAAGCGAAAAATCGGGAACTTAAAATATACGCACATACCGTTTGTGGAACCCTCGTCGAGCTAATCCCAACGTCTTTAATCAACCTCACGGACAACACCGATCTTTGCTCGGCGTCCAACAGGCCGAGGTAATCGCGCAAGTCAGACACGCAGCAAGGTTTGTGGCCGAACTTTCGGAAATACTCGATGAAGAGCTCGATCGTGCTCCCCAAGAGGTCGTTGGTATTGACGCCGTTCTCCACCATTTTTGCGCACAGCTCGAACCTCGCCAAGTACGGGCCTCGTAATAAATAACCTGCAAAGACACATTGTGAGCTATTGGAATTGTGCAAGGTCGGGACTCACCGTTTTCCGAGGAATTCTCGACCAATCGGCAGATGAATTCGTGCGCTTTTTCCGGAGTGTCGTCCACGTGCACTAAATCGTCGTCTCCGTTGTCGAGGTTGACGTTGTTTACGACCACGTTCTCCGGCGTCGCCAGCGCAAAAACCGAGTTTATGTATTCCTTCCATATATTCCAATGATCTACACTGAACTTTTCATTAATAAAAATTCGATTAATGTCTAGTTCTTTACTGTGTATCACATACGTATTTTCGTTAGTTTTGAAGCAATTAGATATATAACATTGGTTGGATCAAATAGGTCATTATGTTACAGTAATGTTGTTAATTATGACTAGGAACCTTTTTTATTTACATTCAGATTGATATTATCACTTTGGTTAGAAACTTGATGTCTGTATTTGTCATCCATGTTAAAATATATTTATATACAAGATTTAACAAAATAGTTTTGAAGCAATTAAATATATAACGTTGGTTGGATCCAATAGGGTGGACATTATGTTACAGTAATGTTGTTAATTGTGACTAGGAACCTTTTTTATTTGCATTCATTTATCATCCATGTTAAAATATATTTATATACAAGATTTAACAAAATAGAATTATTGTTGATTGCATTTCTTAAAAGTTCAATTTTTTTTTAAATTGTCTTTAATTTCCTGATTCAGTTTTTCATCCAATCAATTGTCATTAGTCGCAGTTCACCTGAACTTTCTTATACTTAGTTATATGTATATGGAAAACGATGATTAGAGTAAACAATGAGTTTGAGATATTGCTTTCAAAATATGACGTTTTCTTCCACGCTATATACAAATCTTAAGTTTAAAGTGTCGTAGTGTTACCTTCAATAGCTTGGGCGCAAGAGCGCGCAAGGACATACATGGTTTTGGCCGACCGATCGCAATTGCAAAAAATCTGCAGTGTCCCGCACTGGACTTTCTTATACTTACATAAGTTACATTACACAAGTATAAGAAAGTAATAAATAGTTTAATCTATACAGCAAGGATGCATTAATTTTCCACTTATTTGAATTTGAAGATTTAAACATTTTTTTGATTCTTAAGATTTTACAATTTTTTACAAGGATTTTTGATTTTCTCAAAGTGCTCGTAGATAGGTTTTGTCGTCCACTTACTACTTTCTTATACTTACATAAATTACATTATACAAGTATAAGAAAGTAATAAAAGGTTTAATCTAGACAGCAAGGATGCATATTAATTTTCCACTTCTTTGAATCCGAAGATTTAAAGATTTTACGATTTTTTACAATTTCTAGATGTTTCAATTTTATTTATATATATTTTTGTATACGTTACGATTTTTATGATTTTTTCTACGTCTTTTACAATTTATAGCGTTTTTACAAGCTTTTACTATTTGAAGAAATATTTTTACGTAATTTGATGTGTAATGTCGCTTTTGACATTTAATATTTTCCAAATTTCAATTTTTATAAGAATTCTACGATTTCCAGATTTTTTTACAATTTTTTTCAATTTTGTACGACATTCAGTGAATATTTTCAGCGATTTTTATGGTTTATGATAACTTTCAATTATTTTTCAGACATTTAATAATAAATTGTAACAAATTTTTTTTACTATTTTCGAGTAAAAGTTATATGTTTCGATTTCTAACAAATTACGATTTATTCAATGATATTTATAATATTTTTTAAGATTTTAAAATATTTTTACTAATGCTAACGTTCTTGTTTTAAATTCGAATAATTCGATTTGTAAAGCTTTTCGTCGACAATTGTTATTTTTCATTTACATTTTCCACTGTTATAGAACTTTAACAAAATTTTATTCTTACGGTTTTTTTTTTTTTTGAAGTTTCGCTAATTTTCGAATTACAAATTTTCTTGATTGTTACGATATTTACGGTTTTTAAAGAACATTTATGTTGACTTTTCTTATAATCCTATGATTTTAACAGTTTTTGTTTCGACTTTTTACGATTTATTTTATTAAGATTAATTTTCGATTTTACAATTCTTTTGCAAATTTTAATGAATTTTTTGTTTTGATTTTCGATTAATTACTCAACTTTTTACGATTTATTTTAAACTTTCTATATTTTTACGATTTTAAAACTTTTTATTTTCATTGGTTTGTACAATTTTCTTGATCTGAAAATCAAAAGTATGACTGAGCGCTCCCTTGCAATCGCTATCGGGAATATTTAGTTGCTATGACTTCAAAGAATTTTTTGACAGCGACGTAATGTAAGAAATGAAATGGATTATAAAATCTAATATTTTTAGTACATAAATATTAGGAATGAGACGATTAAAAACAATAGATTAGATGGAGGGACAATATGTTTAATAATATTTTGGAGAAGTTATTTAGAATTTCAATATCTTTAACTTATATAAGAACAATTTTTTTTGAAAACTACTGTTTTTGATATAAGGAAAACGTTGATAATAGTAAACGATCACTTCCGGTTGGGTTATTGCTTTTAAAAAAGAAAGGAAAGGACGTTTTCTTTCCTGCAGTTTAAAGTTTCATAGTTCTAGCTATAATCGTTTCGACGCTAGAGTGCGTACAAACATACACACAGACACAGATACACACACACACCGACGTCATTCCGAAAATAGTCACAATCGTTTCAGGGGACCTCAAAACGTGTATATACGTTGAAATCTCGAGATCGAAAATTTTCATGATTCCTATACTTACACATAAAGTATAAGAAAGTAAAAAGGTACGTTGTCTTAACTATAGGACATAATACTAAAAAAAAAACAATATGAAAATTTCGACTCAATACAAACCTATCAGCGAGGATGATTTTGCAATGCAGGTTCACGTCAGTCCATTTTTTTAACTTAATCAAGTATGGCAACCGACTATAAGAATAACTACCGGTAATTAACTTGACGCCAAGCGGCCCATCCATGACCTTTAAAATCTCCTCGCGTTTGTCCTGCAGCTCCAACACCATGACATACAATTGTGCCTCTTGCTCCGCTTCTAATTTATTATCAGTGATTAACTTGTTTATCATCCGTTCGGCGAGACTCAACAGCAAGGAACGTTTCTGCTGATCGCCGGCGTCTGACCCCCTCGTCGCCTGCAAAATTATGCTCATAACGGCCCAGCAATAGTACGGATTGCGTTGCTTCAACTTGTAGAGAGCCATCGCGGATTGCTGTTGGGATTTAAAGTCGGACACTCTCACGTACGACATGAACAAGTGCGTGTGAAGTTCTTCGTTACTCGGGTCGATTTTAACAGCCGTTTCGTATAATTTACAAATCTTCTCAACTGAAATCGAAAATTAACTTTCGCTCTCCAATTTAACGCGAAAACTCACGTAATTGCAGTTCCCTATAGCAGATCGTCATCGCTTGTAACGTAGCGTCGTCCGACGGCTTCTCCGAGGTTAAACCGTCGAGCATCGAACAACAATCGAACTCTTTGTTCATCCGCAAGTACGCCAGCGCTTTTAGAGCCTTGGCGCACTGCAAGTTTGGCGTTTTTTTCAACACCTTGTCGCATTCCTGCAGCGCTTTTTTGTTGTTGCCGGCGTCCAACCATTCTAAAATAAAAAAACGGGTTTAATCTACAAAAAGGTTGCGAGCGCCGCGGGGTTCTCCGAGTCCTTACCGTATATAGGTCGGAGACGTCGTTCGACCACGGAGTTGTCTTGCACGTGCAGGCCCTTCGAAGTCATCTTCGGTTACGTGTGTGTTGGGGTGGATTCGGCGGCCCCCTCTGCGGATGTATCAATTAATGCGTTACGGTCGACATGTGTTTCGGCGTTTTAAAAGGGAGATACGCCGTGTTTTCTGCTGGAAATGCGCAAAATGCATGCGGTAAGGATTCTGTTTACCGAACGCGATTGTCAGACAGCCATGTTTGCGTTTCGGTTTGGCTATCGTCGGACAGGTGGCGCGGCATTCGAAAGTTGACGATTTGAACTACAATAATAATGTAATTATTAATTGACTCTTATGGTTATAAATTATTGTGATTGAGTAAAGGCACTGGTTCAAAAAGTCAAAAAAAAAGCGGGAAAACAACAATTCATTTCACGTCAAGGTTATGTGTCAAACGGATTACTGAATTGCCAAGAAAACTGTTTTTGTCGATATGCAGTTCCTCAGCAATTAGAGATATTCGCTCATCATCATCCTTCTAATTGTTTTTGCAATGCTGTTAAAGGCAGTTTTAAATTTGATTTTTTAGAATGGAAACTGTCAATTTGACAATTTAAATTTTAATTGACAGTTATGAAGCTTGATTCACATTGACAAAATTTTAGGTGTTTTACGTGTATCGATTGTACATGCAAGCAGACATTAAGAACTAATTTTAATAGAACTATTAACCTACAAAATTACTGTTGAAAATCAGGTTTATTTGATTACAATGTCAAATGGAAAAATGACATCACGGTTTTCTGAGTATACATTTAAAACTTCCTGAAGTAAAAACCACATTCAGTTGGTTAATATAAAATCCCTATTATGTACATAAATTTTAAACATTTTAAATATTTTTGTAATTTTTAGTTTTCCGCATTTGAATCATTTTTAACACATTTGTTTTATTTTTGAAACTTACTAGTGTTTATTGTACTACTTTTGAATTTATTTTTGGCAATTTTCATAATTTTTTTTACATTTGTTGAACATTTTTTGCAAGTTGGCTTTTTTGAATTACGAGGAATTTGTATGAGTTGAGTACTAATGCCAGCTAGATGTCTATACCGTACACAAGCTGCTATGTGATCACAGAGGTCTACTTTGGCCGACTAAGTCGGTATGGTCGAGACTTCAGTACTCATGCAAATTCCTAGTGTTTTCATCATGTTTGCATTACTACAAGTACCCGCGCGGATATTTTGTTGGTGATCTGATGAGTCCTGAACGACGAAACAGCTGTAAGAAATTACCTCAGACATCTGCTGATGTGTTCAGCTTTTTGTAATATTCATTATTGTCTCATTGTTCCAAAATGTTTGAATTTTTGTTAACTTTCACTCTCATTTTTATTTTTTGTCATTGACAAATTTAATCGCATTTTGACAATGTTTACATTTGTTTATTTTTTTACACTTTTCGTCAATTTGGAAAATCTTTACTTTGAGATTTTTCGTATTTTTGGGATTTTTGACATTTTTTGTTCTTTACAAATCTTATTGAATTTTGAATATTGACAATTTTCGCAATTTTGGCAATTCTTGCAATTTTAATTTTTTTCCTTGAAAACATTTGGTAAATTTATTGCATTTTATTCATATTTGCGATCGTTTTACTTTTTACAATGATGAATAACAATTAAGAGAATTTTAATAAAGTAAATTATTTTGCATTTTAAAATATAACAGTAACAAATAAAACAATGAAAAATGGAGAAATAGCAAAAAGGAATTGAAAATGCAAAAAAAAAACAAAAAAAGTAAAATTAAATGTTGTCATCCTGTTAAAATATTAAAAATAATTTGAATCGTTTGCAGAAGGCAGATTTATCAAAATTTTAACTGATTTTAATTTCTAAATGAGTTTTTGTTTATTAGTTCTAGTGCTGAATTTCTTTCATCCATCTTCATTTGGTTCCATTTTGTTCTCCGCATTAATTTTACCTTGCATTGATTTTCCTTTATTTATCTTTAATTCTTTATTTCCAACGTTGACACAAACGCAATTTGTAGTTCGTAATTTTTATCCTTCAGTTATTAAGAATTATTATGACAATTTCAACAGAAGCCATTACAACATGTGGCCCAAAAAAACCCATTTAGCTCTAAAGGTTAAGATGTGTAACTTTGCAGATTCTTAAAAAATAAAATGAATGTATGCCCTTTATAGGACAGATATCTTGTACACTTTTAACAGACTCGTACGTTGTCATCGACTGTCAATTTATCATACCTAAAGATATGATAAAAATAAAAATGTTAACTTGAAGATCTCTATGATTCTGATTGATTTTCAACAGGAATCGTACATTGATATAAACTACGATTAAATGTAGCTCTAGCTTAAAATATGGTTCAATGATAGGCCAGGTGGATTTTGAATTGTGGATGAAATTTGTAGGACACAGCTCTCTTATAGCTTCCATAGAAAGCACTACATGTGTAACAAAAAAGTTCTAAAGTGAAGATTAAGATACTTAACTTTTCAGTCATTTTTTTACAATTTATTGTAGTCTTTAAGATGTTTTCTTAGCTTATTCTAAGTTTCAACCAAATTTATTTTCTGCGATTTATTAATATTTTACAATTTTTCCACTCGTTTCCATTTTGCAATGAATTGCAATGATTTCTTTGATTTGTATCAATTTTTCCTGAATTTTTCTTTTTTACTATTCTTGACGATTTTTAAACATTTATTTTCGAGATTTTTGCAATCATTTTTCAAGTTACGTTAAAAGTTTTTGATTTAATTTTTTTTATAAAACATGTATTGAAATATTCTTAACGATATCGATTAAAATAACCGTTTTTTTATCAAAATGTATGTTTTAACAAATACATACAACACCCCCACAAAAATGAACAAATCTAGAAAAACTGAACGAACCTTTGCCATAATTAGTGAGCTACTTCAGATATCTAAGTTAAATCATATTTGTCGTTGGTATATATATGTCCATATTATTATATGCATCAATTTAGCTCCACCGACATGATGGAATAAACTACGGGCCTCGTTGATGTTTAGATTCATGTATGAAGCAAACGAAACAAATTTCCGTACTTTTATTAGAAAAAAAAATTGAAACAAAAACAAAGATCCTCAATATACAAAAATATTTAAATCGCAACCACGCTTGCACACAAATCACTCGTCCTCGATAATCGTAAAAACCATTCGCAATCTAAACGAAACTGCAAAATTAAGGAACGTATCCCGAAATAGTCCCTGCGATTACCGAGGACACTAAACCGATTAAACGACACGTCTGACTTCGAAAAATCTCTTCAAATAGTAAACTTGTCCCAGCGTCATCGCCACTAAAATTAAAGCCTCGAAAAATGACCACATGACCACCCTCGAGTTGGTGCTCTCGTTGATCATCCTGTGAATCCGATCTCTGACCTGCATGTACTCTTGTTCATGCTTTACGCCGGCCAATGAACCGCTCAATTCCCTGATCATATCTTCGAGTTTCGTCGCCGATTCTCCTTCGGTCCCGTCTCGCTTGGGCGCTTCCCCGATTGCCATGTTGAACATGACGACCTTGGGCGTCATCGTGGACATCTTGTTCGAAAAGCAGTACGTGTACACCCCGGCTGTGTTGGCGGCAAACGTGTACTTTCCGGACGATTCGCGTTCCCCTTGGAAAATGACCCGGCCGTCTGGACCCACGATGCGGACGTCTATGTCGAGGAAACCGCCTTCGGCGATTTCAAACGTCAATCCTGGAACGTTAAAATAGCCATTAATGTGACCGCAAATTAATTAATTAAAGTCTATTTCTAACTGAAATTAATTCAACGCTATAGTTGGTTATAAATGGCTTATTAAGTGAGTTATTTGTGCGTTTGCGGAGTAAAATGGAGCACGTTTGCAGCTCCAAACTTGTCTCGCAAACATACGTTCGTTTGACTTACCCATTTTCGTGCCAGCCTCAACTTTGTCGAAAAAACATTCCTCTGCGTGCGCGTCGACCGTTATGAAGTACGAGAGGCTCGGCGACGCCAACGAAATCAAAAGGATTAGTATCGACGCGATTTGTCGTAACATTTTCGGCCGAAACACACAAAAATAGCCACGTAACCTATCTTTTTGACAACTTGGAAGTCGCAGTGGTCGCAACGACTAGCAACAGCGACATCTACGGCGAATTGTTGCACGCGATATCAATCGCGAATTTTAATTAATTATTTACAACGGCGCTCTCGAAATAAAAAACAAGATAAATTTTCTTTATATAAATGATTTTTAAAACAGTAATTTATTCAACAAGGATACGTATTGAAACAATTAGGTTATAAAGTTTGACCAGTCTTGCCAAATTAATCTAATAAATCTACATAATTTATTTTTCGTTCATAAAATCGGCACAAGCTTGCGTAAATTCCATGGGCTTCTCTGCATGGACCCAGTGCCCAGCTCCTTCAATGTAATAAAAGCGGGCGAGTGGGAACAAATTCGTTATGATTTCATGGTCGATTTTTCTGCAAAAACAAATTTTTATGACTGTACTAAACTAATTCATAAGATACGAAAACGCGCAGATTTTACCATAAACTACATATTTTAGTGCAAAGTTAGTTCAGTGTAAAGATTCTCTAACTTTATCATTTCCGACTGTGTTCCTCCGATGAATAACGCAGGTTTGCCAAACTTCAATCCGCCCGATTCGGGGAAGTCCATGATCTTCCACAGTTGCCTTTTCAGCACTTCGAGGTTCATCCGCCAGTGGTACCTGCAGAGATTTCCGGTTATCAAACGAAATTTCACAGCGTGTTCCCTTACCTACCGTCGCTTTGTTGGATAAGATTCGTCAACACGAACTGGCGAAGTTGTTCGTCTTTTATAAGGGGCTCTAGTTGCTGGTTGACCATGAATCGCGCCAGCGACATTGGCATGTTTGTCGGTAGTTTGACGGTTGCGATGATGTCGATGATTAACTTGATATCATTCGTTATCGCGGCCTTTTTCGGCGCGATGTCGACTACAATAATTTTCTCGACGGCGTCCTCCTGAAAAAGTGTAAAAAGTGAAGTTATAAAAAACATGAAAGTTTTTTGAAAAAGTTGAATACACCTAGCAAACTGGATAGAGAACTGCGAATATTGGAAAATGAAAAAAAGACACGGCAAGGCTCATTTTGGGCTACTTTTCCGGGCTACAATATGTAAACTGTCTGTGTGACAGTTGAAGTTTGACATGCAGGAATTATGAGAATTTCAAAAATCTACTCTGCAGTTTTAAAGTCGTGAACGTACATACGTGTTTCAGAGCGAAATGCATTGCCGTCATACCACCCATAGAGTGTCCGATTAGGGCCACTTGCCTGATGCTAAACGTGTTCAGAAGATCGTATAAATCCGCCACCATGTGCTCGTAACTGTGCTCGTCCGCGTGGGGGCTGTCTCCGTGATTTCTGCAGTCGATCGCTATGATTCTCCTCCGCGGGTTCATGGACTGTAAGAAATTCTTGCAGATGCTCCTCCAGTTTTTTTTCGTGCCCATCAAGCCGTGTACTACGACCACAGGCGGTAGATTGCTCATTTCTTTCGTTTCGTAAGACGCGTACGACAATTTTACCACTTTCATTTTCGACGCGTCGTTGCACAGTTGCCGACTAGCGATGGAGCTTTGCGCAAATAAATACGACCAGGGTATTTTCGCGTGATGTTTCGCCCAGATGAACATTTTCTAGCATTTTGACTAGTTTACTTTAATTTGAATTGACGTTTTGAACAGTGTCATCAACCAATGAAATAGACCTGTCAAACAAGTTTTTTAGAGATGGCATTTTATGTATGTGTTTTTCTTACAGCTTTGAATATCTGTATTACATGTACATATTCAACGTTTATTACTTCTAAATTTCAAATATTAAAAACCGATGCAAATTTTTCAATTTTAATAATTTTATAAACGCTGGGAATTGGAATTTTTTGGTTGGCATGAATTTAAACATCGATGTAATACGGAACTAGCTTCGCGTAATAGCGCGTCGTGCATGAAGGAAGTTTCAACTGTCAACATTTGACAATTTGCCATCGAAAGTGTAAACAAACAGCAAATTATTAATTTCAAGCTCGTTTTAGGCAAGCAGTGTTCGTGAAAATGCCGACCGACACGCCGGGTTCCCAACGCCTGACGAACGATGATTTTCGCAAGCTGCTGATGACGCCCAGAGCGACCCCATCGCATGCTCCGGCGTCGGGTTCCATCCGCGAAGCGATGGCCAACGCGTCGTCCATGCAGCCACCGAAAGACGACCGCTTCGAAGAGCGTCGCAAAAAGAAGAGCTTCTACGCAAAGCTCAAGAAACAGGAAGACACGAAAATGGCGGAGCTCGCCGAGAAATACAGAGACCGCGCCGGCGAGCGACGATCCGGCGTCAACCCCGACTACCAGAGCGAAGACCCAATGAACACGGCGCAAGCTTACCGAGCGGTCGCTCCCGATTTAAAATCCGGATACGACGCGGCCGAGCGCCGGCGGCAAATGATCCAGGAATCGAAGTTTTTGGGTGGTGACATGGAGCACACCCACTTGGTGAAAGGTAATTATCGTGTCGTGTTTAATCGAATGACCGAACGTGTGATTTAGGTTTGGACTACGCGCTTTTGCAAAAGGTTCGCTCGGAGATTAACCAGAGGGAACAGGAGCAAGAGCAGGAGTTAGAACGGCTGGCGAGCAAGTCCATGGAGGAAAAGGAGAAGAAGGTCGATCACAAGAAGGATGAGGACGAGATGCATTTCAAAACGAAAATAGGACGTTCGATTTATCACACGATTGGCACATTGAAGTCGCGACACATTGAAAAGTCGGAGCTGTTCATTCCAGGGCGGATGGCGTATATTATTGACTTGGATGACGATGCTGAAACCGACATCCCGATCACTTTGATAAGATCACGAGCTGATGTTCCAGCGTTAGAATCAACAACTACTTTATCCACCAACGATATTGTTATTAACAAGCTCACACAGATTCTGAGCTACTTGCGGCAAGGTATATATCTAGGACTTTAATGCCTGTAGTGCTTAAATATTTAAACACTATTGGCCTTCTAAGGACTTTAGCGCTTAAGTATTTAAGCACTATAGGTCTTAAAGACCTAACGCTTGTTTTATTGTCTTTCTCCACCCTATCTCTGTCCTTAGCTTTGTCCTCCAGTCTCTCTCCACTTTGCTCCTAGTATTCCATCTCTCAACACAGTTTTAGTCATTCTATTTATAAGCAGTTACTCCACATACCCTAACCTACGTAAGTGTTGCGCTTTCACTATTGTCACTATGTTAGGTTTGACGTGCAGCTTATTTATTTTTTCGTCTCACCCATACTTCCTTGATCTTTTTTCCACTGCAAATTCTTTCTTATCTTCCTTTCCCATCTTTCTAACTTTATTCATTCCCTTTATTTAGTATCAAAATTTCGCATTGAATTTGAATTTTTGTTTTCTTGCATTCTGTACACAAATAAGGGCAAATCTAGTAATGTTCTTTTTTCCAGTCTTTCTTCATCTGCTTGATCAGAATTTGGAATATTAATTCCTTCAATTATTAATTTTAATTCTCTTGATCAATTTCTATTCTCAGGTCTTCTTCTTATTTGATTTTCCACTGATTAGTCCACCTATATTTCATCTAGAAAATACTAGAAACTTTCTCTTCTTCTGCAAAAGCTGTAAACAAAGTAAAAGAATTGGTACTAGCAATATCTACGAGCTTAAAAAATATTGCCATTGCCCCCTGACGAGTGCGTCAATTGCACGAATACAATAATTTTTCGTCTATAGAATAAACCCAATGTCTTACGACACATTTCAACTTTTGCATAAAGTTGGGTTTGCTTGCCTTAGATTCAGTCGTTCAGCTGGTAAAATGGATGGATTGCGTTAATCGTAAACCCATAACCAGAAAAATCGGAAATTTCACAAATTAAGTTTTAAAAGGGCAGAATCGCAGAAAAATTTCTCAATCTAACTCCGTTTAGGTTTTGTATAATTTGAAACGCGAAATTTTGTTTTCAAAATTGTGCAATGAACCCAACAATTAGGTAGGGTTTCCTTGGATTAGGTTATTTTTTTTTATGTAGCTGCTAGTTCCAATGTATTGTGTAGCTTAATAGTAAATCCAAGAACAATTACATTTGAGAATTATCTTTACCAAATCGAGATTATAAACCCATTTTTGTTTGTATTGAAATAATCTCATAACATAGAAAAGAATTCGGACACATTGTCTATCCTACTTGTAACCCAACCCAATTTACCATTATGCTTTGCAAACTAACAAAAGATAATTGAAAATACTACGCCTTATTATTAGACAATAAATATCAACTTTTGTATTGAGTTGAGTCGTTTTGGGAAAAAGTGATGAACTGTGTTGCATTTACTGACATAATAAACCCAAATCCAATCTGAACCATGTCAGCAGTTAAAATCTGTTTCCCATACCCCAGTTTCTAAACTCAATAGTTATTTATTTGGGTTTCGGTATACTTTGTAACCCAAAATGTTATACAATTCATAATTACATTGAAAAACCCAAAGGCTTTTGACGTACAATTGACATTAAAATTCCAACCTGACTCAATCCAACCCACTATTAACTGACATAGTCAACCCAATCCAAACCAAATATTTACTGAAATAATAAAAAAAAAACTGAACCCAATATTTACTGACATACTAAACCCAACGCAGATCAATATAAGTAAGTCACCTCAAGAATTGACAGCCGTTTACAATTTCATCCAAATACACACTTTCTAAACCCAATAGTCGTTCATTTCACTATAGTTTGAAATCCAACATGTTATACAATTCTTAATTGCATTGAAAAGCCAAAAGGCTACATTTTGACGTACAATTAACAATAAAGTCAACCCAACCGAAGTTAACCCAATATTTACTGACATAGTACACCCAATCCAACCCAACTGATATAGTAAACCCAAAACCAATATAAGTCATCTCAAGAGTTGAAATCCATTTACAATTTCATCCAAATACTCAGTTTCTACACCCAATGTAATCAAATCTTATACTACAATTACTATTAAATGTCACATAAATAGCTCTAAAAATATTTCTTCCTGTTTCATCAGTGTAAAAAAGGCTTCTGAAATTTCACTATTGGATTTGAATGTATCAGCAATCCTAGGACATCCAGGAATCCATATTTATTACGAATAGTGGTAATTTCTTGTGAAGAATATAAAAAAATGTGTCTTATCAATGGAATTATCTCGAGTTTTCTTTTAAAGACAAACAATTATTAGTTAATGTTCACACATTTTAATGGGTTCTGTTTCGTTTTATTTATTTATAACTTGCCTTTCTTTCATCAGTTTTTATCTCAACTTCTTAAAATAAACTCTTTTCATTGTTTTCAATGTCGCTTATATTACTAACAGTTTCTTGGAACCATTGCATAAACACTAACTCAAAATTACAATTGTCTCGGTGAACACTTTCATCACCATAGCTTTTACCTTTACTCGGGCATGGAGTCTAGTGCATAAAACCTGCCACAAAAGCATATGAAATCGAACTGAAATGTAGACGATATCGCCCACCTGACTTCGTGTGAATAGTTAATGGTTAATTCTTTTTTTGCTTCGGACTTCTTCAATAGACTCTCAAAAAATTCTTTACGCACCTCTTCTCCTATTAAATTATTTTCTTTATCTGTGTAAGATAGTTGTTGCTCTAAAAACTTTCTTTTGATTTTCTGCTTCTTGGTAGATATTCCTTATTTCCTTATTCCATATTAGACACTTTTCCTTTTGCATATGTTTGCTGTTTCTTATGTAATTTGTACATTTTTTTTCTCTTGATTCTTCTTTGTACATTGAATCAATTTATTTTTTAGGGAATCGCAAGGGACGAAAAAGCAAAAAAGGCGATCGTCGAGACTATGACATAGCCGACCAGTCAGACTTCCGGCACGAGGACAAAGAACATCCACAGGACGATTCAATCTACGGCGAGATCGGCGATTACGTGCCGACCCGCAGTAAGACGGACAGCGTCCACAAACGGCAATCGTACTTCGACAAGCGAGACGAAGACGACGAGAAAATCACCGGGCCGTCTTTGAAAATCAATAAGTGCGCCCAAATCTTAAACCGGTTGACGCAGGAGCCGGAAGGCTACGCCGAATGCTACCCCGGCCTGCAGGAGATGAACGACGCCATCGACGATTCCGACGACGAGGTCGACTACTCGAAGATGGATCTGGGCAACAAGAAGGGGCCGATCGGGCGGTGGGACTTCGACACGGCGGAGGAATATTCGGATTACATGAATCAGAAAGAGGCGTTGCCGAAGGCCGCTTTTCAGTACGGAGTTAAAATGGCTGACGGGCGACGGTCGCGGAAGCATAAAGACAAGAATGAAAAGGCTCATCTTGACAGGGAGTGGCAGAAAATTCAGAATATTATACATAAGAGGGAGCCGGAGAGTAAAAGGGCTAAATATTAGTTTTTGCGTTTGTACGTAGGTTTGTACATATTATTGATTTATTTGGAAATTGTAGCATAATTTTCATGGCATATTTGTCCCCTCGTTTTAGAGTTGAACTTAAATATATTTTAAAATTAATATAATCGTGGATGTACATAGAATCCGTCACCTCTGTAGATGAACTGTATTAAAATCAAATAACACTCGAATAACATTTTACTATCTCGCTTAACTATATTACAAGAACTTTAATCTCCTGTCAGTCGATAAATCTATAGTATTTTTAATCTCCTTTCCCAATACTGCAATTTACTACATCCCTCCTTTGTTCTAATGATTGCTTTAACTTTAATTTGCAAACTTGCAATGTAATATTCCTGTGAAACAGTCAACTGAACTAAACTGAATTATATCTGTGCATATCCAAGACAAAAATAATTAATTCTCATTGTCCACTTTCCATTTAAAATTTCTTCAGTAGCCCTGACACGTTTCATTGTGAAATTGGAATTAATTTATGTTTTAGTAAGTTAAGATGTACACTTTTTTCTTTTATTTTTTACATTGTCATCAAGAATGTTTCAACATCTATGAGATTAAATATTCGTCAAAGCGAGTAGTAGAAGAGTTCAGATAATTTATATATATGGAATATGACAAATTAGCAGATGATAAAACTTAGTTCAGAAATTATATCATTTCAATTCGCGTAATAAAATTTAAGTTTTGGTTGAGTTGTGAGCAAAAATCTTCAGTAAAGGTCACCACCGATTAATATTACTGTTTAAAAACACAGTCTATTGACTTAGTGAAATCTGTTATGAAGGATTCAATTTAATGGGCCAGTAATGGTTCATAAAGGTACTGCCTACCTCATTGAGCAACTCATAAATATCTGAAGTGAATGAAATTGTAGTTTTGGATGGGTCGCTAAAAAAGCTTAATTAAAGTCAGGTGTGACACATTTTCGCAACAAAGTTGATCATGAGAGTCAATAAACAATCTCCACCATAATAATACAAAAATTCCTTCCAACAAGGAATACTCATGTATCGTAATTCACCTAATATTACTACGTGACAAAAGTACACTGACACTGTTAGCTGGTAAAGAGAGTAGGGTAAATATACGAGGAAACATGGTGCAGGGTAAGAGCGGGGGAGGAGTTGACGGAAAGTTTCAGGACAACGAGAAGGCTGAGGCAAGGGTGCCCTTTGAGCCCACCACTGTTCAACTTATATATATATTCCAGTTAGAGGAGGTTATGAGGAAAGGGCAGCATGGAAGGGTGAAACTAGTTAAGGATTGAAGAAGATGGTGAGAAGGCTAGAGGGATTCCTGGACAGGAGGGGGCTCGAACTGAGCACAAAGAAATCGAAAGTGATGGTGTTGAGGAAAGGAGGAAGGAGATACAGGTGAAATGGAAAGGGGTGGAGATAGAACAGGTGAGGGAATGTACATATCTGGGATACGTGATGAGAGCAAGTTACAGTAGGAAAGGGCAAATGAAACAGATAATTAAAAAGGCGAGAAAAGCGGAAGCGAGTTTGAAAAACATCGGGGGGCAAGGAACACAAGAACATGGAGAGGGCACACGTAGGGCAGATTAAAAGGACATTGCGCCTGGAAAGGTCGCCGCCCGACTGTATAATAATACAGGACACGTGGTGTGAGAAATTAGCGGTAGAGACGGGGAGTAGAATGCTAAAGTATGAGATGGAATTGAGAGGTGGGGAGGTTTGGGAAAAAGGTGTTGGAGGAATTAGACAAGAAGGAGAGGACGGGGGTAAGTTATCAGGAGTTAAAAAGGAGAGAGATGATGGTGGGTAGCAGAGTGACAGAATTGACATGTTACAGGAAAGGTGATCAATCGAGAGATGGAGGGAGCAGACAAAACGGACAAAGAAGAAAGTGAGGAGGAGGAGATGGAGTGGAGGTGAGAGAACGAGGAGTGAAGAGTAAAGACACTATATAATATAAGAGAGAAATGCCAAATAAAGGTTTTTTTATATTTTTGAAACAAATATTAGGCTTCGTAAATGAGAAATTGGAAATTGGAACAGGGCAAAAAATTGATGGTGTTTGGCATTATTCCATTCCTGAGAGCTTTTCAGATTTCCATGAAGAATATATAATGTGTTTTTTGAGGTTAGACACTGTCAACACTGACATTATTGTAGTTTCTTTTGGTTGTGGTTAAAGTAGCTTTAAACACCAATTGAATTTCACAGCCCTCATAAATTAGGATTTTTCTTGAACGCACGTTACAACCTTGTACTAATTTCATAAACGGAAATGGTGGATTAATTTCATTCGACAGTTGGTATAAGTTGTAGTCAGTTAAGTTATACCGGGTGGCGTGCAAACGAACATTCTATAACTAAATTGAGAAGAATTAGTCAAGAAAAATGATATATAGGGCATTTGTAGGTAAAACGAAGTGAAGCTATAAAATTGTACTATCAAGAATGAAACAATTCTAAAAATATTCGGACCAATGGCAACTAAATTGCTGCCAATATAATTGAAATAAATCACAAAATCCCTATGCAAACTATCATTGTACAAAGGCCACATTTGCATTTGTAGTTTGTGTGACGCACGTTATTGGCAATGATAGAATTTTTTTTATAAAGTAATTAAGTGAAAATCTGCGACATTTTAAACTCGGGCAAATCAAATGTCTTTGTTTGCTAAGCAACTCAACAGTTGGTGTTCACCGAACGCGCGTATTGTATCATTTTTAAATTTGACATTTCAAACAACGACCAGGTGAACATGTGCTGTCAGGTAAGCGGCATTGACAATTAAAACTTGCCTTGATTAATCCGCGTCCGGATCGAGAAATCTCGATGTTTGTTATAATTATATCGTTGATATTGATTTTTCTGCGTGTTTTGGCGACAATTTCATTTTGCGTAATGAAGCTCGGATCCGTCATTTTCGTAATTTGGTAAACTGCACATTTTCATATTAATTTGCGTTTCGAAATGATTACCTATAGGGTGAAACGATACTATTGTGTTTATAGGATTGGTAGTCGTGTAACAATAAGTCACCGCACCTAACCTAAAATGTCAACGAATTAAAGAGTCTTAATGGCTTACGCTTTGCCAAAAATAGACCGTTTATATAATAGATGTGCGGCGCGAACGTGTCTATATATAAATCCGGACTGCAATGAGCCAAGAATTGCCTTGGCAAGATAATAGCATCGGCACGATTTTTTCCAGCTCCTTCTGGACGAAACTGGTAGTTTCGGCGAAGAACTACACCGAAGACGCCGTGGATCACCTACTCGTAGCGGCCGTTTTGTATCTGACGGTATGTTTTCTCCTTTACATGCTCATCACCAGATGGAACTTCGTCGACTTCAAACGCGACGTAAAAAACGCCGAAAGGATCCTGATCGTGATCTCGCACCCCGACGACGAGTGCATGTTCTTCGGCCCCACGATCTACAATTTCGTCAAGCGCGGCGACTGCCTCGTCTACCTGATGTGCATGTCGGCAGGTGAGTGCGAAAATACGTCCCCACGAGAAAGTTACAATTCGTTCGATTAGGTCGCAACTACGGCATGGACAAGATACGGAAGAAAGAACTGTACGCGTCATGCAAAGTGCTCGGGATCGATGAGAGCTGCGTCACTGTGTACAACCACACGTTATTACCAGATTCGATGTCGGAGAAATGGCCAGTCGATCTCCTGGCCAACTTAATTTTGCATCAAGTGGAGAGCTACAACATCGACACTCTTATAACATTCGATAAACACGGCGTTAGCCGCCACCTAAATCACTGCAGTGTATATTACGCGATAGCCCATTTGAGCATAGAAAGGGTTCTGCCGAAAAGTAAGCGGGTGATGCATCAAATTACGAATTATAAATCGAATATTTTCAGCTTGTAAAGTGTACGTGTTGGAGTCAGTTAATTTGTTGCGAAAATACTGGCTGATATTGGACATCCCGTTGTGTTTCTTGCTTTCTAGGTATAGGTAAGTGCGAGCGCGGTCGTTTCAACGAAGTTTTCGTTCTGAACCTTCTTCAGGTACATCCTCACATGCAATGAGAGGTTGGTCGTCAACGAGGCGATGCGGGAGCATCGATCGCAGTTGCAGTGGTTCCGGCGCTTGTACCTGGTGTTCTCGCGGTACACCATCATCAACACGCTGCAGCAGATGGACCTGTCCGACATAGAATTGGACTTGGAGATCGACGATTGACCGCGCGAGTGCAATAATCAAACGTATTTGTAAATTGTACAGTAATTTTATACTTGCTCAAAGAGAACGCAAAGCGTTCTAAGCTATTTTGATAACGTAGATTCTTGAAATTGAAATCGATTCCAGGTTTTAATTAAATTCCATTCTGTTTTGACTTTTAATGAGGTATTTAAGTTTTTAAACCGTTTACGGCAAGTTTTTTTATCTTTATATGTATGTATATATAGACGTAGAGATGGACCTCTGTTTTAAGTGCTATATCTAGTTTTTTTTGCCAAAATGTTCGTTGTTTAACGTTTTTGTAAGTTTTTATGATGTAGTAAATATTTGTTGAAGCGACTACGTATTTATTATTACGATTATTACCTCTGGCGTGTGTCGTAGCAAAATTTGAAAATTCATATTGTGTTCTACCATTCAGATTGATTATGAGAATCATAATTTATGCAACCATATTTCTAGGTTTGAGATTCTTAGCGGAACTTCGCATGTTACGAGCCACTTAAGAGTTCTTCATTGCATGCACTTTTCTATCAGTCAGTGTCAGGAGCAATGAGAGTTGCCTTGGAATTCATCGGTGAATAATTCTCGAGTAAGTGAATCATATTTAAATTTCGTATATTTAGCTCTGCTACACGCTTGAAACGAAAATGCTGCTACTTACTTTTTTGAAATTTAATTTGTTATAGTGCAGGTTAGGTGTGTATTAATCACTAGAATTTGTGTAGGAATATCAAATTATTGCGGGATTATGAATTAAATAATGATACTAAATAGTCTTTTTTGGTCATAGATAGCTATTATTTTTTGCATAAAATGAACCGGCAAATGACATTAGTAGTGATTTGATAAATTGTATTAGTAAAAAGATGTATAAAATTATTTTATAACTAGTTACTTAGTATTAACAGTCTCTTCTATAGATTGAAGGTGAGCATGGGGAGCATATAAGACTTCTGATTCATTGAGACTCTATTTTCTCTTAGGAACGTATTTTTATTTCTAAGTTTTTGTTCTGATAACTGTTAGCTATTACATTGATGCCACAACACTTTATGAACATACCAAGAGATGCCAAGAATACTAGAACAGTAGAGTTCGCTAGTATCTCTCACATAACAATCAAATGTATCCAAATGGACTGTACACCCAAATTCGACAGTTTCTAAAATGATGCGAAATCTGTTTGAATTCCAAATTGATACCAGTAATACCAGTTTTCACATCACATCTCTGAGAGATCATCTAAGGGTATTACCAGATTGCTGGGTAAATTTTCTTGGAAAACTTGCCTTTCTATCCTTGACTAAATTTATGCTTATTCTCTTGGCTTCTAGCTTGCCTGACTTGTGTCACGTCGACAAGCTATACAAAGTACACATTCCATGAATCTAATCCAAGAATGTAAAGGACAAAGTCGGAAGGATATTACAGCTCGATCGAGAGGTTTCGTCAAAATAATCGATGGGTTACTCATCTCGCTTCGCTCCACATATGTAACAAGTTTGCAAGATGATGAAACTGGATAAAGTGCTGAAAATTTTGTCATTTATCGTCATCATCTTTTCGTACTTCGACAGAAGATAATGCATCTATTTGCTGTTGAATTGAATTTGCTTATTTTTTAATTAGTGCTGTTGTCTCCTTGGTAAAATTAAATACCCTACCCTGTTGAAGGAGCTAGATTTTGCCATGTAATGATTTTTCCCCCCCTTCAGCATTGAAGCTCGGGTAGATTGTCAGGACAAGGTTTTATTTATTTATACTGTTTTTGCTGCGACCCATCACAACCACATTTAATTAGCAATGAAAATTCATTTACTCCACTGTTTAGCTCTTTCTTAGAACTCAACACTTTTTTGGGTACTATAGTCAACTAAAGAGATCACATACAGCTTGTCGCAGCTTTTCTATAACATTATTTCTTAGTCTTTTATTTTATCATATGAGGCTAATAATTTTTTACGTATAATATATTGGTGAGTTGATAAATTGGCATCTATAATCATCACTGATGCTTCATCGACAGATAAAGAGACTAGATCTCTGATCATCATTTCAATACGAGTTCTTTTTATCACCGTGTAGGTTAAATTTGATTGTAATTATGCTTTCTTCACGGCCGATTGATTCTAAAAGGCTTTGGATCGTCCGCTTTTCAGTCCTATCAAAAAATTCTAAAAAACTCTTGTGGTTCGAATGAGATGAAGATGAGATTTCTTGCAATACACTGCCTGGCAAATTAATATTTGCATTCAGTCAGGTTAAGTTCTTACTGTTCACTTTCTCTAAATTTTGTTGAACAGGGCTTTAAATTCCTTTGATTGTAGCTTCACAAAACTCGACAAGTTGCTAACTGTTCTTTACAAAAGCAAAAGTGACATCAAATCGCTAATTTCTCCTGATCACACTCCGAATATCGAAAAATGCTTTCTGAAAAGAAAAATAAAAAGGATGGGTGTCGCAAAAAAGCGTGTGTGATTTTAGCTATATCTGAAAGCGGGAGCTCTAAATTATAATGCGTATACTTTGCCTCTGAAATAATGTGAGATGACTTGACTTTGTCACTGCCAAACTCAAAACTTCCCAATAAAACAATTATTTTTTATCTCTTTGCTAAAAGCTGTATTTACACATATTTTTGTCGTTAGTTCAATAAAATATTCTTGTACTTAGCTCGAAGATCCAACGAATAGAATTAACACAACAAAAAACAATGAAACAATTACATTTATGTACCCACTGCAACATATTTTTTTATGAGATGCCTACAAGTTTGTGATATGTAAAAGTTATAAACAGTGTTTTCTGGCTAAAAATAAAAGTATTTATTCATAAATTGGTTGTAGTTGATATTTGCAATTAAATCTCGCTAAAATTTGATATTCCTACTCTGTGCAACGGGTTGAATATTTAAAAAAAGACATACAATACTACAATGCATTCAATTAATTAATTAATGTTTAGCTCCATTTTGAAGACAAACAGATTTAATCGCATTGTAATATGCACACAATCCCACACTATGTGGGATTTTTTAAAATTTTCTTAGGAACATCTTTTCAACTCCTCCGTATATTACAATTGAATTTTAAAAACTTAAGTACAGACTGGTAAATGACATAAAAATCACCAAAGGGGTATTTTCTTGCAGCAAACTATAGGAAAGTTTTTAAGTAATTATTTAAACTTGTGCCTGCACTAAGTTCATGGCAAAACAACTATTGATTATTTTTAGCATGTCTCCATTTACATAAGAGGCTAAGAGAAAATGGCCGGTTTTAACAATTATGTTCCTATTTCTATTTTGCCAGCAGTGTCAAAAATATTTCAAATACTACAAATTCTATGCATGAAGATATGTGAGAACATGAAAAGTATGATTATTATGAATTTATGAGGAATTGTTCAATGGAAATTAATCAAATAATATTTTTGTCAATGTGTCAACATTTGTAGAACAGGTGAAACCCGTAAACCTGATGTACTCTATACCGATTTTTCAAAAACATTTGATAGAATATTCCTGCATCTTTTTCAATTATTAAATAATGAATAAACATGAAATCATACTTTGCTAGCAATTTAAATATAATTACTTTCTGTTAATAATACTCACGTAATTAGTGGTCCTTTGGTTGATTATAGTCTAATATTGGACTGTAATTGACAACATTCTGATTCTTTTAACTTCTATAAAAAAATTCTGTCATGTAAATGTAATATTAATTAGGCTCGTTCCTATGAGCAGTTTGACATGTCATGTAGAAATACTAAACTAAAGATGATTCATTATTATAATTTGATATTCGATTAACTATGGGGAGAAACATCTTTAATTATAATAATAATCTGATCTGGTAGGCAATCAGATAAGATAACTACAAATTAAAAACTCATCAACTGAATAGAAGGCACAGTTGGCCAAAAATAATTTGATTTTTTTTTAAATGTATGTAATGGCAAGACTTTTTCTAGTTTCGATAGAAGAATATCTGGATCAATGCAATCGAATGCCTTAGCTAGATCTATCAATATCGCTGATGCTTTATTAGGTTTGTTAAACGAATCAAAGATGTTCTCAATTATTTCAAGAATTGCTTGTGTGGTTTCTGAAGCCAAATTGTTGTTTGCAGAGTAATTTATTGTATTCAAAAAAAAAAAAAACAACCAAACGAGATTTTAAAACGGTTTAAAAAATTTTATAGAAACTGATAAAATAGGTCTATAGTTATTTAAATCGTCTTTTGCACCTTTTTTATATAATGGAAAAACTTTCACCAGTTTTAGTACATTGGGGAAGGTACCTTCGCAAATGCATTTATTAATAATAATAATAATAATAGATAATAATAGGTTTTATTGTTCAACGGATGTACCAAATACAGAACAATCATATGTACATTGTACATACAAAATACTTATATAATAAATAGTCAATTAGGCAGTACAATTTCAATTTTAATTACAATTTCACACACACTTATATTACACTACACTATCTTAATATTAGATGTCAATTTTCTTGTAAAACATATTTTCGAAATATTAAACAGGTCTAAATTATTGTACTTATCGTTAAATAATTGCGTCATTCTATAAACCGGTGTGTGGTATAAACAGTTTGTTCGCGGCACATCGTATTGAAATGTAAGGCAGTTCCTACTATTTCGTCTGGGTATTTTGAAATTAATTAGACCTAAAATTTCCGGATTGTCAATATTATTGTTTAATATATCGTATAAATGAAGGAGACACACCATCTGACGTCGAGATTCTAGAGTTGGGATATTGTAATAACTATTGAGGAATTGCCTACAATGCCATAAATATTCGTCCTTCTCTCTAAAGTATTTGCATTTTAAGTATTTACTTTGTACTCCTTCTATTGCATAATTAATTATGCTTATCATATATAGGAAACCATAATAATACGGCATATTCAAGCTTGCTTCTAATTAGAGAAGAATATAAAATGTCTAACGGTTTTGTTGTTTTAAACAATTTCGAATTTTTAATTACGAAACCTAACAGCTTTAATGCAGCACTGCTTGTATGTGCAATATGTTCAACAAATGTAAGTTTGGCATCAAATACTACTCCAAGGTCCGACACTACACTTTTCCTATGTAATATTGTGTTGTTATGTTCATAATCAAATTTTACGTTATTATTTCGTTTTGTATATGAGGTGACTGAGCATTTTGAAATGTTCATCTTCATATCATTGATGTCACACCATTCAATAACATTCATCAAGTCGTGTTGTAACAATTTACAGTCTTCTATACTTCCAATAGTTCGATACATTTTTAAGTCATCTGCGAACATCAAGACTTCAGAGTATTTAACTGCATTTTCAATATCGTTAAAAAAAATTAAAAACAACAGTGGTCCTAGATTACTGCCTTGAGGGACTCCTGACACATTAGTGAAACAAGTTGAATTCAAGTTATTTATGGAAACATAGAGTTGTCTGTCTCGCAAATAATGAAAAATTAAGCGCAGTAGTCCATTTGAAACCCCATAGTAATCCATTTTCTTGATAAGTAATCTATGGTTAATACTCCCAAATGTCCTATGTCCGTGTAAATGATATCTACTTGTAGTTTTTTATCTAATTTGTTCGCCAGGTATTCTGTAACACGAGATAAGTTTGTTACGGTAGAATGCCGTGGCACAAAACCATGCTGCTTACTAGTAATTATTGATCTAATATCACAAAAAATACGCGAATGCAGTACTTGTTCAAATATTTTAGAAGGAAAGCTTAGAATTGCAATCGCTCAGTAATTTGTTATATCAGATTTGTTACCACTCTTAAATATTGGAACAATCATCGATGGTTTGCACATTGATGGATATACACCCTCCAGAATATGGCCCATTAAACATATTATGCAGCGGTGTTACTAGATATTCAATGCATGCTCTAAAAATATATCCCGGTATACCATCGGGCCCTATTGCGTTATTTTTAATTTTTCGAGCTGCTTGTATTATTTCTTCATGAGTTATGATATCATTAACAACATTCACGTTGGGCAGAGAAGACCGTTCGTAGTAGTTAGCAAATGTTTCATAATCAAAATTAACGTCTTCCTTATAAACTGTGCTAAAATAATTTGCAAAATCTGCTATATTCTAACCACCCTTCAGGCATTCTCCATTGTATTCCATATTGCCAGTTATCGACGAATTGCCCTTTCTTGAATTTATGTATAACCAAAATGCTTTTGAATTTGTGCAAATATCGTTCTCGCAATTCTCCAAATATTCAGCATACACTATTCTAATACCATTCCTCACTATATGCCTAAAATTAATAAATTTCTCATTATATTTATTTTTCCGGTATTTTACATACAAATACCTGTAATGTTTTTTTAACTTTATGTTATCGATTAACTTCTTATCATACCATATGGGATATTTATTCGAACAAAAGGTTACAGGCACACATTTTTCCAATATGCTGTTGATTATTTTATAAAAGCTACATAGTCATCGACCCTGGTGTATTTCTGTAAAATGTTCCAGTCGGTATTTTTTATCATATCATGTATCAAGCAGAAATCAGCTTTCTTAAAGTTAAATTTATTGCTTCTTCCAATCGGACCTTTATTAGAAGCCCTAGGTATGCTAATCTCAATGCTTAGGCATGGATGATGACTATCTTCATTAACCAGTGGCAAATATTCTCTTTTTATAGTGCAATTTTTAATATTTGTTATTGCCAAATCCAAAATGACGTTATTAAAATTCAAAATACCATTGCATTGGTGCACATCAAAAAATGACATAAAACTATGCAACTCCTTCACTCTTGATACTTTGACATTTTTACGTATTTCCGGTACATTAAAATCTCTCATAATTAAGATATGAGTAGAGTGCATTTCTTGCAAAGTTTCTAAATAACTGAACAAAGTGATATATGCTCCAAAATTGAACTAGGTGGAATGTAAAGAGCAAACAGAAAAATTGTTTGATTGTTACTTACCACTTTAACACCTTTAAGTTCAATTTCGTTGCCAATCCAATCCATACACACTTCCACCAACGAAATATTACGATTTACAGTAATCGCCACCCAAATTTTTACCTGTTAATACTTTGTCCCTATCAGCCCGATACACCACATATTTATCATCAAATAGTTCGCTATTTGCTATTGAATCGTGTAACCATGATTCAGTTACTCTCTAGTGAATTTAAATAAAATTGATTTATTTTTGTTCTTAATCCGCGTACATTCTGATATACAACCTGCAAACATTTGTTATTTTTACTTGTTTCCTTGTAAAAAATGAATTAGTGGTCATATTCGTTGATTTACATTCATTATTATTTACTGTAATATATATATCAAATTATTGTAATTCACATACTCAGAGTTAACTTTCTCGTGCCTGTTTTCATGATTTTTAATGAGACCAGCAGTGTAGTTCAGAACTGAGCGCTTTCCCGTCATGTTCATATGAAAGCCGTCTCTAGTTCTATCGCTACTTTGCAGTATACTATTTATATCTACAAACGCGACACTTACACTACATTGTTCATGAACTAAATTATACAGTTTACTATTGTAGTTATAAATTAAGTTATTTAGATTGTTGCGATCATTCCAGAAGGGAATACCTAAGAATAGTACATTAGTATGTGTTAGGCAGTCGATGCATTGTTGGTAAGCTAACTTATCGAATGAACTACCCTTCATCACATCATTGGTTCCCGCGAGGACCACCACAAAGTCATTCTGATTAAAGTTGCTAGCCAACTGTTGGGCATCCACGATTATGATCTTGAGTGTTGCATTTGGCTTACACAAAGTCTGCACCGTGTAATCAGCACTATTCAAACATTCTATCATCGTTGACGCCGTATTTCTCCCATAACTGTCTCCCAATATGAGTACTGATTTTTTTTTTGTATCACATTGCTTCTCGATAATTTCTACACTGTATTTCTATTATTAACACTAGTTAGTTCGGCATTTTCTATGTGTACAGTATTTATAGTCCGAACAAGTGTTATGTACATTCGTTTGTGTACTTCTGTTAGAAGTATTAACTTTTTTCGTCTTTAATTCATCTGTTTGCGTGTTGTTATCAACCCTTCTATTACGCGTTACGTTTATGGTAAGCTCTTTGATTGTTGTTTGCAACATCTCAATTGTTGTATTTTGGTTTTGGAGTTTAAATTTATAGCTTTCCAGTTTCTTCTCAAGACTTGTTTTTATCAATTAATTCACCATTTACAAACTCCACCAGGGCGAGTTTATCGCGCATGACTGCCGTTATATCCCTTGGCGTGTTGTCGTTATTTTTAGTATGTTCTTTGTATGTAATTGACGTGTAGTTGGTGTTCTTAATGTTAGAGGAAGAACCTTTACCACTTTGTGCATTTATAGCAACTAATTTACGTTGTCTCGTTGTAGCACCACCCGTCATGTTCGTTTAGGCAAGACGTCTGTAGTAACTGCACCGAGAATTACTGAATTGACCATTACTTCACACACAAATTTATTAAAAAGAAAAAAGTAATTTCACTATTTTCTTTAAAATGTTATATGCATCAATTCAATATAAAAATATTTAAAAATTACTTGATGTAACCACTTGAAAACTTCGATTTAAACTTAAACGATGGCACGTGCACGCTGTACTTGCACGACCGAAGTTTTGTAAGTTAGTGGTTCAACGACCAATAATGAAACTGTTTTCAGTATATTTGTATTAAATCTGTAAATATCTGTAGCATTTTTAGTTCACACATTATTTCATATATTTCAACTTCTGAGTGCTGAGTAACTCACGTGGGAACAGCAACATTTTTATATAAATTAAAAATTTCAAGCATGTCACAGAGATTAGAACTTCCAAAACCATTTTAAAATTTAATTTTTCAACAGTTGTTAGTGCATCTTCTATTTAAAAACAAACTGACGTCACCTAAAGGTGATCTACAGATTACCGGTAGTAACATTTTTCCATGTGAAAGTATAACACCCGATATTTCAGTCTTTTTTTTTAATTACATTAATTAAATTAGTTATGGGATTATATAAAGAGGTACTTCCTCTTTTTACGAAAATAGCAACACCACCATGTATGTATTGTGTGGCAGAAATAACTAGACACTATTGTAATTTTTAAATTTCAATTGTGTTAATTCCAATTCATTCATCCAATGTTTCGTAAAATACATAACATCGATTGAATATTCGTGTCATAGTAGTTAATATTTTTAATTTTATTTCTTAGACATCGAATGTTGAGATATAGTAGGTTGAATGTATTCATGGATCTATCTCAGTTAGGCGTGCTGCTGGAAAAAAAATTGTTTGTATTATTTGTTTTTTTTTGAAAAGAAATCTCTTTACAAACACATTTTTAGGCCAACAAGTTGGATTTATAATAACAACTTTAATGTCGAGTGGCACGCCCATGATGCATAATCGGCGTTTTTTATCTTCGGTTATAGTTTTTCCACAACGTACGAACTATCCACTTGAAACTTCAGAAAAGCTGTACGTCATTGCACGTTACTTTCTTATCTAGTCTACTTACAAACAACCAATTGTACAAAACTCTTTTAACGACAGGCAATGATTAGTTTCCCGTACCTTTGAGAGTATTTATTCTTTACATTTTTATTGTTAACCCAGTTATCACCCCAAACGTTTTCCGCTCCTTCAGAGTTTTGCGTGTCTGTGTTTCCATCAATAATTGTCTCTAGCGGTTTGTTTATATTTCATTTGGGATTTACACTTTTTGTTGCATATTCCTTCACCGTTGAAGTTTGGATACTGGGGGCTCCCTCTACCATTACTGGATTTGACTTTGCTTTTAAAATATCGGAAAACTTTTCTTTAATCATCATGACTGACAGTAAATACCTTTCCTGAGTTTTTTGTGGAATTAACATCTAGTACTAACTAATTATCGTCCTTCTGTACAATAACCTGCTGGTATTGTTTTAATTCCTTTTTCAAAGAACTATGTAATATCTAATCTAATCTTGTACCGTAATAAGTAATAACCACTTAATATTATAAATTATAATCAATCTTAAATCAGTGTGATTTCAATTATACTTTGCAATTTCAAACAGCTATTGAATGGCCAATTGCATCTATTAGGGTATATTGACAATATAGCTTGTAAGAAACTAAAAAGGATGATAAGATATTCTGTTTAACAGTTTTAGAATAGATTGTCTTTCCATGCGTGTTATAGTCTTATTGATTGTATTGCACAAATATTTAATTTATTATTATTAAGTGCATTAATATAAATTATGTTAACAGATTGCTTTTAAGCATTCTGTGACTTATCAAACATTGTCGAGTCTTCTGATAAATTAAAACTTTAATTAAAAAATAAATTATAAATATATTTAAATATTTCCGTACGAAGACTACATCGTGACTTCTTTATTGAGAAATTCGAGGCACAAGTGCAGAAATTCCGCCGGCTTCTCGCTGTGCACCCAATGACCCGCCCCCTCGATGTATTGAAACTCTGCGTTGGGAAACAACTTCAGTATGCTGGGATGATCGGTCTTCCTGTAATCGAAAATTAAACAATTTTCAATTGCACAAGAAAAACACTCACTGAATAAAATCAGATGCGGCTCCACCAATGAACAGCACGGGGCCCTCGTATTTCAAGTTTCCTACGTCGGGAAACACGGCGATGTTATGGAAACAGTTCACCAACGTCGGTATGTTTATCCTCCACGTGTAGCTGAAATAATTGACTCAATTGATTTGTCGAATCGCCAATGGCATCGAATACCTGCCGTCGGTTTTCTGCACCAAATTCGTCAACAGGAACGATCGCAGGCCTTTGTTGTTGATGACTTTTAGTAATTGTTGATCTGCAGCCATTCTAGCGGTTGAAATGGGCACGTTCGCCGGTAGGGACACTTTAGATAAGGCGTCGAACAATGATGGCATTGTTTTTAAATTCGGGCTCGTCCGAACCGGCGATATGTCGGCGACGATCAATTTATCGACGAATTTCGGCTGGAAACGTGTCGCAAATAAAATTATTATGCCCGAGCGCTAATTTATTAAATACAAAGTTTAATACCTTTGATACTACGTACGTATTTTAAAGCAAAGAGCATCATGGCCCTGCCGCCCATCGAGTGGCCCAGCAGCGCGGATCGTTTCGTCTTGAGCCGGTCCAGGAGTAAGCGCACGTCTTCGACGAGGTGTTCGTAGCTGTGCTTGTTAGAGTGGGGGCTGTCGCCGTGATTTCGGGCGTCCACGGCGATTATTTTGCGCTGGGGCGCCGTTTTTTGGTGCAGGACCTTGCACAGGCTGTTCCAGTTGCCTTTGGAGCCCATCAAACCGTGCATGATCAGCAGCGGCGGGGGAGTTTGTCCGAGGTTGGTGGATTCGTACGACGCATACGCAAGGTTGACGGGTTCGATTTGTTCATTTTTGGGGGCCTTGGCGTCTTGGGCGAAGGACCTAATCGGCGGAATCGTCAACGGAGCGAACCGTCTGAAACGAAACATTTTACGTAATTCGAGGTTATATTTTTGACGTTTCGTTGCGTTGGAAATTTACCAAAGCTTCGCGTAAGTGGTTGTAAATTAGTGCATTGTCATTGCTTTGCAGATAAGAATGACAGAAAAATAGGTAACTGACAACGATATAATTTGCAATTTGTGATAAGAGTATATTTTAAATTATTGTTTATTCGTTATATTGCGACCCCTAGGTTACAATAGTGTAACTACAAATTATGTATCGACACAAAGCGTTCAGTTAATAGTTGAGTCGCTTATTAAGCGGTGGCGCTGAACGTACGTTGGGTCATGGCTAACTACTATTACATGGTTGGGTTGATGTTAGTTGTCATTGGCTGCATTTATAACCGTTGGTAATGTCGGTAATTGTTGTAAGTTTTGGCTAATCAAATATCTGAATTCGCTAAGCAACTCGATTCTCATTTCAAACCAAATATTACAGATTGTAGCACATGGTGTGTGAAAGTATAGTAGTCTATGGTTGAAGGTTACCTCGGTTTATTGAATTATCAATGGCCTCGCTTTGTGGGTCACGATTTATTATTACGTAGCGTGACGTAACGATCGATATCGAGATATTTTAAGCGGTGATATCAACGACCTAGCACCGTCACCGGCAAAAATACGTAGCTTAAAAAACGCAATCGTCGAAAATAGACTTCGTATAAATTGGTTATTTTCCTGCAGCATTAATTTTTTTTTACCGAAATGGTATCCAGTTGCCGTGAAATTACTTGGAATTTTCAAGGTTGTCGACCTCGTCGTAGGTCTGAATAAAACATTTTTCTGGTGAAAATATACTTTATTGGTGTGATTCGCCTAACCTACATTTACAGTTACAACATCGTGACGGGCATAAAAGGCGAACACAAAACGCACACCCTGAATTACAAGGCACGAAAAAAACCAACAAATCTAAACGTAAATTTATTCTGGAACACAAAAAGTACAAAATGAAGTTAAAGCACAAATCGAAGACAATAATTATATTATAAAAGTAAAGTTTCTCCTTATTAGCTAGATGTAATACAGACACAAAAATGCGAACGTCGGACACGCGTCGATCGCGAACTCGCGTTAGGTCCGACCGAAACGTTGTACATTAGGTATGTTAAAAAACTAATTACTCATATAAAAAATCTGCAACTTAAACGTAATTGTCGTGAGATTTTCAGACAGTTCTAAAAATTACGTACAAGACAAATGTGCTGTCAAAAAATCCGACGCCGGCGCCGCCGCCCGCAATCGGAAGTTCTCCCATCGGGCGCGTCCGGTGCGCGTCGGCGTTCCGAAATCGCCCGAAGCTGATCGGCGAGAGGCGGAGCGTTACACTTAAAATACTATAGAACCAAAATCCCTAAATTTACCGGCTGACGCGTAAAACGCCGCTTCACATAATTTTACATTTCTCGTCGCCTTGCGGGTCGCCCTGTTGATGGTGGAGGTCTTCGGAGCCCAGGTAACCGCTCATTTCTCGGTGTCTCAGCGACGCGCTCGACATCTGCCGGCGAACCCTTCAAACATAAAAATCATTACAATTCACGAAACGCAAACAAATTAACATTAACGATTTTTACGGACGTGCGATGACATCATTTTCAATGTGTTTGCTGGAATAATTTGGCGATAAATTTAATCGTCTCGATCGACCACGTCATTTCTTAATCGCACGCAGACACGAATAAATTTTCGATGCATTTTGAAGTCAAATCGGACGCGTTAAACGAAATTATTCCGCATTGTTAAGATTAAGGTCATCTTTAAATAGCTCGGTCGCGGTGGTAACAAGGCGCGAATATCTCGGTCACCGGCTAAACTGAACCGGGCACGCCACTGAACGTACGGGGAAATATTCGAGTGGGCGATGGAAGAAACGTCGCTCGCGTGGGCGAAATCCACTCTCGTTTCGGCGAAATTGCGTGAAAACGGCCGGCGATGGTAGCGAAACGTCGGCGATTTTGCGCAACCGGCTTTTCCGTGGTCGGTAATTAAAACAATTTAACGACCGCAGGTTTCCGATTGTGGTCGATATCGTGACACGTGCAGGGTATTTGCATTTTGCACTCCCCCACTCCGCCAAAATATACAATTGCAGATGTTTCCGGTCATAAATGCTAATGTTTAAGCTCGAAAAAAAATTTGTACTTAGTACCTTGTATTGTTTTTGTTTTAGAAAACTTTTTCGTGAATTTTGTTTGTTTATTTAATTCGACGCCGCTCATGGTAAAAATATATAGTTTTTAATTTGGTTGAAAATAATAATTGGCTAATGGTGCAGAACATTACCAACAATATTTGATTAAAAAAATGTTGTATTGGTTTAAAATTCAACTAATTGTCTAGCGTAATTAATCAAAGATTTTGTGCAATTTTTTATTTTTTTTCTCATTGCGTCATAATTCATAATTTTTGTAAATCTTTAACTTTTCTTGGTTGCGCCGCATATATTGCTTGTTCTGTTAAAACACATTTTTAAAAATTTCGTTTGAAAAATTAAAAAACTGACACCAACTCATTGATAAAAGTACCAAAAGTACAAAAAATTCTATGGAAATAAATCTTAATGAAAAAACTTACATAAGACAGTCGGTAAAATAATTGAAAAAAATATTTATTGGGGGGCATAGAGAATAGAAGAAATTCTAAAAATGCGCGACGGTCCCCCTAAAATACATCAACCCAACACAATTTTCATGGGCACTTGTCATTTCTTTTAAGATTCATTTTAACAATTTTTAAATATTTTTTTTCTTGTATATAAGACGTTTCCCAGAAAATAACTTTGAACAATGCAAAATTTTATCCAATTCAATCAATTTTTGAAATATTTTTCTTATTGCCTCTTAGAAATTTCAAAATCTTACCTTTCTGAAACTGCAACTTCGTCCCCGGCGGCGTTAAGAACAGTGGTGGTCATGTTGTCGGCCACGAACCACTTTTGTCCGTTCATCACGAGACACGAAGGCGGATCGTGATCTTTGCCTTGATCGGACGACCAGATCGTGATGGTGGCGTTGGGGTCGACCTTGACCGACCGGTGGAACTTGTAGAGCGATTCCAGGTCCCCGGCTTTTCGGACGACCTGCCACCCCTTCAGCGCGACCTCTTTGTTGCTCTTGTTGTGGATTTTAATGAACTTTCCTTCAGGGCACGCGTCGGTAATCTCAATGTCCCCCTTCGATGAGCTGTTGACCGAGTAGTCCGACATCGAAGACTCTTGGGTCTCGTCCAGTAAAGTGCGCTTGCGCTTGGCGCCCATCCTAACGGGGGTGCGCCTCTGCGAGCTGGACCTGGTGCTCCTCGTCACGTGCTCGGCGCTTCCCGGCGGCGTTATGTTCAACCTGGCCTCCTCGGACTCGAGCAGCTTGCGATAGGCGGCGATCTCCAAATCCAGCGACACCTTTATGTCCATGAGATCCTGGTACTCCTGCAGTTGCTGCGCCATTTCGTCGCGCAGCCGCGACAGCTCGCTTTCCAGCAGCGCGAGGTCCTCGGCGTGGCGGAGACGCTCGTTCTCCAGCATCTTCTCGAGGTCGCGGGCGCGGCTGGTCAGCGCCGAGTTCATGCCCTCGAGTTCGTTGATTCGGTTGGAGAGGGTGTCGATCCTGGTGCGCACCTGGCGGAGCTCGTCGATAGCCGCCGAAGCGGCGCCGGAATTGCGGTTGGCGGCCGTGTGCAGGTTCTTGATTTTGTTTTCGTAGAGCAGTTCGATCTCGTGACGGTTGGTCGCCATCTGCGATTCGTACTGGTCGCGGAGTTCCTGCAGCGCCTGCTGCATCTTCGCCTCGTACTGCTCCGCCAGTCGGCCGTCGATTTCGCTGATCTCCACCTGGCGTCTGGTCCTGGTTTCGGAAAGTTGCTGTTGAAATACCTAAGAAAGAAATAGTACTTAGATAAGATTTTGAAAGTATAGCAATTACAACTGAATTAGTTTTAAATCACAAAGACCATTCACTTGACATCAAACATAACTGCTGTCATATTTGTCATTTCCTCCATTTGTTTCGGTTCAACGATCCAACGAATCCAAATCAAAACTAAATGAATGAAATAAATTCAATTCTTCGTTAATTGAATTTAAATCAAAAGTCTTTGGCATTATTGGAATTTTTTGAACGGATATTTTGTATCTTGTTGGGTTGGGTTAAATGTACGAGTCTTTCACATTTTTTGAATTTGGGTTTTATGTTGGGTTGGCATTGAAAAAAATGCATCAATTCAAAAATTTAAAAAAATCAAAATTATCAATAATAATTTTTTGAAATTTTTCATGTTGGACACTAATAGGATTTTTTCTGAATTAATCACAAAAAAGTCATTGCACAGAAAAAAAAATAAAACAAAAAGCAAGAGGGGAAGTTGCAAAAATCTAGAAAATCGAAATTCATTTATTTTCTAATTTGAATGCAAATGACACCAGAAAAATAACGCACGCACGAAAATATAAATAATGCCAACAGGTGAAGAACGAGAAAAATAATTTGAAAAAAAAACTAATAAGATTTGTTTACGTCTTTCACTTGCTTTGCTTACATCTGCGCTTTGTGTTTTTTGATTTGTTTTGTTTCCATTTTTTTCCGTTCCATCCGGTGGCTTAGTTTCGTCGCCTTTTTCAGTTTGTTATTCAATATTAGTATGCAACGTACGCCATCTCATTAATTACAAGTGAAGTTAAGTGAGACGCGAACAAATTATAATAATGGATACAATTTTAAATAACGCAAATTTTGCAACATTACGCTCGCCAACGAAACATATGAAATAATTTTATTAAACCTGAAATTTCATTTGTACATTTGCATCGAGGGTAACATTCCGATGACATCACCGCGAAATGACGTAACGCACGTAAATAGTAATCGTTCGCGGAATCGCGATACGTCCATGTTTTTCATTTCGCCTGCGCCAATTGCACGCAAAAGTAAATATTGACATAACAGATGGCAATGACGCCTAATCATTAACCGAATCTTATCAATTATTCATCGAAACTTCGTCCGAACGCAGCTAACGCAACCTAACCTTACTTTTACGCCGATGCGAAAACCTTGACCCGTTTTTAATTTAAATTTAAAATTCTTGCATAATTCGATTTTACGAAATCGGCGTCAAAATCCAATTGGGTACTTACTTGGTCTTTGAACGACAGCTCCTCTCGCAAGCTCTGGTTGTTGTTTTCGACGTCGACTCTGGCCAACGATTCCTCTTCCAGCTGCTTCCGTAGCTCGTCGACCTGCTTCTTGAGCTTATCGCGTTCCTTTTCGAGATCTCGGGCCTCAGCCGTGGCCTTTTTGGCGTCCGACTGGGCCTGGTTGTATTTGAGGGTCAGATCGTTCGTGCGGGTCTCCAGAACGCGGACGTTGTTCTCTGCGAGGATCAAATCTTTGCTTTTCTTCGCGAGGGCCCCCTTCAGCTCTTCGTTTTCGTCCCACAGGCGCTTCGTGTCGATCTCCAGCTTGGCTTTTTCGCGGTGCGTTTCGTCCAGGAGACGCCTGGCGTCGGACAGCTCGTGGTCGTACATGGATTTTATGTTGGATACTTCGCGGGTGACCGTCTCCTGGGTGGTTTGCACTTCGCGCGTGAGACGGTTATTTTCCGCCTCCAAGTAGCGGACTCTGTCGATGTAGCACGCCAGACGGTCATTTAAGTTTTGCAGGTCTGCTTTTTCCTGGAGTCGGGAGTGTCTGGTAGGGCTCAGGGGACTCGCGGGGCGCTGCGTCGGCTGCGACGGTGTCGTCGACTTTTTACTTCGAGTAGACATGGCTGATTGTTTGTTTTTAGCACTTGACACGACGCTCACTTCACCGAACGTATAACCAACCTATTTAACATCAAACGGGCGAATAACCGGTTATAAATGACGGAAAGCGGCCGAGGACGCACAGAACTCACAGACTATTTTTGTTGGTGATGCAAGAGAGTTTGCCTCCTAACGGTTTTTAGTAAAGTATTAGGTGGGGCATATTTAACTAGAAGACGCTATTTGCAACACGTAAACACACTTGGTTACGCCTATTGACATGTAGATGGCACCACCTGCCACACAATCATCAACGCAACTTTACAAATATTACATAACTTACGTTAACGATCTCATTAGATGATTTTACAATAATAAATAAATACGGAAATATGGAAAATGTTGCAATTTGCACCCATTTTTAATCCCGTTGTTCGTCTGTCGCTATTGTCTCAATTTGAGTTTTGGTACTTTTTATAAACATTTTGATACATTTAAATTTTTGGAACATTTCATATATTTTTAAAATCTTTTCTTGTTCTTGACAATTTTTGAACTAAATATTTTTAGTATAGCAAAAAATCTAAATGTTGTCAATATTTGGGAAAACATCAAAACCGAACAAAAGCGAAAATGTTAACATTTGTTTTGAATAGAAATTGTCTAAAATTGAAAAATGTAACCTGGTAAAAAGTGTACAAATTGTAGAAATAGTGAAAATTATAAAAATAGTAGTTAAAATATAAAATGTACGAAATTTAATTTTTATGATATTGACAAAATTGTCTAAAATGAAGAAAAAAATTAAATAAGAAAAATATGCTAAAATATCAAGGAAATTATTAAGAAGAACCACTTGGATAGATACATATACCGTGATATCAAAAATTATCTTGGTCAAAGGTTGCCATGGAATGTGAAACGGTTGTCAAGCTACATCACTGACATCTGACAGCTGACGGCATCTGACAGCTGACATCATCAATAACTTATAAATGTGTGACCTACTTATTTCAGCTGTAAAATAGTAATGAACCACAAGTAATGAAATACTAATAGCGATTTTATTAACACGAAAAACTAAATTACCATAATTGTTGGAAATGTCACAATGACTTGACAGATTTTGACAATCAAAAAATGATTGACATAAATGTACGATGCGCTGCGACAATCATTTTAAAATCCATGACCACCCTCGTCCAATGTGATTTTTGTTATCACTGTATTTAATTTACCCAATTGTTCATTTTAGGGATTTTTCTTTCAAGTATTCTAATTCTAAAGTCATCTAATGAAAATTACGGCCGAATTTAAATAATTTTCATATCGCTTACGATCGATTTTTTTCGTCTAAATACGTTGGTATTGTCGATATCGTTCAAAATTTATTTTATCGTGGGATATAATATCAATAAGATAAATCAGTGGCGATGCAACGCATGCATTGTTTTAATACAACTTTGCATTTATTATAATTGATCAATTTATCAATTTAGAAATTTTCGATCGTTAAGGTTTGCGCAACCGCCAACCGTCAGTGCCGAACGGTGTGGGTAAGGAAGCTCGCGTTCGTGTCAACTCCGCTGATAGAACTGACAAATATGTTAAAATAATAGATTTTTCCTGCGTTTTCGCGAGTCGAAAATCGATCTCGTTGATGGTTTCGCGCACGGACGACTAATCGCCCCGTCGGTTTTCACACGAAAATGGCCCGGGACTACGATCACCTGTTCAAGTTGTTGATAATCGGTGACAGCGGTGAGTGGGTGTTGCTGTGCGAGCCCGTTTGAAAAATGCGTAATGAAATTTCGATTTAGGCGTCGGAAAGTCGTCGCTGCTGCTGCGCTTCGCCGACAACACCTTCTCCGGGAGCTACATCACGACGATCGGCGTCGATTTTAAAATACGGACGGTCAACATCGACGGGCAGCGGATAAAGCTGCAGATATGGGACACGGCCGGGCAGGAGCGGTTTAGGACCATAACCAGCACGTACGTTGAACCCGGCGATGAGGTCTTAGATCTTGGCTTTTAGTTATTACAGGGGCACGCACGGAGTCATCGTCGTGTACGACGTGACGAACGGCGAGTCCTTCGCCAACGTCAAACGATGGCTGTTGGAGATCGAGCAGAACTGCGACGTCGTTAATAAAGTATTAGGTGAGTTGATCAGTTTGAATGCCTTGGGAATTAACTTAAAATTTCCAGTGGGCAATAAAAACGATTGCCCGGACCGCAAGGTGGTCTTGACGGAAGACGCGCAGCGCTTTGCGAACTCCATGGGGATTCAGTTGTTCGAAACATCGGCAAAAGACAATATAAACGTAGAAGAAATGTTCATTAGTGTAACTAGATTGGTCCTGAGTCAGAAACGTGAGATGAAAGAGAGAAGGAACGTCACGGACAACGACACTGTCAACTTGAGGAAGAGCACGGCCAAAGGCAAGAAAAAGTGCTGTTAGCAGGTTAGGTTAGGTTAGGTTAGCTTGTCGTACGTTTAGTTTTGTATTGAAATGTGTCACCGTTTCTGTATCTGTTACCATTTTGTAAATATATTTTAGAAATTTGCCCCATCGATTTTATTGCGTCGCGCCGTCGATCATTTCAATACAAAACGTCGAATATGGAATGTACATAAGTGTGTGCTTTCGTCGGGTTTCGTTTCGAGTAAGTCTCTTGCCCCGTTTTTTCCACAGAAGGTCCGCACGATAGATCGCGTATTTTTGTAACTTTAACGATTAGGGTTTTTCGTGGGACGCATTTTGTCGGTTTTCAAAACAGCGACGAAGCTCAAATTGGTTTTCTTTTTACTTGGAATTGTATATATGTAAAGATTTTGCAGGGTAAGGATACGTTACGGGTGAAAATGCGCACGGGAACATTTGTTTTTGCATAACCTCGCATGGAAGTGTTTCGCACAAAAACAATACAACGATAATTCAACGTACCTCATATCTATTGGAAATAGGCTTCGTTTGAATGTTTAATAAAAATTAATAACCCTCGGTAAATTCTCAACGTCAAATACGCCAAGTGACGTTATGTCAATCAAATGCGAACATCGATTGATGGCCAAATTCCTCATATTAAAACAGAAATTTCCTTAAATTTGAGCTTTTAACGTATTCTTAACATTCTTAACATCCAGATTTTTAATATTTTATTGAAACGTCGTTTTTAGTTTAATTTTTACACAGTTTGCATTGTACGTGCGCTTCGCTCAACTTTACCATCGCTAGCGCCGACACCGGTGTTTCTTGAACTATCAAAATCTAGGCAAATTGATTTAGCATTCATATTTGTTTAACTAGTTAAACTTTGAACTCGAACTGCGTATGATTTTGGCAATTTTGGGATACCAATGAAAATTTCAAATTGCACGGCTGGTTATTTAATGCGGTTCTGGAATCATCAAATGCACGCCCTCAACTAAGTAACACTTTTAAGTTGAGGGCATGTATGTGACCATTCGAGAAGCTAAACAAGCCTGCGGACTGCTAGTTTCAAGCGTCGCGGTCCTTTGCGTAAGTAAAGTTGACGATGGTGAAAATCAAGGTTAAATTAATTATTTCGTTACGTAAGTCTATATTGCATTTATAAGTCAGTTTCTTTTTTTTTGTATAACAGTGTATTTTATTGTATTTTTGTAAGCTTTTCAATAAAGTTATTTGTATGTCGTAAATAAATGAATAGATATTTGTTGTGCGTGTTTCTTTTCCGCAATTAACTAAGTTTTCTCGATCGGCAACTGTTGGGGATTTGGGCCAATCAAACATTGTAACGTTCGTGCAGAGATACATTTGATTGGCCAAAAGTTGCAACGGTTGTTGATCGTTTATGCCAACCGTTCTTATTAAAGAGACGTTTGATTGGTCAAAACGTTAAATGGTTGTCATTATATTGCGTTTGGTCCAATCAAATCTGTGCGTTTACTAACCTAAACGTTTCGATTAACGAACTCTGTTTTTAATAAAAGAAATAGAGATATTCATTGTTACTGAAATGGTAAATTTGATTCGTCACTTAAATGTTTGATTATTAAAAAAAAAAATAAGTGGCGATACATCAATTAGAAGAACTGAAGGCAAGGTTAAAAAATATATAAGTAATGTTATTAAATTTTAACGTAGATGGCGTTGTAAAGGCAATCGAAACTTGCAGGTTATAATTATACACAAAAAATAATAGTGTAGGTGGAAGCACATACTGAAAGATTTTAGTTCGGGTACTTGAGTTGACGTTCGCCCTCAATGAAACTTGATACTGATAATGGTTACAATAAAACGATGAAAATCATAATCATTTGTGCCAGAAAAGACAAAATAGCATGACTAATTTTTTGAATTTATGATATGGTATATAATGGCAGAAGCAGGATATTCAGGGTCTTGCGTAGCTCCAGTCCTGAAGAAACAGGGGACAGTTTTGATAGGGCTCACACACCCCCTAAAAAATCAAAATATCAAACCTACAGTCGCCGATGGGAAGATGAACCAGACCTGAGGGGATAGTTACAGGCAGGCAAGAAGGCGTTTTTTTAAAGTGTTTATGTGGTTTACATTTACTAACTTTTGTTGTAGGGATTTTATTTTGCCTAATGCATTGCTTATAACCAGGACATCAGCATCAAGGTGGGAAGGTTTCAACTTCGCCGACATGCAGAAAGAGGAAAGCGTAAGGAAGTATGCTGAGGAGAACTCAAACAGAGATCCTTAAAGGATATGATGCCTAGAGGACTCGACAGGATGTTAAGGATGCTTAATTGTGGCTTTTGTCGTAATTGTTGCCAACCCAACCCATCCCATCCCAAACTTTGATTGAAAAATTAAGAAATAATAAATTTAGTTTAATTATCGACGAAATAACAAAACAATGAAAGAAACATTTATGCAAAGTTGCAAGGTTGATAATCAACAATAATATTCAAGATTTTCCTGTAGAAAGTGCACAAGCAGAAGTGTTATTTCAAAAAATTATTTCTTTTTTTGTTCAATATAATGTTGCAGATGGCGCGGCATAATTCAGTAGCATCAAGGTTCGTTGAAAATGTTCCCAACATTTTTATTTTAAAATGCATTTGTCAGCTTTGCATTATGTGCGTCAAATACCGAGACATTTACAATTATTGTAGCAACAGCCCAAAAAGGATTTTAGAGTTCAAGGTATTCCAAGACTTTTCTAACATTAGAGCTCAACACGGTGGTTGAAAGAATTCTCGAACAATACGAGGAACTAATTCTTTTTTTCACCGCTGCACCAACGTAATCCGATAATATTTTAACACAGTTAAAAAAACCCAGTTTACAAATTGTAATTTGTTGTATCTTTGAACTTTTGAACCCTCAGCCTGTCTGCCAAACAGTTTTTAACACTATTGCCCCTATAGTCTCAAAATGGCCAAATTTAGTCGAGGCAAACAAACTGCAAATAATAGATAACGAATGGATACTTAAAAAATTCAGATTTGCCAAACAATAACATCTTTCAATTTTGTTGCGACATTTCAAACATAAAACCGACAATTTAACAGAATATATTTTTAAACCACTTATTTTACCGCATTCAAGTGCGAATGTTGAACGAATGTTTTCGACCATAAATTTATTAAAAACCAAGCAACGCAACAACACGTAACGCACGAATTCACAAGATTCTATCCAGAGAGACACAGATGCTAGGGGCGATAAAACGGCCAGATGGCACATTTACGGACTCAGGAAAAGAAACGTTAGAGATTTTGACCCAAACTCACTTCCCTGATTGCCTGCTTCTGAGCGATGAAGTAACTGTCAGAGGTGGGACGACCCACACCCAAAATCATTCAGACCCATTAGTCCTTCATCCTGAAGACCTTCGAAAAGGTGGTTGATGGGTATATACGGAAGGAAGTACTAGCTACTAATCCCCTGAATGTCCATCAGTATGCCTATCAAAAGGGCAAATGAACAGACCTGGCGCTGAACAACCTTGTCGGGAAGATTACCCAATCCCTAGAGTGCAAAGGGATTGCGGTGGCTGCCTTCCTTGACATAGAAGGAGCGTTTAACGCAGCACTACCTTTATCCCTCTGTAAATCTGTTGCAGCGAGAGGGGTGGCGCCTATGGCTGCATAGGAGCTATGCTCAAGAGAATTATTGCTTAAGAGAAATAATTTCGACGATAATAATGATCGACGAGTACTCAAAGGCACTAGCGAAGTGGAACAAGGCAGATGCCTTGGCACAAAAGGTAATAGTTACAACAATTAGTGACTAGCCAACGCTACATGTCATAAACTGCACAACTGCAAAGGAGATGTGGGGCAAAATTACCTCAGTCTATGAGCAGAGGTCCGATGCTAGCATACACATGCTTCAATAGAACTGGTTCAGTGCAACGAAGAAAAGCTCAGACGACATGGCAACACACATCTCAAAACTTGAGGACATGGCTCACAGACTGCGATCAATGGATTACAAGCATTTCGTGAGCGCGTGGGAATCAGCGCCAGAGGGAGAACGTACCTTAGTAAACCTTACGTCAAGACTGACAATAGAAGAGTGAAGGCATTCGACGCAAGAGGATAGAAGTGTCAACACTCTGTCGACAAGGACTCAACAGGAAAAGCCATATCGCGACAAAAACTTCAAAAGATACAAGAAACCTGGCAAATGCTATGTATGCGGAAAAACAGGTCACTGGGCAAGGGACTGTAGGCAACGTACTGAAGACGATGCAACAAAGAAAGATAAAGGCAACGCTATGCAACGAAGGAATCCATACGGCGCAGGGCTAGCGAGTGTAGCCCTCAGGTCTGCTTTAACAAACGTAAGGTCACAAGCAGACAGGTTTCTTGACTCTGGTGCCAGTGATCACATGTGCAATCAACGGGGATGGTTCCTGACGTACGAGGCCTTCGACACGCCATCGATGGTGTGCATAGGCGACGGAGGATGCATCGAAGCCCACGGAATGGGCCACATCAACATGCTCATGTTTGATGGAAACCAATGGAACAAAAATCATCTAGTCAACGTGCTCTATGTTCCAAAACTAAAATATAACCTATTTTCAGTAGGCGCAGCACTCGACAAGGGTCTGGAAATGCAGTCCACCCGAACCACCTGTAGACTAACAAAAGACAAGAATACAGTGGCAGTTCGTCATGGCAAGCTCTACTCGATAAAATTCAAAGTTATTCGTCCGGGAGAAACGAAATCAGTAAATGAAGAAATACAAGCAAATATAGCATCAACAGGGACGCTTGAGGAGTGGCACGAGAGACTTGCACACCAAAATCTTAAACATGTTAAAAGGATTCTTGGTCGTTTCCAGATACCGGTCAAGCCCGAGAAAGACATGTTCTGCGAGTCTTGCGCAATAGGAAAAATGCATCGGTTGCCCTTTCCCAACAGCGTGTCGCGTGCAAATGCGATCGGTGAACTAATTCAAGTCAAGTCCATCGGTGGGTCAAGGTATTATTTGCTTCTCAAAGACGACTACTCGCACTTCCGGACAGCTTAATTACATACTTAACTTCATTAATAAGGCTGAGAAGCATTGCCCGAATGGAATACGAACACTTCGCACAGACAATGGGCTCGAGTTTGTTAATCGAGAAATGAGAAAGCTGATCCATCGGCATGGAATCGAGCGCCAACGAACGGTGGCATACATGCCTGAACAAAACGGTTCGGCAGAGAGAGACAACCGCACACTAATGGAAGCGGCAAGAACACTGCTCCACGCCAGAAAATTCGAACCAAGATTCTGGGCAGAGGCGGTGAACACCGTTGTGAGTGTTCTCAACTGGACAGGAACGAGTAGCGTAGAAGAGATGACGCCGCACGAACTCTGGGTTCAAAAGGGACCGAGAATCAAAGAATTGCGAATCTTCGGAGAAGAGGTCTTCACCCATATACCCAAGCAACAACGGCAGAAACTGGATGCGAAGGCGAGAAGAGGTTTTTTTTTTGTTGGCTACGATGGTGAAAGGAAGGGTTACAGGATATGGTACCCGGAGGATGACATAATTCAAACGGTGCGAGATGTCATATTTACGGGAACAGCTAATCAGATGCCCAAGAAGATTGAGCAAGATGGCGAACTCATGATCAAAGAGACGTTCGAACCAATCGAAGACAATGTCGAGAATCAGCTGGAGGAGCAGGTTGAACAGAATCCAGACGAGATTGACAACGGAGGATGCGAAGAAGTTCCGATTAACAGAGTTTGTCTCCGAGACAGGGCGACAATTCGGCCACCAAGCAGGTATGATGACTATATCGATATTAACGATATATTTTTAAAGTATGGGAACTTACAGAAGCGCCGAAGGATCAAGCAATAATCGATTGCAAATGGACGTATGAGTTAAAGCACCATGTGAGTGGCAACATTCAGCACTACAAAGCAAGGCTCATTGCACGAGGGTTTCGTCAGAGAGAAGGAGTCGACTACCACGAGATTTACAGCCCTGTAGTTCGTTTCGACTCTATAAGGACTATTCTAGCAATTGCAGCTAGTGGGAGCAAGAGCATCAACAATTCGGCTTTCTTATATGGGAACATTGATGATGATGATGATCTATATTCATGCGACAGCCTGAAGGTCACGAGTACGGTACCACAAGAGTTTGCAAACTCAAGCACAGTCTATATGGCCTTAAGCAGGCCTCACGCTGCTGGAACCGACGATTTATTGATTTCCTATAGAGATTCAATCTGGAGGCCACGAGTGCAGATCCCTGTGTATTCACCAGTAAGGAGAGAGGGATGCTACTTGCAATCTACATTGATCTACATTATTGCAGAGGACAGAAACCAAATCGATCAAATGCTTGGCGAACTGCAGAGGGAGTTCGAAATAATTCACGGTGAAGTGAATCTGTTCCTGGGACTGCAAATCGAACGATCCCCAGGTGGAAACATATTCATCCACCAGGAAGCCTATGCGAGAAGAGTTCTACAGCGGTTCAACATGAAGAATGCGAATCCCCTGGCCAGTCCGGCAGATCCACACGACGAATTGAGGCCTCAAGCCCACTCGACGGAAGATGACGAGGATTCGACGGCCCCGTTCTGAGAGGCGATCAGGAGTCTCATGTATCTTTCTGTGGCGACGAGACCTGATATCACATTCGCCGTCAACAGGGTGAGCCGATATCTGGAGAGACCTAAGAAGATTCACTGGAAGGCGGTGAAACGCATTCTTAAATACATCAAGGGCACGATTGACTACGGCCTGGAATTCGAGAAGCACCCGGAGAACAAGCTGGTGGCATACAGCGATGCGGACTATGCCGGCGACACCGAGATAAGGCGATCAACGACCGGATATGTCGTGACATACGGTTCCGGTGCGATAACATGGAGTTCACAAAGGCAGCGATCCGTAGCACTGTCAACTACTGAATCTGAATACGTAGCCGCATGTCAAACAGCGAAAGAGATCGTATGGACTAAGAGCCTAGTTAGAAATTTACGACATTATATCTGGACAACCAAAGTGCAAAACAGCGAAAGAGATCGTATGGACTAAGAGCCTAGTTAGAAATTTACGACATTATATCTGGACAACCAAAGTGCAATACAACTAATAAAAAAATTCGGTATTTCACAAAAGGAGCAAACACATCGATGTCAGGTATCACTACATTCGGGAGCGATACGAGAAGAATGAATTTCTGCTGGGATACATTCCTTCAAGAGAGCAACATGCGGATATCCTAACGAAAGCACTGACACGTGACCTGTTCCAATATCATCGAGCAGCCATTGCCATCCGCAAACGATCTTCTATGAGTCAAAAGGACCATCAAGCCGAAGTGGGAGTGTTGAAGATGTCGGCTTAATTTAGTTTCATCCCTTTTGCCCAACAGAAGGTTGGCAAACCTTTTTATCATTCTCCATGATGATAAGTTGTTGATTTTCAATGTAATAGATCTGCTTATATTATTGTAAAATAAATCCTTTTTATAACTCGTGAATCTTAAGTGAGATTACTTTAACTGAATAAACCTAACACATAGTTCCCACTACAGTGGCTCTATACTGACAGTGTGGCCATGAGCGCGGCGGCCGCCATGTTTCCTCCAGATTTGAACAATAGAGCATAGAACAATGCCGCTTCAAATGCATTACAATTAGAATAACGCAACGTTTCGAGCTGCAATGTAATATTCGTATATGAGACATAATTACAAAAAGATTATGTATTTACAGAGGTCTGAAAATGTGACGATAGTAGGAATAGAGAAGTACAAAGTATGTACCTACATATGTGGGTAACATCCTGTTGATTGCACATTAAACTGGAATAGGTACCAATGAAACAACGAATGTGTATAAACTATAAATAAGAATATATTAAATAATGTCATAACTGAACAGCCATTACAGACTTGCTTGCATACATGTTCTGTTTCTGTTTTTTACATTTCCTACTAGCTATTTTTAAACGGAACACAACAAATATACGTATAAGCTTGGTTTTTAAATTATGACAGTCAGGTAAATGCTTAAATGACTTGCACTCTTCACTAATTTTGTTTACAAAAAAATCTTTAAGGTTCACATTTTTCTGGTTAGTGACTGTATTAAAATACTGCCGAAAAATTGTTTCCATTTTCACACACAAATGGAAAGTACTTTCATTACAAAAATACAATGTATTTTGTTTAAAACACTTTAACCTAACTAACTGCGCATATCTAAAATGTATAAATGTCTTGGAGCCTGCGGCTTCCATGCAACGCGAACATATTTTGGCATTTCGTCGAATACATTTTAAACGTGTATGGCGACCTGCTGTTACACCACATAGTTTCCAAAATGCCTGGTTAGCTGCACCCATATCAGAAATAATGGCGACTACACTCAAACCCAATTTTTCCGTTTTCGAGATGATCTCATAAAGGATATCTTTATATATTCGGCCATCCACAGAACTGCCCGTAAAATAGTACGCAACTGTCTGTTTCCACCGTCGTGTGATGCCACCCAACATAATGACAAGTGCGTGATTGGCTACTTTCTCCGATGAATGGCCGGCCAAATTAACGTTGCCTAAATACACTTTCAGTGCAGGGTCATAAATTTTTGCAGGTGTTATTGCCATTTCATCCACCGTAATTACACAGTCTCGTTCATGTGTATCTTTAAAATTTCCTACTTTGATGCTTAAGAATTCAAATACTTCATGAAGGATACCAGGTTCAAAGTGAACATTTTCTAATCTTCTTCGTAAAGTGCGTAGAGATGGTAAGGGCATATGGTGTTTAATTAGTTCCTCATATCCAGTAGTACCACATGCAAATCTTAACCTCAATGCCTTTGTCACGGTCGTGTTGGACCATTTTCGAAATCGTGTTGATGGTCTTCGCAGTGCTTCAATTTGATCCCTGTGGAAATACATTTTACAGAAAACCAATTAAACTAATTAGAAGTAGATATTACGGGTTAAACACTTTCTTCAAAACCTGATCGCTCTGTAAATCTTTAATGTACTCTTCATTGTGACGCATCATAGTGTTTAGACTCCGCTTAATTTTTCGAAGTTCATTCCGATGTTTATTGGCACGTTGGGTGGCCTTCTTGTACACTACCTCGTACTTTTTGAGCTTTTCTTCTGTGTGTTGCGGAGTTGTGTACTGGCCAGATGCAGGTTCGGGTTCATCGACAATTTCACTTTCTGGAGATGACAGTTCTAAATTCTCCATACTTGAAGGTCCAGGTTCATTATGTGCAATTCGTCTGCGTTTTGGGCTCACAATTTTCCTTTCCACAGGAGGCTTTCTCTTTGGTTTTGGTTTGGCAAAGCTGAAGATAGTGGGAACAGCATTGTTTTTTAATTTCCTTGTGCCATCTTGCCTTGTCTTTTCCCACATCTCAGGCTCAAAATGTACCTGTGAATGAGCATGAATGAGCATTTAAAATACATAATTATAGGTAGATAACTAACCTCACAAAGATAGGATTTATTTGTAGGAGTCCAATTCTCCCGCCTAACTTTTGCAACCCACTGTTTCCTTCTTTGAGGATCTCTTGGAAATACTTTCATCAAGTACCCTTGCTCGGATCTGTTTTTACATACATATGCTGAGCAGCCAACCATTATATCACGCTGTGATTATATTCAGGCTTCTTCGCACTTTGTATAGTTATCCTATAATGCACACAATGCTTATTTAGTACTATAGCACTTTCAGTTGTATTATTTCAAAATTAATAAAGGCAAAGTTTCTTAGCTACCTAGGTACTTACCAAATAATTTAAAATCGTTTTCGTGGAGTAGGTATATTTCAATTGTTCCACAACAGCCGTACTAATTTATGTGTCAAACTCTTTTATTTCGCAGCAGCAAATAAACGCACCACACGTCAAGTAATTTCTGAGTGATTTTATCATTTACAACAGTTCACAACATCGAATTAATGATCAAATATGAAACGAAAGCAGGCAAAACAGACCCACTGCCGTGTGTTTACATATAAATCCGGAGGAAACATGGCGTCCCTTGACGCAGCCAATAGAAATCGAGACCACTGTATGGCCACACTGTCAGTATAGAGCCACTGTAGTTCCCACTAGAGACGAATGGGAGGTTAATCAAGTCGCCCTGTTACAGACAGATTCGAGCTGGTTTATGGATGGCTCTAGGACAACTGAAGGAGCAGGAGCTGGAGTGTTCTGCCGCAAACCAAGAACTGGATTAGAATTCAGTCTTGGCAAGCATGCATCGATTCAACAGGCAGAAGTCTATGCCATTGAAATCTGCGCAAGAGAGCTATTAAAAAGCTCTCGGCAGCACAGAACGATAAAAAAAATTTCTGACAGCAGAACAGCACTGCAAGTCCTTGCTGACAGTCAATGTACGTCGATGTCTGCAGGGACTGCCGCGCAGTGCTTTTTCAATTAGGGAGAGTCAACAAGGTCAGCCTGGTCTGGATACCTGGACACGCTGGAATATAGGGAAACGAAGCAGCCGATTCCCTGGCAAAGAGCGGGGCTAACCGAAAACTTATTGGTCCAGAACCTGCTCTTGGGATTACAAGAGCCTTGGCCAGAAGTTCGAATAAGAGCTGGATGGAGCACAAGGTACTGGAAAACTGGCAGGCGTGCCAGGGAATGAGATATTCCAAGACAGTACTAAATAGCCCATCTGCGGCACGTACCAGGATACTGTTAGGTTTGGGCAGGAAAGACCTGCGAACTCTGACAGCCCTGGTTACTGGGCATAGCCGACTAAGGCATCATATGCATAGGCTCGGAATGGCTGAGGCCACTGAGTGCAGACTATGCTGTGAAATGGAAGAAACAACAGAGCATGTTATGTGTGCCTGCCCCGCCGGGGATAAAATCAGGTTCGCAGTCTTTGGTAAGATAAAACTGGAGCTGGGAGAACTTGACGGAATCTCACCCACTAAAATCCTCCTTTATTTAAAGAGAATGGGAATGGAGGGTGAACTATAATTAGTTGCGAGCCATAATAGACCCTTACGGTCGCAGTGCAGGGGCGATATAAGAACGCCCCACTCACTAACTAACGCAACAACATACATAAAAATCCGCGGTCGTCCGCACGAAACTTACTTATACTTAGTTATACTACATTTTTCGAAAAAACTTTTCAAATGAAAGTTGTTTAAAATATAAATATCTATAATTTATGTAAGAATATTTTTTTCCGTAACGTGAACCGTTTTCGAGATTTGGAAAAAAGTGATAAGAGTAAACCATCACTTCCGGTTGAGAGATTGCGTCCAAAATAGGACGTTTTCCTCCTTGCTACATACAAATGTTAAGTTTAAAGTTTCAGAGCTCTAGCTATAATCGTTTGGACACACACACACAGACACACAGACGTCATTCCGAAAATAGTCAGAAACGATTCAGGGGACCTCAAAACGCGTATATCCGTTAAAATCTCGAGGACGAAATTATTCATGATTCCTATACTTACTTATACATAAAGTATAAGTAAGTAACAAGAAGCAACAAAAATTACAATAAATACTCAAAATTGCCTCCTTGGGCTTTTCAATACACTTTCTCAGTCGCTTGCGAATATTCCTGATTATGCTCACACACATTTCTACTATAATCTTATCCCAGGCACGCGTCAGTGCCACCTTCAGCTGGTCCACTGTAGTGTATCGTTTAGACGAGAGATGGACCACACGGAATAATCCTTCGGGTTAAGATCCAGTGAGTTCGGCGGCCAAACGTCCTTGCCCCAAAAGCCGGGAAACAAGTCTTTGTACATAGCAATTGTCGAATTCGCTGAATAACTCTTTTTCATCTTTTAACACATTTCTCGTTCATCAGAAAGTTTCACAGCCTTCGGTGACATTTACATTGAGTGATGGTCAAAAGTAAATAAATATATATCAATAACAAACACAGATGGGCATTGTCTTAAATTTCAAGAATCTTTAAAAATTTGCAATTTCGTTGGCTTAATTGAATCAATTGAATGGAAGTAATATTAAAAACGAAGCAAAAATTAGTTTGAGTTTCAATGGATTAATAAAATAGAATTAAATCGAACTAAATATGTATTGCGTTGTATTGAAGAAAAACTATTTTAAACAGAAGTAATGAAATTTAAAAAATCATTGTTTGTCTTGGATTAAAAAAAAATTCTTTGCACTTGTTATTAACACGAAAACTTAAGAAAGAAGAATTAATAGTAAATTTAATTGTATTGGGTTGGGTTGGGTTGGGTTGGATTTGGTTGGGCTGGGTTGGGTTCGCTTGGATTGGGTTGACTGACTTGGGTTTCTATATGAGATTTTAAGGTCAGAAAAAAATGGGCAAAATTGAAACGAGAACAAAAGAAACAAACTATTTAACTCACATAATGCAACAATGAATTTAAAAAGAACAAAACTATTGAACGCCACCAAATGTTAATGAAATATCAATTGAAAACTTTAGTTAAAATGGAGTCGGGTGTTTTGGGTTGGGTTGGGTTGGGTTAGGTCAAGTGGCTTCTGTCAATCAAATGTCAAAGTCAAAGATGAAAGTCAACTTTCAAAGTGAAATGATATATTTCATCTTGAAAGTTGATTGACACTTGACACGCATTTGTCTTTGGCATTTGACTTTCATCTTTGACTTTTACATTTAATTGAGCCAACCCCACCCAACTCAACCTGACTTGACCTAACACAACCTAATGCAATGCAACCTAACCCAATGCTGGAGAAAAACAACATCAGCAGATTTAGCTGGAGTCGGTGCGGTATGGATTTCAATTGCATCTTGTATCTCACTAAGTGATGGTCAGATCCTACTTTTGCTCTCGTGTAACCCTCACGCCATTGATGGAGGATATGAACGGCTCACTTGTGAGAGTAATCGATCGTAACTTAGCAGACAAATAAGACACAACTGAACATTCGCCATAAAAAATATCTATAGAAGAATACATAGTAGTGCAGGTATATAGTCTATGTCTATGTAACCTTTACACTAGGAACCCAGTTTCATCTAGCAACAACAACAACAGCCGTACAATGGCAATTGCAACATCAGCAACACAGCATCAACAGCAACACCACTGCATTCGGTCGGCACAACTCCACTGGCAATCACTGGCGCAACTGTAACGTACTCAAAGCAGTTGTCCTTAATATATCTCAATAACCACCCGATAATACTAGTCATTGTTCACAACAATGACCAAAATACAAATATCACAAAAACAACGCAACTACTGCGACAAACACTAGCCTTATGCCAGGCGAACCTGCACGCCACTGCAAGAGCACGACTGAACTGTTAGTGAACTGTTTCAAATGAATATATTCTTTCCGCAAACAACCCCACCGCTAGGGCTAATGTGATATGGGGGAAAGCAATAAACCTCTACAAAGTTTTCATAAATATTCATTCAACCCTAATGTAACTAAATGCGCGTAATATGTAATCTTTGGCATAGGATAATATCCCTAAATGTGTTAAATAAAAGACAACCGTAACAATTGTTTGTAATACTCACCTATTTTTGATACAGGTAAATATTCAATTACAACTGAAATCTTGACAAGTATTGCACAAAATCACTTTTTCCATACGACACTAGTTGCAACAACGAATCAATGCAAGAATGAGCCAACACGGGCCATGCACCTAGTAGGCCATTCTTAAATGCTGTTGCAAATTTTAAATAAATAGTTTGATTTGTTTTATTATATTTTATACAAATTTTAATATTCGACGTCAGCGCCATCTGTTTGAATAGTCGAAGCTGTAGATGCCGAGTTTTGATACATGGCGCCACATAAACGGTTTCGCATTTCTAAAGGTCCTACATAAAAATAATTTGGCGTTTTTAAACTCTTGTTTAAGTTTAATCATTCTGAGTGATTGATTTCTTTGTATTACAGGCGGAAAGATGAGAAATAAAACTCAAATTGATATAAATACTGATTTTTTTTAAAAACCCACACATCACAGTAAATTAACGAATCTTTCACGCAAACCATACATTCTACAAAATAAAATACAATCTATAGTAATTTATAAACGACTCAAAATTCGTTTCGAAATCATTTTCATGATTATTGTATGTATAATATATATATAATATAATATGGTCACGTATACGATTTTACAAAACCAAAAGTAAAAATGAACAATTTCAAAGGAAGAAAGAAAATGAAAACAGGAAATGTAAGTAAAGAAAAGAGAAGACAAAAAAAAAACAAAAGACTAGCTAAAGAAGAGCGGAAAGACGGAAGAAATAGCGCCGCATTCGGTCACATCGAAAACCAGGCGCGTTTCCTTCGTTCCTTCCTTCAAACTTAAGGATACATATGTATGGCAAATAAATTCACTTCTTAAAGAAAATCACAAATGATAATAAATGATAAATAAATAACGTTGAGCAGACGAGACGTTAAATTAAAAAAAAAACCTTGCAGCGTCCTCTTCATTGTATGACACAATTGTAACTCTATAAACTATGTATATTTCGTGAACCGACGGGGTTGCGTGCTCCCACGAGCCGTCGTTCGGAACCACGCAACCCGTACAAAATGATATAGTGTATAACATATTTATATATATATGGCACTTAAGGAATGGTTTCTAAAAAGAAAGAAAACGTTCAAAAATTTCTTCACCTGATATTTTGCCAGCCGACGCACTCGTACAAAATCGTCGGGCGCCCCCGGCCGCTCCCGCTTGGTTTCCCACTAAAAAGACACTTTGAACGCTAAATCTACGAGCGCGCGAGCGACCGGGGCCGCCCTCGGTGCGCCGCCTCCAAGGCACGAAATATGTATATGTCGATTCTAAGGCACTAAGCTAAATGGAAGGCCTGTCTACTACTCCTACGAATACTATGTCTTTTATAATTTACATTCTTGTTCCCTAATAATACTACGTGTTTTTCGTTTCTCCGTCGTCAATTTTCGCATGTATGTAAAAAACCAAATCGGTCGCTTCGTAACTTGGTTACGCGAGACGTCAGTCGATCATGAATTAATAGAAACACTAGATAAAAATTATTGGTGTGATCACCCTGTTTTGTGTGGAAAATAATAATAATAGTACGCGAACTCCGACTTTTCTCTGGGAGCCTTTTTTTTTTGTACATTCAAATCGCTGCATCTTTCGTTGGTTTAACGTCCGCCGAAGGACGGACGCCAAAGTCTATGTATATATACAGTACGTATGCATCCAAATCGTCTTCGACTAAGCGCTAGGTTCTCTGTACAAATATTTACAACACACGGGCGTCCTAGCCCTCCATGTGGCGGTACTTGTGCGCTGACATCTGTGCCAGGCCCAGGACGGCGTACTGGCACGACAGACAGTGGTAGTGTGTTTGTTTCCCGCTGTGCTGGCAGCTCGGCGCTCTGCAGTGCTGGCTCGGCGTGAACTTCTCGAAACCCGCCGCCTGGATCGAATCCAGCTTTTGGTGCTGACGCCGGTGCGCCACCACCTTGTTCGTGTCGGTGCACACGAAGTCGCACTTGAGGCAGTGGAAATGCGACGCCTTGTTTTGCGTCGAGCCTAGAATACAACACAAAAAAATTTTAACTTTCTATCCTGCTATTTATGATAAATAACATAATAAATCAAAGTATTAAAACAGAGATTTATCCAAGAGGGAGACAAGCTAATTTCCTGGGTGAAAAAAACTAAAGATATTTATAACAATAATAAATCGAATGGATTGAATGTAAGGAAATAAATAAAATTATTGGAAAAGAACCAAAAAATTATCAAATCTCATAATGAAATAGAATAAATAAAAGACAACAATGATCATCAACAAATATTTTCGCACTACTTCAAAAATATCTCTATTTGAATGCAAATTGGATACGAATAGAACAGATTTTCCATTTCAATTTTTCTTAATTGCATTAATTCTTATAATATTTTTAAAAAATTAATTAATAATGCGTTGCATTTTATTGACAACTACTGATTACTTTAAAACATAATTTAAACATTGATGTGCATATGTATGGGTTTCACTACTTGAGCAATTTCTTCATTTCTGCAGTGTGTTTCTATGTTATTTTATTAATTATATGGAAATTTTACGTATTTCTGATTTGCTTAAAAATGGAGGTTTGAATTAACGAACCTCGATTGTACTTAACTCTATTCTATGTATTGTGGACTCCGAACTCTTACCTAAATTTGTCGTGTACGCGCAGTCGGGCCGGCCGCAAGCAACGTTGGCCCTGTATTGCTGGAAATCGCCGCCCATCAACGTGTCCAGCCGCTCGTGCCTGGCGGTGTGCTGCACGAACCGCGTCTTGTCACAAAAACTGTAACCGCAATCCTGCCGCTGACAGTGAAAATGCGTTTGGTGCTCTCGATACCCGCAGTGTTGGTATTGGCAATCCTCGTTGAATCTGCAAATTAAAGAGTGAATGAGTGAGTGAACGTCAACATTTCCCTGACGTTATCCAATTAGATATTTTTGGATATGTTTGATTAAAATTGCTTGCTTGGATTTATATTATGGAGAGGATCAATTATGTTTTGACTTTATTTTTTGGTACAATAGCAATTATAAGGGTTGATGAAATGATTAATTTTTGTTATTTTTCTGAGCCAGCTTTTTTTCTTCTATTTCAATCATTCTTGTTGTACTGTTTAATTAGATAGCACACAAACAAATTAAAAAAAAACCACGAATAATATAAATCAAGGGAATTTGTGTGATTTGAACATAACGTTGAAACAAGACATTGATCGAGATGGTTTTCAAATTTCTGTTGTATTTTCCATGAAATTTTTTTATTAATTTTGTTGCTGGTGATTTTGATGCAAATACTGTAGTACACATTCATATAATGCAAAATTGATCCAAATGAAGTACACCTCAACTTTATATAAATCATAAGAATAAAGTAAATAGAACAAGAGTTTTTTCAGCCCGACATATTAGAGATTTTGTTCGAAGATTTTGGTACTGAAAATTTCTATACAGTGTCGCTTCAAAAAGGAATTTTTAATGTGAAAGGCATTTTCTTGTATAAAATAATAAATATTCATACAAAAATATAATCTTCACCAATTAAAAATCACGACAAGAAATACTTTAAGGAGAAATCTAAGGAAGAAAATCTAAAACAAGGACATAGGGACCGATCTATCATCAAATACAGAAGTACAGAGCACCCCAGAGACAGCGCAAAAATAATAGAACCAAATACAACAGCTAGTATATAAGCGTTTGACAATATATTGCACGAAAATACGTTTAAAAGGGGACAATTATATAAAAAAATTTTAAATAAAGATTTAGAGTAAATTAGAATATAAATCATAAAAATACCATCACTATGACAATTGAAGGAACGGCAACTTAGAAATTCGGCCATTTGAAAAGATATGTTGAGATATGTAAAATCAAAGATGAATAAAAAAAAACCCAGGGAAAATAAATCATAAACAACGAGAACATCAAATTAAATAAATAGGATTGAGAATTTATGTTGCAAATTTCCTGGCAGAGGTTGGGTTAGGAATTGTAAAATTATGAGTTGTAAAGACTGTCAGAAATCGAAAAAACTAGGTATACATGAAAAATAATTCATGAAGTTGGAAATATTATTATAAACAAAAAAAATCACGCCAGCAGTTAAAAGTACAGATAGACATAACGGTCGAAGTGATCGAAGAATTAAAAATAATGTTAGAAATAACTTGAGGGTTGACAACAATGACGATTAATGCAAGACAAATTATTTCATGTTGAGATTGAGTGAGATTCCGATACGAAATTAATTTGCAAATATTTACCTGAACCTTAAATACCCCTCGGGAACCGGTTCATCCTTCAAAATCCTCATCGAGTTCTGTATCCGCGCCTTCTTTTGCTCATGCGACAGCTCGTGTGGACTCAACGACCGCTTGTTCAGATTGGCCGCCATCGCCGCCAACGGCGATGTCATGTTGTCCGTCGTGTACGGGTTCTGCTGGGTCAGAAGCGGGCTCTGCATGAGCCCCGTGTGCTGGAACATCAGCTGCGTGGGTATCCCCGTGCTTTGGTACAGGCTCTGCGGCAGGAACGCGCTCTGCATGCTCTGCTGCTGCGACATCAGCGCGAACTGCGTCGCCAGGTTCGCCGGGAAGTTCGAGAAGTGGTTGTAGGCGTCGAACGTCGTCGTAAGATAAGGGGTCTCGTGTTCGGCTTTCGGCACCGGGTTCTGGAGCGACTGCAGCGGGGCGACGTTTATTTTCGGTTCGGTTTTCACCGGCGGGACGTGGGCTTGCGCCGGCGATTGGTTGTTGTTGTCCTCTTGCAGTTGGCTGTTTAGTGCTCCTGTGCTGTGTTTGGCGACGTGGACGACGAGTTTGTCGACTTCCGAGAAGGCCTGAAGTCAATCATGATCAGAAATAAAATTTATGGTTTAAATGAAAGTTTGAAAATGTTCAGTCAATAGTTTACGTAAATGAAGTTAAAAATTTGATTGAATACATTTGACGTAAATATTCAATCAATCAAAGTTAAAAAATTTAATTTGAATGAATAACCAATCAGAAGTTTTTAGCTACAACTTAAATATTTGTTAATTCATTTTGAAGTGCGGTGTATTCTTCGATTCTAAATTGTAGTTGCTGTGTATTTTATTAAACGCACCATAAAATATTTAATATTACCGAATCCAACCCAACACAGTGTATTTTTTTGTTGTTGTTATTTTATTTACTTTTATTATTTCCTTTAATCACTGTTGTTTTCATTTCATTAATGTTTGACCTTTCATTTAGTCTTTTTGTATTTTTATTACATTAATTTCTTTAATTTTTCCTCTGTACAATGTTTCTTCTTTTGGATTTAGTGGATTTATATAACTTTTCTTTTAAGTTTTTCTTTACCTCATCATTCGCTTTGTTCTTTTTCACCTTAGTGTTTTGTTGTATTTCTTTTATTCAGTTATTTTCATTTAATGTTAAAATTTGGACCAATCCAACACCAAGCTTATTTGGTTAGAAAATGAAAACAAATATACTCTAAAAACGGACGAATTAAATAAACAGCAAGGACTTGGGCCAACTTAATTAATGAATTTGAAATTGAATTTGCCTGGTTTGTTCGATTGGGTTTCGTTAAATGATAGAGAAACACAACCATACACCATTACTTGGCTCGGTTGGGTTCAAATAAATAACAAGAAGCTAAGCACAACCCAAATCATTGTGATTTTTTTTGCCTTTCAACCCAACCCAACATTATTAGTGGGTTCGGTCGGGGTTTAAGAGCTCCTGATTTAGATTCAATGACACAGACAGAGGTCTCCGTCTTATAGGATGTTATAATATTGTTTATAAAAATTAATTTATTGCAACAGTTAAAAATCTAAGCTATAGAAACAAAATAATATGAATTGGTTGCTTTGCTCTATTTTTGATCCTCCAAATTATGATAAAAATTGTTAATTGGGAAAAATCCTCTCATTTGGTCCTTAATTTCATTTTCGTTGTGTTACCTTTTCTTGCATTTTTGTTTTCATTCTCTTCATTTAACATTCAATAAATCGAGGCACTGGATAAAAATAATAAACTTAAAAAAGGGTATCGGCACCTCTTTGTATTTGATTTATTGTACAAATGCAATTTCAGTATTTTCAGTACAGACCAATGTGGGTTGGGACTATTAGGAAAAATCTAATCAAAATTCTGTTCCTCTAATCTTCGGTTATCTGTTGAAATAATTAAGTGGTAGTTCCATCGTTTTTTAAAATGAAGTGAATTGTAGTTAAGCGATAAAAGAAACTGATTTTGGTAACAAAATGCTAATATATTTTATTCTTTTTGCATGAGAAAAACAGGTAACACATTTTACTGATAAAGAATGCACTAAAATATAGTATCAACTTTATTTTTCCTTACAGTAGTTCATATACTTTGTGTAATGCATTTCAGTAACTAAAATGAGCTATTATCCACAGCGTGACAAAATGCTCACAAGTGACCATAATGGTTGACAGCATAATGACAATAACTGTACATTATTTAAGTTAATAGCTCTTGAAATTTGTGTACCACTTGTGCATATAATGTTGCATTTCTCTGAATTATAATATAATCTGCTATTATTGGGTCTATAAAAAGAACATGTTGAATGATATTGTTTCCCCCCTTCGTTGACCTTGTCAACAATGCAACACCAACAGCCGTAGTTGTTAAAATACATTTGATTTTCAAATACTCATCATTCACATAGATCATTTAAAACTAACTACACAAGAAAAGAGTACTTTAACAACAGAAGTAGTCTTTGGTAGATCACTATACAAAAAAAAACCCATGGTCAACACATAACCAGATGCAAGCAATTAAGTTCATAAGTAAGGTCAATTATGATAGAAAATGTAAAAATTACTTTATTTATGCTAAATGCAGGTAGTTGTCGAAATTTATCATTTTTACTGTGCAAACTGAATTCAAATATTGAGCTTTGCATTGCTACGTTTGAAATATTTTATTGTGCTGCTTTTTGTCCATTTTCCATCTTCAACCAATTAAATTCGTAAGAGCACGTGGATTGAAGTCAATAATGCAAACTACGATTTAATAAATCGAAACCAAGAATTGAAGCAAAATATTTCATCAGAATACGAAAACAAAATGAAAAGAAATCCAGTCAATTATAAATAATTGTACAGAATTCAAGAACAAGCGGATGGCAAAATTCGTTACAACTTTACCAATAGGTTACACAGATTTGAGATTTTTATTTTGGTATTGTATTGAATTTGGTGAACATTTGATATTTAGTTAAATTTGAATAATTTTTATATAAATGTGTTCAACATAGATTCATTTTTTTAGCTGACATACGTGTTTTAATTTTTAATCTGAAATGACCGAGTTTGTCATTACATTAAGATTTTCATATACTTAATATGAATCATGAAACTCACCTGATTACAAGCGTTGCAGTGGTAATGATATTTACGCTTTAGCTTGCAAAACGGTCGACTGCAGCTCAGTTCGGGGCCGTACAACGTGTTGCTGCCGCTGATGTCGTTCCCCATCGTCGATTCTGCAAATTAATCGAACGTTAATTTCAAAGACCAATCGCGAGACAAACTACGAGACAAAACCGCCACCGTTAGGCGAAATAAAACAAAGCTTTCAAAACTAAAACTGGGCGTCTATTTACCTGGTGGCACATTTTTAGTACTTTCTGGCGAATTGTGTCTCTCAGTCGGTACTGTTGAAAGAGGATAAAAAGTTCCCGAAGCCTTAACCACTAGAAGAAAGATAGATCGAACTATATACAGGGCGTTTTACAATTTACACATACACACTAATCGCAGCCACAAAAACTACGCCGCAAATTTCAAACGCGGCCGAAAACGACTCTAAACTAATCGACGTTTTCGCTTCGAGTGGCTCTCGACATCAAAAACGCGCGACGATAATCATAAACTACTTCAAACCAACTCCAACTCTATACTATAATCGCAAATGGTCTTACCGGAGACTTTGTTGTCCTGCATGACGCTCTGGCTCAAGTTGATGGCTTTAAATTGCCCGTCGATCTCCGCCTTGTCGTCCATCGCCTCGATCTTCATCTTAAAATCGTTTTCCTCGAGGTGTTTCTGGTTGTGCAGCGCCATCGTTGAGTACTGCACGAACGAATAGTTACACGACGACCTCGTGCAGTGGAAATGCCGGTTGACTTTGTTGCTGGGGCAGTTGGGGAGACGGCAGTCTACGTTGCGGTCGTAAAACTCGAACCCGTCCAAGATGTCTATGTTGTCGTGAAAGTCCTTGCTGTGCATCAGCAGCACGTCCTCTTTATCGGTGACGTACAAACACCGATGCTGGTTGCAGTGAAAATGCACGGATCCCAAATACGGACATAAATTATCGGGGCATTTCGTGTTTTCGTTGTAAATATCGAAGCCTTGCAGGCTGTAATCTTGGATCTGTTGTAAAAACTCGATTAAGTCAACGGAATCGTTAATAACGTTGTTACTTACGCTCGTAGTTGGGCTGCAGGATCTGTCGTCGTTAGAATCCGGCTCGACTTCTTTGCTGCTCGATGGGGTCACCGTCGACGGTTTCGGCAATTTGAAACTGGTGAAAATCGCCTGGGGCGAGTCCATTAAGCTTTGTCCACCCATTGGGGCCTAAAATGACCGGTTAATCTCTCACCGATTTAAAATTAATTAGAATTACTTACGTAATCGTTCCAGACTTCGATAACACGGTTTTTCGGAGGGCGCCCGCGTTTTCGACAGAACATCCCGTCGATTGACGTCGCCAGGTGGGTCATGGTAAGGGGGTCCTTGGTTAAGCTCAGCTTTCGGGAGTACTCGTGCATTTTGTAGTGCTCCAGCCGCCTGAACGGCTTGTCCGATGGTAGAATAACTTCACGACAATTTTCCTGCACGATTAAATCGTTTAGAACGACTGTTTATTATTTAATTTGCGTGAGCAACTTACCCAGTTGCAATGATAGTGTTTTTCCTTGTCTTCGTAGATGCATCCTTCTTCACAGCCACCGTTTTGTGCCGAAATTGTCGAGTAGAAATTTTCGGTGACTTGTTCTTGTTGTTCGTGGTTTCGAGCGTGCTCGCGGACGCCATCTCTACAACTGCATTAAAAATAAGTTTGTTACAGATCTTAATAATTCATCTATACTATAATCACAAAAATTTCAGCCAGTCAATAACTCAATTTATCCTCTCACCCAATGATTCTTGAACTATCAAAATCATTCCTACACACTTTTGTACTTTAAAATCAATCTCAAGAATCATTTTGACGTTTACGTCAAATTAATAACTATACCTTTAATACGATAACACGTAATAAATAACTATGAATGGCGCACAATCCGCTGCCAACTGCACACATGCAACTAAACCACGTGATTTCCAATTGTAAAAATTCTCGTAATTAATAAAACAATATCGTACGTGTCTATTCATCTCAGACATGTCCAATTTTGTTTATCAATCTGTGCATGATTTTGATAGTTCGAGAACTGTTAATTTCATCGTCGATTTTTACGTAAAATTTATAACAATGCATTTGGGTCACAATGACTCAACTTTGACATTAACGCTTGCGAACACCGCTAGTTTAAGAAATATAACTTTAATCATCGAAAGAAATTAAAAATCATACCTTAAATACCACGATTAACTAACAGGTAATTATTAATTATAAAGAACGCACAATATTTGACAACTGCGTAGCCAACTGTATAAACGAAATTGAACCAAATAATTCCGAATTCACGTTCCAACCACCGTATTTAAAAATAAACATCGTATTGGAAATTAAAATTTTGTTGTTAGTAAATAGAGATGTTTCATTGGTCCAAAAGTCATTAGTTTTGAAAATCTATTTTGTCCATAATCTGTTACATGAATGTTCTGAACGTGGCCCAAATGGACGTTCAATGTTGAAGTTCATTGTGGGTTAGGTACCGACTTTGCCGACTCAGAAATATGTAGTTTTCAAATAATTAAATTGTTAAAATTATGTTCGGTTTTAATTACTTATTTTGCATGTGCTACATAGAATTCTAAGCACCTTGCGTACGACTCATTTAGCGGGTCATGGTGGTTTAGAATTTCTGGCTTTTGAATGACGTGTCGGTTTCAATGCCGCGGTGGGCGCAGTGGCGTTTCATAGTTGGGGACGCTCGCACGATTGCAGATATTTACTAATAATTTGTTTGCTACGTTTCGAAGAATTTCGACAAATTTTTACCATTTTATATAACTTGACAGTTGTATTTTTTTGATAGTTTTAAGCATTTTTGAAAGTTTTGTTGATTTTTACGCATTGACGTACATATCTTGACGATTTTATAAAACATTTAGGAATTTGATTTTTGGAATTTGGACAACTTTTTTATATATAACAAAATACATTATTTACAAAAATTATATTTTAAAAAGCGAATGTGAAACTATAAACAAATTTACATAAATAGAGAAAAATCACAAAATACAAAAACCAAAGATTTTCAAAAAATTAATAGATGCAAATGTTATTTCAAAAATAACAAATAACAAAAAATGACATTATTTTCAAAACTCATAAAAAAATTAAAAAAATAGGAAAACTATGGAAAAAATCCAAAGAATTACAATTTTTAAAAATTACATTTAAAAATTGAAAAAATATTGAAATTTGCAACAATTAAAAAGTCGCAACGTACGTCAATTTTAGCAATTTTTCGCATTTTTAATAATACGACTTTCCTGGGCATTTGTATACTTTTTTGGAATTTTCTACTATTTTGTTTCTCAAAATACTAATATGAAACTATTTAAAAAAATTGAAAAAAACATCAATTTACATATATTGAGAAAAATCAGAAAATACAAAAATTCAGGAAATAACCAAGAAATGTAACTATTTTCAAAACTCATAAAAGAATTGAAAAAATTCGGGAACTATGGAAATATTAAATTTTTTAAAAATTACCTTTAAAAATTTAAAAAAAAATAAAATTTCAAAAATTAAAAAGTCGTAACGTACGTCATTCAAAAATCACATTTTTTTGTGTTTTAGTCAATTTGAATTATTTTTGAATATATATTTTTAAAATATCTTACAATTTTAGCAATTTTGATTTTTAATAATATTGACTTTCCTGGGCATTTGTAAACTTTTTTTGAATTTTCTACTATTTTGGTTCTCAAAATCGCAAACATTATATATTTTTTTCATAAAATTAAAAAAAATCGATCGCTTATAATTAATTTTTTTTCGTTTGTACTATTTTTCACTTCAATTTTTCCGCTTCCACTTGTTTTCAATTCATTTCGCCTTCAATTATTTTAATTTTCTGTACCGTTCTTCACATTAGCTTTCGACTGTTATCATTTGTTTCCAGTAAGTTTAGTATTTATGTTGTTTTCATGAGCTCTGTCTCGTTTTCATTTTCATTTGTTTTTCAATATTTCCAGCTCACTGTTTTCATTTGTTTTCAATCGTTACAATTACGTTTTAATTTGTTTTCCGTTCATTTACTTGTTCCTTCCTTGTTTTCATTTGCATTTGACGGTGTTCGTTAGTTTTAAGTATTGTTTTCATTTGTTTTCAATTGACTTAATTTTTTATTTGTTCTGCGATATTTTACTTATTTTTCCTTCTTTTCAATTGTATGTGACGATATTCACTTGTTTTAATAACACAAAAAACAAAAACAAATAAAAGCCACTGAAAACAAAAAATAAAAATATGTAAAAACAACTAGTGAAAACAAATGAAAACAATGAAGCAAGTATTTTCTTTTCTTTTATTTTAATTTGTTTTTAATTACTTAATTTATTTTCGGCACATTTTATTTGTTTTCACTTCTTCGATATATTTTTTCATCTGTATTTGGCGATGTTTGTTGTTTTCATTTGTTTTCGTCTGCTTCCATTCAGGTTCACGTGTTTCACAACTATTTTTCTTTTCATTTCTGATGTCTACGTTGATATATTTTCAGTTGATGAACATTTTTAGATGTGACCTTTTATTAAAATCAAAAATTAAAAAAAAAATTCTACTCTTTCTTATATTTAAAAAAAATACCATGTCTTTTTTTGAAATTTCGTAAATTTACGCGACCCATTGCGGCCTTAGATACTTACTTGAAGACCATGCTGCAGTGCTCGGCGAAGCAGTGATAGTGATCGCTGAAGCTGTACTCGCAGTTCTCCGCGCAAATCTCCTGGTGCGCGAAAAACTGGCAGTACTTCTTCCAGAAGTCCTCGCCGTTCCAGTTGGGATTTTCGTCCTGCATCATGGTCAGGTTCGAGTCGTTCGCGGACAGGTCGATGACGGACGCGTTTTCGCCATCCTCGTTGTAGCTCACCGGCGAATTCTGCTCGCTGAGCGTCTCCGACGTCGACAGGTTTGACGCGAAGCTCTGATTGAACGCGCTCAAGTTCAGCCCCTCGAACTGCTGCTCGTACTCCCGCTGGAAGGCGACGTTCATGCCGCCGTCCTGCAGCGTCTTCATCATGCTCTGCGCCAGCTTGTACTTGCGATACGCCAGCTCGGAGTCTTTGCGCTCGTGCTTTCGCTTGTGCGAAAAAAGCTGCCCGGAGCTGTGCAGGACGTAGTTGCACTGCGGCCTGATGCAATGGATGTGGTTGCAGACTTTGGAAAAGCGGCAGTTTTCGTACGGGCAGACCTCGTTCTTCATGAACTTCTTGAAACCGTCCCGGGACAGCTGTTCGTCTTTGATGTGATAAGACTTGTGTTTTTCTAAACAAAAAAATAATAATAATTACCAGTTCCGAAGGATAGATCTCAACAACTAACCCATATCGGATTTATTCTTGAAGGTGAATCGACACCCGGATCTCCTGCAATGAAAATGCGTCGTTCTTTGACCGAAAAAGGCACAGTACGAAGCCCCGCATTCCTCGGTCGCCCTGTACCTTTGGAAGCCCTCCTGTATGATGGCGGAGTCTTTGCGGTGGTAGTTGGCGTGCATTTGGACGTCCGACGTCGAAATGTACACCTTGTCGCAGCCCTCCTTGATGCAGTGGTAGTGCGTCTGCTTTTTGTTGTGGGTGCAGTTGGCGTAGCGGTCGGAGCAGTCGTCCAGCGGGCTGTAGCGCATGAAACCGTGCTGCAGGGACTCGTCGCGCTTCTTGTGCCACTTGAAGTGGCGTATCATCTCTTCTTTTTTGATGAAGACGCGCGAGTTGCAGTCCAGGCAGTGAAAGTGCTCCCTGAAAATCAAACGTGAGGTGATGGAAAATTTTTTCAACGGACGTAATTTTTTAGTCTTACGTTTATTAATCAATAATTAATTCATTTGTTTTATTTCCATTTCATTATGTTTTTTAGAACGAGAAGCGTACAACTAAATCAAATTTTAATACTTTCACTTTGTGTTCAAATTTTGTGTTGGGTTGGGTTTATTGGAAAAAAATCTCCATTCACATTGGTTAAAATCGTCACCTGATCGTAATTACGTAGACATTACGCGTTTTAAATTGTTTTCATTTGCTTCCAATTATTTTCACTTGTTTCCAATAGTTTTCAGTTGATTTCACTTGTTTTGATTTGTTTTAACTTCATTTCATTTGCTTGTCTTGCTTTCAACTTGTTTTCTTGACAGTATCTTTCATTTGTTTCTATTGTTTGTATTTGGTTTTAATTGTTTTTTTTTTAATGTTTTCATTTGTTTTCACTTACGCTTCTGGTTGTCATTTAATTTATTTATATATTTTTGTTTTTGTTTTGTTGTCAGCCATTTATTTCTACTGCGTTTGCAACGAAAACAAAAATATTAAATAAATTCAATGAAAATGCAAAAATTGAAAACCTAGTTAAAGCAAATGAGAAGAAGTGAAAACAAGTTAGAACAAGTGGAAAGAAGTGAAAGTAGTGAAATTCAATAAACTCTTGGTTCAATTTCTTGTTTTGTCATTTTATTTACGTTCTCTGTTTATCGAATTTAAGTAAACGATTCAGTTTAGTGTCGCTGTGTTGTTTTAATTCTCTTAGTTTTCATTCGTTTATTTATGTGTTTCGTGTTGATTTTATTTTCGCTATGTTGTATGTGTTGTTATTGTTCGTTAAATGTTGTTTTACTTGTTTTAGTTGTTTTTGTCTCTTTTCAGTCGTTTTCGTCCGATTTCGTTATTTGAACTTGTTTTCATTTGTGTTTGTAAATGTTCATTAATTTGTTTTCATTAACTGATTGCATTTTTGCATTTATTTCAACTTATTTTTGGTGAAATTCGTTAGTGTAATCTCTTTATTCTACGAACGCACAAAGATTTGCTTAATTAGTTAGGACGTTTGGTATTTATTACTGCGGAGCTCAGAAACGGCGAAACAACCAATCGTCCAACCATCCAAACTGTTTCATTGACGCTCTTGACATTTTATGAATGGTATGATGATATGCATCGATATAGTAATTTTGTACAACAAAAGACAACAAAAAAAAAATTAAAATTAGAAAAATTTGTTGGGTTGGGTTGGTTTGGATTATGATCGTTTGTTCCGCTTTCACCTGTTTCTCATTCTTAATTGTTTTTTATTGAGTGGACTATTTGTATTGTTTGTTTTCAATTTTTTTGTTGCATTTCTGGGTTTGGGACTGGGGTTGAGTTGGGTACAAATTAATGTCATTCGTTTTATTGTTACTTGTGGTTCCTAACAGTTTGTGAGTGAGTATTAGAGCCATCTAGAAGTCGATACATTGCTGCTACGTAATTACAGTGGCCTATCGACCAACTAAGTTGCAATTGCTTCGCAGCAATCGGCACTAAATACAGTTTTGTTGAAAATAAATTTCAGCGGATTTATTGACTTGATGACAGCTGTTTCGCGTTGTCTTGAGCTCGTCAGACTGACACACATACATCCGACTTAGACACAAAAATGTGGGGCTTTGTCGTCTAGATGGCGCTAATACTCACACACAAACTCTTTTTCACTTATGATTGCATGACTTGATGCACCTTCAGTGGATGTATGTGTGGTGGTCTGATGAGCTCAATATAGGGCGAAACAAGTCATCACCTTAATACATGCGCTGAAATTTATTTTTTGTTATTTATCATTTATGCGTTTTATTAGGTTGGGTTCGGTTGGGTTGGGTTGGGTTGGGTTGAGTATCGTTTGTGTTTCTCATACTAATTTCAAAACTAATTTCAATTATTGTTCAGTTATGCGTTCATAGTCGCATTTATTTTAGCTGTTTCGTTGGGTTGGGTTGGGTTGGGTTGGATTATGGAAATGACATTTAAATAGAGAACATTTCTCTGTCGCCGACTGTACCTGTAATTTAAGTCTTTGCAGTAGGTGCTGCCGCATTCCAACGACGACGAGAATTTCTTGACGTATTTCGAGTAGTCCATTTGGCTTTGGGTCTTGTTGATGAGCAGATTCGCCTGCGGACTCTCCCTGGTGTGCGTCGGCGCTAGCGATTGCGCCATCATAGCTGCAACAGAAACCAAGTGATTCACGACGGCGCACCACATACACACTCAAAAAAAAAAAAAAACGAAATACACGACGTCCGCATGTTACTGCGTACGTAACGTCTCAGAAAAGTGGTAATTCTAGAAACACATTCGAACAAAAAGACGAAGTCGAACATCCGCTTCGCGTTTTTATGAATGGAGTGCGCGCGCGAGCGCGCGGGGGCGAAAAAACAGATCAGACTTAAATTACCGCGCCGGAGCGCTCCGCTGAAAATTCAAATCGAAACGCGGCGATTTCGCCCGTTTCGAAATAATTTGCACGTGCGCCGTCCGTCTCCTTAAACGCTGCGCGTCCTTTGTGCCGTCCGATCAAAATAAAAGAGTATAGAATTTCGGAATTTCACAAAAGATCCCGAGGGTCGTGTGCTTTATGCGCTGCGCGAATAATGAACGAGAAAAACTAGTCCTATTTATCTTTTAACCCTTTTTTGTGTGTGCGCGCACACATAAAGAGAGCTCGGACTTATTTCGGAGCAGTGGCGTGGCGCAGCCGGGCCGTCGGCGGAAAGGCGCGCGGCGACGGCGGCGACTCGACCTGGCCGGCTGTAATTCGTAATAAAAAAATATCCAACAAACCCACTTTAAAGTTGTATTTATATTGGGAGCATAAGGGCTATTTTAAATATACGTAATCTCTCCGGCGCGATGGGGGCACCCTTATGCGCCTTTCAAAAGGGGTAAGTTTTTTTCTAACAATGGGGTCAACTACCGAATTTTTTTTAATAATGTCGAATATCCGGAGGCGGATTTTTTACTTCGTTGCGTCGCATTCGGCGGGATCGTCGAAACGATTTTTTTTAAATTCAATTAAATGCGATTCGATTCGACAATACCGAAAATTTTAAACCACTGAAATATTTTTTTTTTAATTTATAAATAAAATTGAAAATTATAGCAATAAAAGGGACCGATAAAAACAAATTGCAATAAAAAAAGAAAAGAATTAATTAAAAAAAAAAACATTAACAAAGGAATTGAGTTAAAAACGAAACAGAATAAATGAAATTTAATAATCAAATAATTAAGCTAGAACGCGAAGATTGAAAGTCAAAAAGAGAGCAAATGTGAAAAACAAATTAAAAAATAATAAAAAAAAAAACAATTAGAATCAACCCTCAGTCAAGACGAACACAACGCAACCCAAAACGAAAGCACATACCCATAAAAATAAATACAAAATAACTAAAACATAAATATGAAGAAAAAACACGACGAAGATTTACAAGAAAATGCAACCCAACCCAACCCAGCCGAAGGCGAAAACTAATAATTTTAAAATCTTTATGAAATGTTGTCATACATGAAAAATAGTTAAACTAATAAACATTATACAAAACAAAAAGATACAGAAAGAAACGTAAGTAAAAGCAACAAAAAAAAACGAAAACTAAAAATAGACGAAATGAATGAACCCAACACAATTGAATTAAACCCAACCCTACCCGTCCTATAAAATACACACATAGAGTTAAAGAGAGAGATATAACAGAAGATTAAAATACGAAAAAAGATCAGAGAAAATAAAAAAAAACTAAACTGATACAGTTTTAAATGTAGAAAAATTTCAAACATCCAAAACCGCAGAAAATTGCACACAAAAAAAACAACAAATAAAGAAACGAAACGAAAACAACTGACTAATTAAATGAAAATGGAACATGAAAGATGAAAGTAGCGTTAGAAATAAATAATTAATGAAAAATAAAGGGACGAAAGCAAAGTCGTTAATAATATTAATGAAAACAAGTAAAATAAAAAGTAATTCAAGTAAAACATAAACGAATGAAAAGCAGCAACATCAAAACGAATGAAAACATTGAAATATAGACAATAAATGAATAATAAAAAAAAACAAATGAAAACAATCAAGAACGGAACCGTGAAAATAAATTAAATGTACCAATGTTCGTTTTCCAGCTTTTGGAAAACGAAAATAACTATAAACGAAATTAAACAAGAAAATAACAGCGAAACATCCTAAAAAATCGCAAAATAATAAAAACAAAGACAACAGAAGTGAAAACAAAAAACGTGAAATCAGGAACATTAATTAAAACAGAACACATAAAACGAAAGTAATAAACGTGAAACTGAAAATGGAAATATGGGATTGAAAACAGATTTTTTTAAATTAAACCAAAGGTAGAAAAAGAAAAAGAAAAAATAAAGTAAAAACTGAAAATTAATACAAGTGAAGCATAAACAAATGAAGTGAAATTTAAAAGGAATTACAGAATTATTAATTATACAAAAAATATGAAATTAATGAAGTGATACCAGATAAATGAAAGTAGGACAACAAAATAGAAAAAAAGCCAAACAGCGCTCTTAAAATAATGAAAACAAATACAACCCACTAAGCAAAATAAAGAAATAAATCGAACGAAGGAAAATGAAATGAAAACGAAGAACGTGAAAAGACAAAACAAGACAGGTTAATACGAAAAAATGAATTAAATAAAAATAAAGAAAAAAGTAAAATGAAGCGAAGTAAATTGAAGGAAAAAAATGAACTAAGTAATTAAAAAATATTGCAATGTAAACAAATGCAAACGCAAGCTACAAAAAAAACAAAAACATGAAACGAAACTACTGAAAAGAGACGAAAGTGGATCAGCGAAACAGAAAAAGCAAAACGGCGCTCCAAGACAAATATAATCCACAAAAGAAATTGAAAATAATGAAAGCAAATGAAATGAAAACAAAGAACTTGTAAACGAAAACAGAACAAAAGAAAATATGTCAATCAATTTCTTTTTATTATTTTGTATATTTTAATTAAAAATATTGAAAATAATGAAAGCAAATGAAATGAAAACAAAGAACTTGTAAACGAAAACAGAACAAAAGAAAATATGTCAATCAGTTTCTTTTTATTTTTTTGTATATTTTAATTATTTTTGAAAAATAAGAACTTCAGTTTCAAGCAAAATGTTCGTTTTTAAAATCAAAGATTTGCCTTGAGTTTGGTTGGGTTGGAATTTGAAAATTTTGTTCTTTCTATTTTTTTCTGCGAACCTACCCCAACCTAACCTGAACAAATTTCAAACCCAACTCGTTATTTACGTTGTTCCAAATCAACTAATTTGTTGGAGAAAATCCAGTTCTTCGTTCGATTTAATAAAATTGTAAAGCATGTTGAAATAAAATTCAATGAATGGTGGGTTGGGTTCGGATAGTGATTACTTTTTGGTTTCTTCGATATTTTGTTTTATTTCTGTTGTCATATTATTATTAAAAATTGAAGCAACTTGGTGGTTTTTTTCATTCAATTATTTTTTTATAAAATGTATTACAAGACGTCCTCGTTTTCGTGTTTTCGCCACCCGACCAGCCCAGCCGCCTTGGATAATCCGAATTTCCCGAAATAAAACAACTGCGCAACCTGTTTTTCGGAACAATTCGAATCGCCTCTTATTAATAGAAACAACGGCGATCCGACTTCACACCAAACTACGAAATCGTCGCATCCGCCGGCGCACGCACGACCCGCTTTTTTTCCTCCTCGCGACCGAGGACTTCTCTCAAATCATGAATGTAAATACGATTTCTGGATTTAGACTTAGGACGAGAAAACGAACACTTGAGCAAACAAAAAAAGCTTTAATGCGTCGGACGCGATCGTGGTCCTTAAACGCACGGAGCGGCGCGCGGGGCGCGGGGGGGAGCGAATGTGTGCATGACGACTTCAATACGAATTTTTGACCCTTTCAAAAAACATCTGGACTCTCCTCGCGCGCGGCGCTCTCGCGGCGCTTTGGTGCCACGTCGTCGCCGGAGAGAGACGGATTTATCGCCGCCGGTGGCGGGCGACGGCGATCGACGGATACGTCGGGCCCGGTTCCTCGAAAACGACAGAATATGAATCAGTAATGTGCGCTCGTCGTAAAAAAGAGTTATTTAATTTCAAAGCCCACTCTTTAATCCAGTTATGTTGTAATTTAAATTATTTGATTGAAGCGGGCTGTGGGGACGGGGCATTGAGAAAAAATCAACTCTTGAAGCAGTGACGTTCGCTTTGGAAATTTCCATAAAAAATTGGAATTAATTTACTGAACTATTTTTTAGACTTTTTACTCATGTTTTGCGTTTTTTTTTTAGTTTAGTTTTTTGGCAAAAGTCGACTAGCTGAACATAATTTAAATTAAAATAATACTAGCTCGATTTTTATTAAAACAAGTATCAAAAAAATACCCAACCCATCGCATCGTAGATTGGATGTTATTTATTTAATTAATTAATCTGCAAAAATAGCTTGAAACATTTTGCAAATAAAAAATATGAAATGAAAACAAACGTTTTTAATGGAACAACAAAAAAGTGACACCGAACACATCACATTGTGGATTGGGTTTACTTTAAATATTTTAGATTCACAAGGGTGCATTTTGAAAACTCCACCACCTGTTGGCTTGCGAAAATTTTACCCAAATCAAAATCACATTAGTTTTCGAAAATTTTATCCCAATTCAAATCAATCACCTTTGGGTTCGAAAGTAAAGAAAGGCGACGTGTTGAGATGATGCGCTGCGTTGGGCTTTTAATTTAGTATTTAATTTTTTTCTAATAAAGCGAGCAAATAAAAAACGAGGCATTAAAAAATATCCAACCCAACGACGTTTGGTTTTATTTTCTAAACAAAACATTGTGTGAAACATAACAAAGAAAAAATTAGCTAACCCGGGTTGGGTTGGGTTGGGTTGGGTTGGGTTTAATTAAATATTTTAAATATTCCAAAAACTCCATCGAAGAACTGGATCACCCCGGACAATTGATGACTGCCGACAGTTTTACCCAAACTTAAATGAATGATAAGTTAATGGTTGAGGAAAATGTAGTTTGGGTTTTTAATTTTCTTGTGATTCAATCCAACACAACGTAACCCAACCCACTTGTAATTAAATCCATTCTCAAATCGATCCAATCTTAAAACCCAAGCTTAAAACAATGATGTGTTGATAGCTGAGAGGAAATTGACGAAAAATAACATGATAGGTTAGGTATTTAATTTGAAAGAAGGATTTTTATTTCACGTAAACTTGTGACTCAACCCAAACGAATTCAATTTAAAAAGTCGATGTGATTTCGAACCATAAACTTAATAACTCAATACAAAAATGCGAGTCCACTTGTCAGTTATCATGACCCAAAATTGATTCTTAAATCAAGTCAACCCAACGAAACCCAAGCCAACCCAAACTTGAAACAATGGGTTGATGGTTGAAAGGAAATCGACGTGAAAATGTTATGATGGACTTGGTTCTTAATTTGTGAGGTTTTTGAAATTCATGGAAACTTGTGACTCAACCCAACCCAACCCAACTCGATCCAAACCTTGCATTTTATCAATTTGAAAAAGTCAATGTGACTTCGATCCACAAACCCATAAATTTCAGCCCACTTCATCTTTTATAACCCAAAAACATTTATTGAATCAAAATGTAATCACGGGTGAAATTTACTAAGAAAAAACTTTTTCTACAATTTATAAGAAATTGGTTATTTTAAATATATTTTCTAATCGCTCGAAATTATATCTGAACCCTTAGGCTGGGTTGGAAAGTTATTGTTGCTTTGGATTGGATTGAAACCATTAGAAAAAATTTGGACGAGCTGGGGTTTTATTTGGATTAACCCTAAAATACACCATCAACAGTACACCAAATTTACTGTTCGGTTGGGTTCAGAGGACATACCCAGGAAAATATTGCACCGTTGGGTTTCTTAGATTATTCAGCTTTGCAAAATCTGCGACAAACACTTGGCTATACAAATTGAGAGGAACTTGGAAGAAAATAATGTTGCCTTGGGTTGGAAGGAAGTTGAAACCCAATACCAGAGTTAGTCACAAAATATATTGCTGGCTTGGGTTGAGAGAAAATGTCCCAGAATGTGTTGGGTTGTCTTTTATATGATTTGCGAAAATAATGGAAGAAAGTATGGTTGCCTTTCTGTGAGGCAAACTTGGCCGACAATATTGAGCGCTTGAGCGCTTGGAAGCTTTTATTTAGAGTATCTTCGAAAACATGCTTTCTAAAATACATCGCAAATTCAATGTCACAGTTGGCCACAAACATATTCTCTCCTCGGGTTGAAATGTAATCGAAACCCCAAGAGCTGGGATCGGAACCGAACAAAATTGTGGATTTTGGTTCAGAGAAAATGCACACGAAACTGTTGCAGCAAATTTGGTCATTTTTGTGTGATTTGCAAAACAACGATTTATTTAATGTTAAGATTGTTGAATTGAATATTATTAACAAAAAATATGAAGCAATAATAATAAAAAGATCACAAACCTAAGCCAATCTAGTCACCCATATTTTGGGTTTACTTTAGTTATAATTTAAAATTTATACCGCTTAGTTTGAAATTACTACTGGCGAAAATTCTATCCAAACCCAAATCAGTCGCCAGTTGGGTTGAAGAAAATCCACGGGGAAGGAAAATGGAAGCATGCTCCCGGACTTTCAATTTTGTATTAAAATTTTTAGTACTAAAATTATAAATGTCAAAATATGAAGTTAAAAAAAATACCCGACCATATCATGGATTGGGTTTAATTCTAATAGCCTTTACAATCATGTCTGGATATAAATTTGAAAATTAAAAATATTAAAAATAAAAACACAAAAGACCCAACCCAAATGAACCCAATCCATTCCATCAAGATTTTGGGTTTAATTAATATTATTTTAAAAATTCCAACCAAATAGATCATTACCAAAGACGTGCTCGCAGTCGAAAATTCTACCCAAACACAAATCAATGAAAAAGTTGGGTTCGAAAGTTCGGTTGCCGGGCTTTCAATTTTTGCAGCAAAGAATTTTTAAAATTCATTGTGACTCAACCCAACCCAACTCAACCCAACTCTTGAATTTCAAACTTCCAAAAAGTCGATGTGCCTTTAGTCCAAAATCCCTAAAAAAAACACATTTTTTTACCCAATTGTTCATCTTCATTTTAAAAATGTCGTTAGTGGCTAAATTTCCTGAAAGTAAAAAACGAAACCGTTTCTAAATTTTAAAGAGATTGAAAATTATAAACGTCTCTGATAATGGATTTTCTAACCGTTCGAAATTATACCCACACCTTTGCGTCGGGTTGGAAATGCCATTCCATTGGGTTAAGACAAAATTGTAAGAAAATATTGCACTGAATTGGGGTTTTATTTGGCTTAAATTTGAAAAATTTCTCGATGCATAAAACGAACCGCAAGGTCAAAGCCAGAATTGGAGACACAAGTTGGTGTCGGGTTAGGTTGAGAGGATACCCCAACGATTTGGGTTTTTATTCCGATTTCTGGGCATTTTTTGGTAACACTTGGTAATAAAATTAAACATTAAGGTCGGGAGGAAATCGAGTGAAAATATTGCACCGAATTGAGTTCTTATTTGGGATTATATTAAAAAAATCTTGGCTTGTATTTTAAAGATCACAGCCAAGATTCCGATTCATCCAAAACTGGTTTTGGGTTTAGGTTTGATTCGTCTAGATTGCATTGAGTTGAAATCGTATAGCTGCAGTTACAAACCAGCCCAACCCATCATGGATTTAGTTCGTTTGGGTTGGACACGAATAACAAATACAAAATTTTGATCGCATACGAAGTCAAACCACAACCAAATCATCGTAATACGGCTGTGATTTTTTAAAAACCAATTGGCTTAAAAAATATATTCGAGTTTGAGAGGTTAATTAAGTAGTTGTCGTTGAATACGATCATCAAAATTTTGATTATTTTTGAACTACTTTATTCGGTTGATGTCCAACGATTGTCAACTCAACTCATCATTGATTGAGTTAGGGTTCATTTTCATATGATTTTTGGGAACAAAGTTCCTAATAAGAAGCAAAGATTTTAATTATTGTGGAACTGCTTGGTTAGGTGGAAGCCCAATGATCGTCAACCCAACACATCATTCATTGAGTCAGGATTTATTTTCATATGATTTGTGGGAATAAAGTTCCAAATACGAAGCCAAGATTTTGATTAGTTTTGAGCTGCTTGATTAGGTGGATGCCTAATGATCGTCAACCAAAGTCATCATTGATTGAGTCAGGAACAAATTTCCAAATACGAAGCAAACATTTTGATTATTTTTGAACTGCTTGGTTATGTGAAAGCTCAACGATCGTCAACCCAACTCATCATTCATTGAGTCAGGATTTATTTGCATATAATTTGTGGGAACAAAGTCCCAAATACGAAACAAAGATTTTGAATATTGTGGGTCAGCTTGGTTAGGTGGAAGCCCAACACAAATTGGTGTTAGGAACGATGGTCAACCCAACCCATCATTGATTGAGGATTTATTTTAAGATTATTTATGGGAACGAATTTTAATTATTTTGGAATTGATTGGTTGGTGGAAGTCCATCGCATATTGGTGTTAGAAACGATGACTTTGATTTCAGTTTACCTTGGGTTGCGTTGGGTTGGGTTGGGTTCAGTTCGATCGAAATTTTATTAGGCTTAGGAACAAAAACAAATCATAGTGGGTTGGGTTGGTCCAGGAATATGTGCACGGATTCCAATAAAATTTCCAAACCACAGCCAAAAATTTGAAATCTTCGAAATCGTTTGCTTTAATTGGTTCTTCTTCTTATTAATTTTTAACTTAATTCGTAGACAATTTCCTCCCATTTTTCTATTCTATTTGAAATTATTTCCCTTCATACGAAACGTCAACTTAAACAGACTTTTAATGGAGGTACTTTTTTGTTCATATCATTTATAATTATTATCCACGTTTATTATGAATGAGGATAGTTTCACATTCGCAGATTTAACTAAATTAAAATCGAAAATTTCGCATGGAATTCACGCCTCCCCGGCGCGCAGTCAACGAATCCGCCCACGCCACTGCCCCCGACACGTTAAATTATTTGATTAAGGCGATTTTACATTTTACACACAGACGAAAACCGAGCGGCAGAAAAAAAACATAATAATTTAAATTCCTAAAATATAATTTATATTTTTCCCAAGAAAGAAACAATAGCTATAAATATGAGCGGTTTCGCGGGAAAAGCGCCGCCACGTCGCGCGGCCTCCGTCTCTGTCGGACGCGTCCGGGGGCGCGCGCGCACCGCGCGCGTGCCGCAAAATGAACGCGAGAAACGCACAGACCAATTTTTAATATAACAACACAATAACTCCAATATAAACCTATAAAAATAAATACGTAGTAAGTACGAAATCCGAAACGGGCGGGCCGGCGAAACTGGACCGTGCGGCCGGCGACCGTGGGGCGAAATTCGCGCGGCCCGGTTACGGCATCGTCTTAAAATTCAATCGAAAATAAATAATAAAAAAATTATATGAGTTATGGGCTCACATATTTCGTAGTGCGGTGCGCCGATGCGAACGAGGCGGACAACCGGATCCGGCCGGCGTTCAATTCGATCGCGATCGCGTTCGTAAAAAACTCGAAAAAAATTATGCATAATTAATTTTTTTATCTATTAATTAATCAAAAGTATAAAAATAGTTTTCTAGCGGCAATCCAGTTTGGTGTAAATTGGATCGACATCTGTTAAAAAATATATATTCAGCGGCGCCAAAAACCCGCACTACAAACTGCACCCGTACGATTGCGATAACTATTATGACCTTTATCCTAACAACAATTACATTAAAAAAATCGAAGTCGATAGAAAAAAAAATAATAAAAAAAATATTTACGTCAACTATCTAAGTTAAGGTGGTTGGCGAACTGCGTAAATCCAGTTGCAGTAACTATTACGCCCTTTACAATGTAAAAAAACCGTTACCATCGACTATACAAGTTAGTCACGAGAATCGAAAAAAATCTCAGGCACAAGTATAATTGCTATAACTATTATGCCATTTATGCTCAAAAATGATTAAAAATTCGACGATCTAAATGGTTATAGGAAAATTAAAAAAAAAACATATTTTTAATCGATAACCTGCCAATTATTAAACTGTCAAACTATCAAAGTTGGCATTAATGACATCAGGTAACTCCACAAGTCCAATTGTTATAACTATTGTGCACTATGATCAAATGATACAAATTATTTTTTTATGATACAAAAATGATTATAGGACAAACGATAATTTTTCATCGATTATCTAAGTTTAACATTAATGTCGCGAAAGTGTATAAGTTCAATTGCGATGACTATTACGCCATTTATGATAATCAATCATGAAAATTCAAATCAAATTAAATCGGTTACAGGAAAATCGAAAAAATCTTCTCCATCTTCGTTGGCATCAAAAATATCGGCAAGCTGAACCATCTCAATTGCGGTGACTATTACGCACTTAATGATAAAAAATGAAGAAAATTCGAAGATCAAACTGGTTTCAACTACATTGTCTTTAATTGGCCTTAAGGCGGTCGACAAACTGAACAAGTCCAATTGTGACCACGCCCTCTATCATAAAATCTTGTCGTTGTTTTCGGCAATCTCGACAAGTCCAATTGCGATAACTATTATGCTCTTCAAAAATATTTTTTCTTGTCTAAGTTGGCATTAAGGTCGGCATCTGTCACACATATCCACAATAAACGGTGCAAGTCCATTTGCGATAACTAATATGGCGGCATTAAGGAGGCTAGCGAGCTGAACCGAACTAAAGTCCAGTTGCAATAACTATTATACCCCTTATGATAAAAAACATTTGAAATATTTAAAGTGCTCAAGAAAATGTCAAATGGAAATCTCGCGATTGTTCTACATCGATTAGGTTTCGTCCAATCTTACAACCGATTTGCAGGGTTGCTCCCAGGAAAAATTGAAAAATCCTTCGAATATCTCAGTTAGTATCGAAGACGTCGGTATCCAGTTACAAACCCTTGTTAAAAACTACACAAATCCAATTGCGCTAACTATTACAACCTTACCCTTTCTATAAAAATGACAGATAATCAAAGATCAACGTGGTCACAGAAAAATTAAAACGATACTTTTCATCGATTGTGTGAATTAGCGTTAACGAAGTTGAGTAACTGCACGACGTAGTCCAATTGCGATGACTATTGTACCCTTTATGATAAAAATTATGAAAATTTTCGCTTTCGCGATTATTTTTTTGTTGACTAGTTTCGTCCAACGTTGCATTTCAGTGTCAACATTGGTGAACATTAAAACAAGTACAACCCAACCCAACCCAACCCAACACAAACGATATGTAAAATCTTTTGTTTTACTCAAAGGGCGTAATAGATAGAGTAAGTAAACTCATAACACATCCACATTTTCAACGCCGTCATTTTGCACGTCATCAAGATTTTGTTGATTTCTTTGTAATCAACAATTGGGACAAATTCTATTTCTTCAACCTCAATAAGAGCGTAATAGTCATCGCAATTTGGAACCAGTATTTCATTTTTTTTACATATTTAAGACCTCGTTGTCTACAATGAAGGACCCACATTGGATTGCAACTCGTATTTTATCTCAAAGGGCGTAATAGATAGGACAATTGGACTCATCGCTCGTCACATAGTCCAACACAGTCATTTTTCTTTTCTTTCGCCTTCTTAAATTTATTTGAAATCAACAATTCGCGAAAATTTCAGTACATCGACCACAATGAGCGTAATAGTCACTGCAATTCGATCGAAGTATCTCGCACATCGATCGAAACGACGATGTTGGCGAAGACTCGGCGCTCCGCTCCGTCGGCACGGTGCGCCCGATTCCATAAATTTGGTAATGCCGTAACATATTTTGTTGCGTTTTAAGGAATATTTTATGCTCATGTTTCTTCGGTTTTGCTCGCCGGTTTTTTTTTCGCGGCGGTCGCGAGGACTCGTCGCACTAAATTGATTTTTTTTTGCGGGAGAAATTTACATAGAAACGCCGGCTGGCGGAATACCCCCGCGCCGTTATTAATTTCGGGCCGTTCGGCATCTTTAATTTCGACGATTCGTCGGGAATTTTCGACGATCGGAGACGCAGAAGTTGGATGTTCGAATGGTGGAATCGGTTTGCAGGTTGGGGTTTTCGAGTGCGTTCAAGTGGAGGATAATTCGTCGGGGTTTTCCTGCGTCGGACGATAAAATGTGAGCCTACGGACAATTGAGCGTCGGTGTTATCATTGCACAGGGCGAGGGGGGGGGTATTAAAAAATATATATTATTATTAATATTTGAAAATGAGTAATAATTTCAACTTCCGGTTTTATTACAGGATTATAGATATATTTTTTAATTTCTCAAATTTTCTAAAATTGTCTCAAATAATGCCACAATAAAAAAGAATAAATATCAGGTTGCAATTTTTCAAAATTTTAATTTCGAAAAACGGGGATTGCGGCAGCAAAAGTTTCAGGCGGAAAGCGGGGGGGGGGGGGGGTCCAACAAAAAATGAACAAAAAATTAGTAACTTGTATGACAAAGAATTTTTTAAAATAATTTTCGCTTTTAATTTAATTAAATTTATATATATTGCGTCGGGGGTGGGGGTAATTCATAATTATTGCTTCAAATAATTATGAAAAATCCATAAAAGGGCCTATCAGATATAGCAACAAAGAAAGATTTTTTTTTGAGGCCACACATTTTCGTTTATGTAATTTATTACAATTTTCCTGGGGAGGGTGGGGCGGAATTTATATCACTACTATTTTGTTAATAGAAATCTTAGAAATTTTGTAATTTTTATAAAAGTCTATGAAGGTCCAGGACACCAAAAATGTATTGGGCAGAAATTTCGTAGAAAATAATGTTACCCCCTCCTCATCACATTAAGTGCCCTTTTATGTCCCGACCTCTAGAGATTATTTTAAAACCTAGTCCTTCATGACATATCTGTTTAGCTTTGTGAAAATATAAAAAAAAATAAAACGTACCGGAATCGTAAATTTTCAATATGCCCCCCCTCCCCTAACATCCAGGACCCTTGGTATAATCTTTACCATATTTATGTAAATAATGGCATCCTCGTTCTAAAATATATTCTTAAATAGATAAACAAATAAATGCGTGATATTGGCGGGGGGGCATTTGTTACATATCAAAATTTTAACGTTTTTATATTTTCACACAACCGACCAGAAAAATGTTGCGTATGAGGATTTGGTGGGGGTGATGTGCGCGGGGGATAACGGTATAGAATTTACTTGCATTTTTGAAATGAGCTGTACGGGTCGGGACATCAAAGGATATTATTTGAAGGGGACGATTTCTCATGTAATTTATTGAGTAGAAAATAAAACTATTCGAGGGGGGCGGGGGCTTTTAAGTATGTAATTGATTGCACAATTGGTTTAGGACTTATTTATTTCTTTACAACGAAGAAAATTTATGTTTAAGGCAATTTTTTTCATATTTTTTTAAGAATTATTTTTTACATAAAAAAAATATTAAAAATACGATTTGATGTTTTTTTTTCAAGCAAAATTCATAGTGTTGTTTATTGAAAAATTCAAATACATAACATTTTCGAAAACGTCTTATAAACAAATAAAAAAAAGAAAAAATCAGAGAAACAATAATAGAAATGAAACAAGAAACAAACACTTAAGACAAAAAAAAACTGAAAGAGACAAAACATTAAACTAAAACAAATGCAAGTGGATCACTATGTTGCGTCGTACTTATTGTCTGTTTATTCACACTGAGCGACTCGACACGGTCCTCGTCGTTTGAAAGCGGTCCCTTGCGACCAACGTTTCCGTAATTGCTATTTACGATCGTCGACAAACGATTTAAATAAATAGGCGAAAATGGAGGCTAATTTCCCATACAATTACAATGTAAAAGTTTATGTCGTCGATCCGCGCGCATAATAATAATAATTTTATGGCACCGCGTAATGGCCGTGCCGTAGAAAAGCGCAAGATGCACGTCGGACATAAAGCCGTATTTTTGCGGCCGATTTTATCGTTTTCTAAGCGAGATGGCGCGCGAAAAAACGCGCAACGCCCGACAACAGCACTTATATTGCTTTCTAGCGGCGGGCCGGGGGGCTCGGGGCCGACGGACCCCCGGACCCCGGGGAAGGGCGCGACGGGCCGCCTGCGCGCGATTTTCTCGGAAACGTGAGCAAAACGGGCGACCGTTCATAATGGGACACTTTGGCGCGATTCTAAAAACGCGCTCGACTTTTGTTTTACGAGCGGCGCGCCGGCCGTGCGGTCACCTTAAATGTTTATTGGCGTGCGTTCGAGGAACGGCCGGGTTCGCAGCAGCCGACCGCCGCGCGTTGACGACATTTCGGGAAACGAAACCGAACGACGCTCGAATTAAACTTCGCGTAATAATTGTTTCTTGAGAAAAAACGCACGCGTATGTTTCTTGTCATCGGATATATCGATATTTTGAGCTAGCTTTGTAATTTACTAACATCGTCGATTTTTACTGATTTTACTCAAAAATGACAAACAAAACAAATACAAGATCATAACAAAAAAAACAAAAAACCATAAAGAACAAAAAGACAAAGCACGAGCAGACCATTACCTAAAAGATAAAGTCCAATAGGAGAAGATTTAATTCAAGATCAAGACAACTACCATGAACAACAGAGCCAACAGGATAAGGATCGAAAAAAATTTGCTAAAATTAAGACTGCGACTACTTGACTCCAAATAGACGAACACCAATAAGAAAACCGATGTGACGAATATTACAAACCCTAAAAATACATCGAAGACAAACAGAATATACATAAAAGAACAAGTATCCGAACCTCAGATGACCAACACGAAAAATATGGAGACGAATGAGTACAAATCTAAAAATAGCATTGACCACAAGCACATACAAATCCAAAAAGTCCAACACCCCGAAAGTCAGGACCAGGAGAACGTTATAGAAGACCAAAACTGAACGAGAAATCTAATACTAGGAACCAAACTAAGACAAAGAACACATCCAAGAAGACTAAAAAGGTGCATATCAATTGCAAGAAGACCATAACGAGATCAAGAACACAAAATTTTGAATGTCTAAAAAACCAAAAGGGGCAAGACTAAGATCATTAATAAAGAATATCAAAACCGAGACCAATAAGATCGAAAATGCTAAGGTCAAGGTAATGGAAACCATAACCAAGAAGAGTATAAAGAACAACAAAACTAGAAAGGCCAAGGAAATCATTACCAATAAGACAAAATAACAAATCGATCTAAGGCTGAATAGCGGCCTTCCATTAAAAAAAACTATGTTTATGTACTTACGCGAGGCAAGAAATATTGCTTAAACATTGAAGAAAATATCGTTTCGTTGTTGCCACTAACGTAACGTAAAAAAACTGAGAGCACCAGGAAAAAGAAATGAAATATTTTAATAAAAAATGATGCCTTATCACTAGCGCTCATATGCAATTTTGCAATAATTGCTATAAATGAAAATGATTTCAAAAATACCCCCCCCCCCCCCCCCCCCGTCTTTATAAATTTGATTAACGTTTACGGTTTAGTAACGGTTTTGTAATCCATATATAAATATGCAATATGATTTCTAACTGTCTACGTATAGTTAACAAACTACCTCGACGTATCACATATTATTTGAAATTTTTACAAACACTAAAAAGCAAAAAGACTTGAACCCAACCCAACCCAACCCTTAATTAAATAATCGAATTTACATATTTCAGAAAACAGAAAATATTGATTTTTCAAGCGAAACCTATTACAGTCGAGTTTGTAGTTTTTTGAATAATATAGACGAAAAAATTGATAAAAAAAAACTTTGAATTTAACCTTTACGAATGATACTACATTTCACTATCTTGAGCGCCATTTCCCACGCCCATTAAAAATGTTACAGTATTATTATTATAACAATTTTACTTAACGAGCTTCATTTAATTGTTGTTATTGTTTTTAAATAACAAAGTAAACGTAATTTACCGTCCGCAGAAATAAACTTTTTTCAAGAAATACACTATTATTAAATACACTATATTATAAAACAGACAATTTTCACTTTTTAAGCATAACTGCCCCCCCCCCATTTATATTGCTCACCGATTTTTTTTAACAAATTCCATAACTATTGAAATATTGAATATTGAAATTTTTTTGAGTAACTTGTAATGAAGAATTGAATATCGAAAACCTGTACCGATAGAGGTGCAAACTATTGAATGTCAATGTGTCGTTTTCGTTAATTTAATTTAAATTTAAATGGTGTTGTGTGCATGTCGAGTTTTATTTAATGTTCTTTTATGTCTTCCTTCGAAACCACGGTCGCGTAGGTGTAAGAACAGGCCCATAGTCATATGCATATAAACGTTGAACTTACATTGTGTAAGATGCATTTATCTCAGGCTGTGTGTTTGAACTAATTCGAGACGCATATCGTCATTTTTAATTGCGACTTCAAATTAGAGCTGAACTACGTGTGCAATCGGAGATCTCGCCAACAAAAAATATAATAACGAACGAAGTTATGACATGCATTTGAGCTACTGTGAAAATATACACGGAAATATCGTATATTAGTAACTGAGCTTGGACTAGCAAATGGCATACAAAATTAAATATGCGATTAACCCAATAGCAACGTACACCAATTACGTGCATTGGAACTACTTGATAGATATGAAACTATGTACAACCCAACCCAATAAAATCCAACCCAACCCAACCCAATAAAATCCAACCCAACCCGACCCGACCCGACCCGACCCGACCCGACCCGACCCGACCCGACCCGACCCGACCCGACCCGACCCGACCCAACCCAACCCAACCCAACCCAACCCAACCCAACCCAACCCAACCCAACCAAATTCAATAGTCATATACATCAACTATGTACATTTAAACTACTCGATAGATATGAGACTATGTACAAACGTGCATTTGTAATATTTAACGAGCTGAGAACTAATTTGCATTTGAACTAATTTCGTGCACATTTCATCATTTTTGTGCATTTGAATTAATTCCGAGCATGCTTGTGAATAATGAAAAAACAATTTCATTTGATGTGCATTCGAACTACTGGTTGCGACGTACGACTATTTGCATTGAAAAGCACAACTTGGGTTGGGTGGGTTAGTTGCACAAAAATCTATACATGGAAACGTGCAACTTGGAATTGCGACTTAAGTTAAAATTGAATTTTTTAATCAAAGTTATGTATTCGAACTACCTATTGTGGCTTACGGACGTTGCGTCGTGCGTTTGAATTGGGTTCCGTTAGGTTAGCTTATTTACATAAAAACGTATGCATTGAAATGTACAACTTGGGATTGGGTCTCAAAGTTAATACAGAATTAATCAAAACTGTGCATTCGAACTACCTGCTGTGGTTTACGGACGAACCGTGTGCATAAAAACGCAACTGGTATAGACGTAAACGCACATTTGAACTACTTGCGATTGCATCCATCGGTTTAATATACATGGTGTATTTGAACGCTATCTGCTATCTTGTTCTAAATTTCAATTTGAAATGAAATCGCAAATACACTAAAAGTGCAGTTGAACTATCGGATGACGATACGAGGGGTTGGGTTGAGTTGAATAAATATGTTGTTGCTTATACGGAATTACATATCATACGAGGTCAAACACGTTCGGTTGTCTACATATATTATACAGGTGGTAGGTTAGATTGGGTTGGGTTGAGTTGGGTTGGGTAATTTTTGACATTTGCATGTTCCAATCAAAGGCATGAGAAATATGTCTAGAGCCTACCATATCTGAAAACTTTTTGATCAAACGTTAAGTAAAATTCAACCTATTACCAATGTTACCAACAACCCAACCTAACCCAACCCGATCTAACCACAAACAAATGCAATGTAGCTTTAGGATTTCATTATTTTAAGAATGCACCATATCATCAATCACGAGAGAATTTGAGAACAAAGTTTACAGTTTATTGAACTTGTTAGGTTGGGTTGGGTTTACGGAGCGAGGGGGTTGATTTAAGTCAATTTTATTATTATTAATGTTTCCCATTTTCGTTTTGTTTAATTTCCTGCTTTATTTCTACTTTGTTTAGATTAAATTATTATTAATTAATTTTCGATTCGTTTAATTTGTCGTTAATTGTATTTTCTTCATATTTCGTGTATCGGATCCGTTCTTGAAAACCTGCCTGTGCGATTTATGAAAATCTGGCAACTTGTTGCCCACACGCAATTACCTCGCTGTCAAAAACGCACAAATATAAGCACCAGGTTACTGAATAAATGTAAAAATTAAATTTATCAAAAAATCATCAAACAGATTAGATTCAATTTTTTATTGCAGGTGCTATTAAGTTTAGTTGCAATGGGAAAACTCATCGAAATCCAAATCCAAATCTAGACAAAAAATTAGTAATTAAGACGAAAGCGTCGCGCAAAAAAGGACCCCGATGTAAATATAAACGCGGACACGTAATACAAACGCAGCACACAGAGACACACGGAGAAAGAAAGAGAGAGACGACCGCATAAATCGCCTGCGTCACTCACGACAATATGCGAGTGTGTACGTGTATGTCGTATAAAAGGAATTAATAAAAAGTCGACTCGAATAAGTAGCTAATGTGATAAATTTCCATGAAGCATCTGTGTACGGGCGAGTGTGAGTGCGTTGCGCGCGCGAGTGTGAGTGCGCGCTGCGTGTGTGTGTGTGCGCGCGCTGCGGCCCGGCCGTGTGTGCACAAGAAATGAAATTTTATGAATAATAAAAAGATTTAAATTGGTTAAATTGGAGAGCAATTGTCGTGAGACTGCGCTAGAGATTTTCATTGCTTCAATTGACGTGATTATGGTAATTTAGGAATAGAATGGGACGGAACGCTGTTTGCTTTATTTAGTATTTCCTTTTTCAGATAAGGACCGCGTCGCTCGACAATGCCCCCGGGACCGTTTTTAATGGAACGTTTAACGACATTATTGACACTTGTTACTCTTGTTCGACGCTCGCAGCGCCGGACGCGTTTATTCGCGTTTTATCGACCAATTTCGACCGCGTAATCGGTCTCGTTTCCATTGTGGGAACTACGAGGCGGATTCGGAAATTTTATGACCGTTTCGCACGTTTTACGGTCGAATTTACTGGAATTATTTAAACGCATTTTGTAATAAACGTATAGTTCTTAGTTGTTCCAAAAAAATCACCACATACGCTAATTTTTTTTAAAGAACAAGTCTACAATTACAGATCTCAAATCCCAAATCTCAATAAGTTGGAGGAACAAAATTCGCAACGTTTCTCCGGAGAAGGAAAATTGGAACAGAGACAATTAACAACAATTAATCATTTTTTTTAATAGTCCTTGAAATTGTGGTTAGAAAAACTAATGGTGTTTAAGAACATAAGAAATAGAGTTGGAATGGAACAAAGCAACGATCATAAAATTCCATTGAATTTCCGAGTAGAACTTTAGCAGAAAATTATATAGGATACATAGAAATAAATTTGTGGTGGTTCAAAAAAAATATTATTACTTTTTTCCTACATATACTAATCGCCACTTGAGAGGCTTGAATCACAACCAGACTGTAACATTTTACAGGAATAGAGCAATTGAAACAAAGGTCAAACTTGCAACAATTATTCGAATGAATTTTTAAATAATCGTTGAAATTGTCTTCGGAAGAATTGTGATCAGGATAAACAACGCACTTTATAGTCTGTAAATAGACAAAACGTTTGTTTACATTATTTCCTTATTATACATTGGCCAACATTCTGAAACGAAACATCGCTGATAGACTTTGTATTTCGATGTTTCGATATTTAGGACCAATATATTCATAACATATTGTAAAAATTATCAAGCTGACATCTAACAAATTCGTATTCATATAAAAATATATGAGTTGGGTTACATAAAGTAAATTTGTGAATAATTTAATTCACTGTTATAATTTGCACAATAAACACTTGCATTAACATTCGGTTGGGCTGGGTTGAGTTTACACAACCGTTTTCTTAACATTCTTAAAATATCAGCCAGCACATGAAACGACAATTGCAAAACAAACGATCATAGATCATCTGCACAAGATAAATGAAAATCCATTAAAATTTCAAAAACGTTTACCCACAAATTTAAAATAACTGAACCATCGAGAACTTTAAAAAATAAAATAAAATAATACAATAAAAGTTATATATAATTATAATAAATTTTAAATTTAATTAATTTTTAATTATGAAAGGCAATTATTTCTGTATACTTACAAAACTGCAACCCATCCCAACTCACCAGACCAAACCCAACCCAACCCAATCCATCCCAACCCAACCGGACCCAACGCAACCCAACCCACTACCAGCTCTCATTTTGTGACCATAATTATTTTAAAATATCAGATTTTATGAACTATGAGCGCAGTTCGTATGGAGACATTTTTAATTATTATTAATTAAATTTGTTTTATACCATCATGTCCTCACCAGTGCAATATGATTCGATTGGCTTCCGACGAATTGTGCTAAAAAAAATAATTATGTTGATATTTTTGTTTAATTAAACGAAAATATATTTCCTTGTTTTTTTTTTACTTTAATTTGATTTTGTGTGTGTGTTTTTAATATCCGTTCCACATTATTTTTTATTTCAGTATCCGATTTATATTTTCAAATGGTTTTGACTATTTTTGTATAAAACTTTTGTTTCATTTTGGGTGTTATTTTAATTTTATCATTTCGATTTCTCTTCGTTCTTATTTTTATAAGTAACTTCTTTGTTATATATATATATATATTATTATTTTGCCAAACTTTTACTATTCTCGTTGTTTATTTTAATTCGCTTGATTTTATTTTGTTTACTACATTTGTTAATCTTTAGTTTCTTCGCTCTTATTTGATTTGGTTTGTTTCATTTTATTATTATTAGTAATTTTTTCTTAACTTTCATTTAATTTATTTTGGTTTCGTCATCGTTCCTTGATTTTATTTGTAGTTTAATTTTTATTAGTTTAGTTAGTAGCTAACAAATTCGTATACGTATAAGAATATATGGGGTGGGTTGACTTGATCAAATTTTATAATATTTCCATGAGAAATACGCGAATCTTGTATTCCTAACATAAATTAAATTTGCGAATAATTTAATTCAGTGATAATTTGAACCAATAATTTACCATTGGGTTGGGTTGAGGCGGGTTATGATAAATTTTAAATTTAATTAATTTTTAATTCATTTAAATCAGTTGTATGATGGGATAGTTTATTTTTTAATGAAAGGCAATTAAAATCATATATTTGAAACCCGCCATCCATTCAATTCAATACAAGCCAACCCAACCCAACTAAATTCACCCCGACCCAATCCAACCCAACCCATCCCAATCCATCCCAACTCATCTCTCCCAACCCGACTCAACACAATACAATTTCGTGACCATAATTGTTTTAAAATGTCAGACTATGGAGGTATTTTAAATTATTATTAGTTTGGGTTGGGTTGGGTTGGGTTGGGTTGATGACACAAGTGATCGTCAATGACTTGTGTTCTAAAAAAACAAAAATTGTGTTGATACTGTTCTTAAATTAAAAAAATGCATTTTCTTGTAGTGCTAAACGAAAATATATTAAAATATATTTCCTTATTTTTTGTCTTTAATTTGATTTTGTTTGAGTGTCTAACATCCGGTGTTCCACATTATTTTTTATTGCAGTATTTTTTCTATAGAACTTTCGTTTCATTTAGACGTTATTTTTGTTTTAATAGTTTCGTTTTTTCTTCGTCGCTTGTTTCGTATCTAGTAACTATTTTTGTTATATATTATTTCTATTGTTTTGACAAACTAGTGCTGTTCTTGTTGTATATTTAAATTCCTTTGATTTTGTTTCGTTTACATTTGTTAAATTTTCGTTTCTTCGCTCGTATTTGGTTCGTTTGGTTTTCTTTCATTATTTTTGTTTATTTGCCGTTTAATTTGACAAAGCAACTGTCATAAAATTCCATTGGAACTACGATTGGAACAAACCTAAAACCGTTGTTGGGGGAGAAACAAGTTTATAGTTGCTCAAGACAGTAATCGTTGTTCCAGCGATTTCACGTTGGAACAATTAGAACAAATCTAGAATTGAGAGGCTACAGCAAGCAATCTACCAACACTCACCGAAATAGGGCGATAGGAACAGTGAACGTATTCACAAAAATTATTCAACAGAACTGAACTATGATGATAAACGATGAAATTGGGCTGGGTTGGGTTGGGTTAGGTTGGAACAAGTTGGGATAAACGACGATCGTAAAATTACATGGAATCTGTGACTGGAACAAACACGTAGCCGTCTTTGGAATATCAAACTGCGACAAATTGTAATCTGTGGAAAAATCGAATTGGGTTGAATGGAACAAAATTTAGATGTTGTCATTACGAAACTCTTTCGTTGAAATAAGACGATTGAAACTGGGATTAAATTTCCAACAACTATTCAAATTCAAATTCACAATCGTTCAAAAAATAGTCACGTAATTTTTATCACCTGAAACGATTGGAACAAATCTCGAACTGGGAACTAAGAGAAACTACATAACATCGTTCCCTTGACTTCGCAACAAGCAACCAATGAATTATTGTAGATTCGTCTAAAACCAATTTTAAATTCTATTGGAACAAAGAAATGTATTTCATTGGAACGGAGATTGGAACAAATCCGGTGTTGCAATACGAGTTGTTTTTCAACATTTTAAACTTGTTAGAACTGATTATTATATTTGGGACGATTGGAACAAATAAACAAAATATTTCACACTTGCGTTGGATGGGAACAAACTGTTCCAAACATGTTGATTATCTAAGAGTTCGTCAACGCAGGGAACATATAATTTGCTATGATTATTCATGAGATACTTTAATAAACTTTTCATAAATTATTTGTACTGGAATCGCCGAAGAAATTGAGTTGGGTTGCAACAAAGTAGCGATCATAAAGTTACATTGGATCAGCAAGCAAATTGGGACAGGTTTGTAGAAAATCTCCAAAAAATCATGAGAAGGAGCTTCACAACGTTCTATGGGGAAACGATGTGAATTGACAGGTTGGAACACTTTAATTCATTTAATTCTCCATCGTCTTCGACGTGGAACAAAACCAACTGTGATTGTAACAAATTTGGAAATACGATTAAAACGACGAAATTGCGTTGGGGTAACGATGAAAAATTGGAACGATTGGAACTTCGATTGCTTATGCAATTGTGCACGTTTTTCAAGATTGGATCGAAACTGAGATTGGAACAAACACGAGGGTCAGGAATGTTATTAAAAAAAAAATAAACGAAACCAAACAAACTCAATCTAACCAACTAAACCTAACATGAAATTGATCGAACAATTTTTTTATTTTTCTTGCGTTATACACCCCATCGCCGCCTTCTCGAGACGCCTCTGCTCGCCCGTCGATTTTCTTTTCTCAAATTTGCGTGCGCCTCGTCCCGGACCTTTTCCCGTTTAATTAAGACCAGGAATTTTTCGAAACGGTCTCGTCGACGACACGTCCGCGTGCGCCGGCGACCCAAATAGCGCAAATCGCTCGGATGTCGATACCGCACACGGACGCACACACGCGCGGCGAACTTCTGCCGAAAGTAAAACGCGCCGTTCGATTTTTTTCGTCCGGCCCGGCCGGTCGATCGATCGATCGATCGATCAAGACGTCAATTAGTTATGATCGATGGGGGCGGGATTTCGACGGTTTTATTCCGACTGAAAAGGAGTTTACCGTACGCTCGAGGTCCAATCCGTCGATTGTTTCGCTCGGTGCCATCGCCATCGACGATTCCAAGCATTGGCTTCGTTCCAATCGCGGTTCCAATCGCTTGCATAATTGCACGTAGTTATTCGTAAAAGTGGCGAATTTTCAGCGACAGATGGAACGAAGACGGCGGGAATGAAGGCAAAATGCAAAAAGGATCGGGTAAATGGGTAAAGCGATTAAAAAACGAATCAACAAAAGTAAATTATGAAACCACAAAAATGATGAACGCTAAATTAAACAATAAATAAATATAAAAAGAAAAATGAATAAAAATCAGAAAAGCAATCATGACAGGCGACAAGGGAAATAAAATTAAAAAGACTTAATAAACAGAAAACAAAACCAACGTAAATCAACAAACAAACGATGCAATGTTGCGAAAAGTCCTAAACTAACACTTTTTGAAATTATTAAAAAAAGAAAATTATAAAAATTCGGAAATTCAATAAAAAAAATTAAATAAATATTAAAAATTGCACAATTGAAATTGTAAAAAAATTTCAAAATTGCGAACGTCATAAATTATAAAAAATACAAAAAAATCCTGCTTTGTGGTCAAAATTGTTTAAAATGTAAAACATACAAAATTTATACACAAACACAAGTACCAATGTAAGTCAAACGAACGAAACCCAACCGAACTTAATATGTATAACATTATGACATTTTTACTAAAAATGGAAAAATTCAAAATGTCAAAGTTTGCAAAATTCCTAAAATGTAAAATTTGGTGAAATTTATCAAAATTTTCTGAAAGCAAACGAAAATTATCAAAGTTCCTAAAAATGTTTAATTACTAAAAAAGAAAATTATAAAAATTATGAAATATTCAATAAGAAATTTCTGTCGATATTGTAAAAAAAGTGATCGAAATTGCCAATAAATTGTAAAAAATACTGCGTTTTTATTACTGTGGCATTTTCACTTAGTCAGTAAATCATTAAATTCAATAGCTAATTAAACTTTAGAAATACAACTGGCACCAATATTTTTTTTCCAACCCAACCCATTCTAATCCAACTCAACCCATTCCAACCCAACTGAACCGATTCCAACCCAACCCAACGTAATCGAACCCAACCCATCCAAAAACAATCCAACCCAAATTAGTTAGACTAACTAATTAATTGCAACTTGAATTGAATTTGTGGATCGTTATTTTATTCATGACATTTTTTTGGGTTCACTTCAACGGGTCAATTAAAATCAATCTAGCCTAGTGTTCCTCAATATCAAAACTTTTTCGATTAATTATTTTTAGTTTCGTTTAATTCAATTTATGATTTGTCCACTTCATAATATTTGTGGGTTTACTTTACTTAGTTTCATTTCTCAAGATCAAGTACGTTAGAATAATTTAGTAAAATTGTGTAGGGTTGGGTTGGGTTTGTTTAAGGGGTTTGACCGGTGCTTTTGAATAATTTTTGGGTTTGTAATAGTTTTTAATTATTCATTTGAGTTGGATTAATTATTGGGGTTAGAGTAATTTCCAGGTAGAACACAAATCCAAATAATTGGGTTGAGTTAGGATTGCTTTTGCGTTTGAGCAGTGTTTTTGAATAAGTTTTGGGTTTGGTTACGGTTTATAAAATTGGATCGAATTAATTTTTGGATTTAGATTAATTTCAAAGTCTAGCGATCTAAAATTTTCGAACGGTCGCCTTTTCTAAAATTAAAATTCAAATTAGAACCATTTCTGACGACGTCTCACCCCTTTACCCTAATTTTCGTGAAACTAATTTTTTTACTAATACTTTAAAAATTCAGTCGCGCCGTCGATTGCCGATTGTTTTTGCGCTCTCGTTCGGTGCGCCCGCAAAAATAATTGCGGTCGTGTCCGCCGAACGACGAAGGGCGTTCTGCAGTCCTCCGCACCGACGCGACCGAGCGAACGAGACGGACGGAGAGGAAAGTCGGTAAAAATTCCGATAATTAACTGGCACGTAATTTAAAATATTTTATTGCCGTCTTGCTTTGTGCGGTCAGTTCCGTTATTAGGTAAAAAGCCGAAACGGCACGTCCCGAAGTTCCGAGAGGAGAGAAATTTCATTATATTACCGGCAATTTATTTTCGCCGCCGCCGCCGATCCTTTTACGACGGTCGATGTCTCGACCCGCGGCGGAAACGTGGAAAATTATTCGCAGCCGGCGACGGGGAACGATTTAAATTGAGCTACGCGCGGATCTGGTGAATGATTGACGATTGCGGATTAAAATCGTCGTATAACAAGCGCAAACAAATGGGGGATAAACCGGAAAACGAATGCAGCGAAGGGTTGTTTGAATGTAAGTCGGACGTGGACGCAGGCAAACGTGCGCGTTTATATAAAGTTCGAGCAGTCGAGGTACCTTAAGTAGAATCGCTCGGACGTGGGCGAATATATCAATATTTATCGATATATCGACATTTCGATCTTTCATAGTTGATCTTTGGATAATCGATTTTTCGATTATTATCATGAAACGAACATTAATTTGTTCGCATAATCGAAACATCGATAACGTAAATGTTGATAAATGAAAAATCGACAAATAAAACATATAATAGCAAAGTTGACAAACGGTAATTTGAAAAGCAAGGTAACTGACATAAAGGTAAAGATTTTCATATTCGATATTTCTATATTTTTGTAGCCATGTAATCCAAACATCGACAATTGAAACATACTAAACAAAATATCTATAATCACAATAACAGTGATCGAAATATCGATAGACATTTGCCATTTAAGATTCAAATCGATATCGAAAAATCCATCTAAGACATTGACATTGAAAATAATATCGATAACTATATGTCAACATATATTTTTACCAAAATATTGAGATTAAACTTACATCCGAGAATTTTGATTGATATATCGATATTTTCATTATCGATAATTTCATTATTGTTTATCGATCACGGATGCTGGATTGATTTAAAAGCTCAATTATCGATGACAACGACATTGATAATCGAGATATTATATTATCGATGTTTTGATTTTTAAGATATATTTTTATAACTAAAGCACTAATAATGGAAATATCGATAATTCGATAATTTTTAAAACAAGTATTCATAATTGAAATAACAAAATCCGTTGATTTGAGGTAATTAGAACCATGTGTTGTTGTGTTGAATTGAGTTGTGTTGGATTATTGGATTAGGTTGTGTTGAGGTATTGAAAAAAGTATTTACAGAATTAATTATAGACATATCGATAATGCAATTATCGAAGTTTCGAATATCGATTACAATGAAAAAATATATTTTTTTATAATAGAAACATATAGATAAATAATTGATGACATCGATGAACGAAATATCGATATTTTGATAGATTCGCCTCCATAGCTGTAATTGCCCCCCCCCCCCCCATTCAAGTTTTCAATCCCCAGCGGCTTTGTACGACAGAGGCAGAGACAGAGATAAAAAAGTTTGAAGAAGAATATTGCGATGTTATGTAAACAGATAGAAGTAGCAACCAAGACGTGTGCTTCCAGATTACGTTTGATCTACCGAGGTATAGCAATTAGAAATAATATATATATAAAATATGTATATTGAACCAAATATCGATAACACGTTATATATCGAATTATCGATATTAAATCTAAATCTGAGAATTATCGATTCATCAGTGATCAATATGTTGATCATTGATGAATCGATATTTTGATTTTATAAGCTATGGATAATTTGATAATCGATAATCGACAATTTTTCGATTATTAAGGTAGAAAGTACAAATTTCAATTATCTAAATTATCGACAATTCGATCTTAGATTTAAGCTATCGATATTGTGGTTATCGATGATTCGATGACGATCTATGAAAAGTACATAATTTGAAAAAATATGTTTTTATAGTAGTCTTTGCGATTGGCAATCTTTCGATTATGAAAATAAAAAGTACAAAAATGTACAATCATTTTTCTATAATTACCTTAATAAACGAAACATTGACCCAGACGCTTTAATGCAAATCGATGGTGGCTGCAACTAAAATGTGAGCTTTTGCATTACTTTGACGTTAGGTTGAGGTGTGCCTGATTGGATTGAGTTTGATTGGGTTGGGTTGGGTTGGATTATGTTGGGTTGGGTTGGGTTGGGTTGGGTTGGGTTTAGTTTCGTTGGGTTGGGTCATGGACGCAACTCAAATGATTGCGTTCAAGTTTCAAATGTATCATAAAATTGTATGACAGGGTTCATTGTAAATAGGAGTGGAACATACCAAAAAATTTATCGAAAAACGACGTTGAAAATAAAATCGTAAATTCGACATATGGTTATCGATGATTCTATAATCGATGTTTTGACTATTCTGATTTATTTGATAATGGAAAGATCTAGAAAAACGAAATATCCATAAAATTATACAGCTACGACTGAAACGTGCCCAGTGTTATTCACGGTTCAAATCTTCAGGGTAATTTTATGTTAGACATGGGAGAACATTGAAATCATCCATCACAATTCACTGTCAATGATGCAGTTTTAATAAAAGTCGATCGTCAGTGCTGTGTAATTAAGTTGAACTCGACGATGTACCGTAATTACAATGACTATTGGGTTGCGCTTGGATTCCATGGATTCCATAATCGATATCTTGATACATCGATATTTCGATCATAGATTGGTTTTAAAAGCCATCGATGTATCGATAATTGACGTTCGATGATTGATCGTTCGATTTTTAATGTAAACAAGATTTCGATTATCTACACATCGACGATTCGATCATCCATATAAGTTATCGATACTACAATATCGATAGTTTATATTGATGTGTAGATAATCGAAATTGATGTTTCGATTATTGAGACGAAAATTACAATTACAAAAATACATTTCAGTTTTTTTTAATAGATATATCGATTATTGAGTCGATGTTGCTTTAATGTAAATCGCTCGTGGACGCACCGTTGTCAGTTTTGACGTAATGTTGGGGTTCGGTTGTGTTGTTAATTTATCGAGGAATTGCATGTCCGAGATCATAGTAACCAGGAATTGTCGATTGTGATTGTGAAAACAAATGTCGAAAATATCGACATTGGAAATAATATCGATAACTCAACATATCATCAAAAATCAATGTGGTAATCGATATAAGCCATCGATGTTGTTTTAACGATGATTCGATAATCGAATTATTGAGATGAAGAGAAGAAAATTAAAAAATGTTATAATTAAACATGAATAAACAACACAATTTTTTAAACGAAAATCGATAAAAAATCCCTTGCGTATGCAACTTTCGGTGCAATTTAGAGACATCGATGTTATTCCAACGGTTGAATTATTTGCTTCACCTTTACTGACTTTTATATAATGTTACTTACTATTTATTCACAAGAGTAAAAGCAACTTAATGATAAAATTCCGATAATTAAGATAAGTTTGCAATTTTGTGCGTGCGATGTATATAGCACATCGATATCGCTCGACCAGTCAACTCATTCGGAAAATAGTCTCGCGTAAATTTTCTCATATTTATTCGCAGATTTTGTTTATTACCGTACGGACGTAAAACAATCGATTACAACAACGGAGTATAACGACAACGGCGTCGTCGCCGGCGCGCGCGATGATTTAGCGCAGGTCGATTTTAATTGGCTTTTAAGTAATGTACGGTTTATTTCTGATTACACATACACACAGGCCATTATAAATTTATTCGCAGCCAAACTAATTTTTAAATTACAAATGGCAAATTTTTGGCTCGACCGACCGTCTTGAAATTCCGTTTGACCAAAAATTCAAAGCTGTGTTTTAGTTTAAAATAGATTATCCCGTTAATTTGCCTGTTAATTAAAGTTACAACACTGTCGTCTGCGTCCCGCTCGCGCGGACGCCGGCGTCCGCTCGCTCCCTCTCCGTCGCGCCGCCGCGCGGGTATTTTTGGAAGGGCGTCGGGCGCGACGCCGCGCGCGAACAAAAGCGCGACGCTATTGTGTAAGAATCGCGCGGCGTGGCGGCTCTGACTCACCGTTTGCGGTTTTCGCGCAAAATCGAGAAATATTATTCTCGTTGCTTAAGACGAATCTCGATACAAATGTATCGAATCGTTTGGCGAATAACTCAAACTGTGTGAACTTTAAATTCACTTTTATATGAATTGTCCTAAAGTACATTTTTATATTAACTTTTCTTTTGCATCGATTCGCTCTAATGCACAATTTAATGGGTGAGATTTGAGAGTAGTTCAAATACACCCTTATCAATTGAATGGGAAAATAAAAAGCGAAATGTATTCAAATTTATCTTTGGCAGCTTAATTAGGTGATAAGAAGTACTCCGTAAGATAATCGAGTAGTTCTAATGCACATTGTTAATTACAATTGGTGTTTATCCAAATTCGATTCTAAACATCGTACATGATTAGTACAACAGCATCACAGCTATAACAAAATTATTTTTATTTGTTTAGCTCTAATTGTTTTATAATTTCATTTGATTTGAAATTATTTCTTCACCATTTAATCGTTCCAATTTTTCGTCGAATTTTGTGTCGTTGGCTTTCGACTCAAGTTAATTCTAAACTTGTCTCCGATTACTCACAATAAAATTTGAAAACAAATGACCCATCCAATGAAACACGAACGCAATTAATAACCGATTAGTTGGAAGCGGCGATTAAAACGAACAGTTTTAATTGTAAATGGCAATAAATTATAGAAAAATAACGACGCAGCGGCCAATGCGGTTGCGGGCAAGCGAGCAATTTGCTCTCCGTTGCCAACGTCGAAATTACGGAACATTTTGGCCATAATTTCTCATCAGCGACTACGTTCTCCGGACATCAACAGCGACACCTATTTATACTCAGAATTCAAGACGACTTTTCTTTTAAAATTTAGTACTCGTCACCATTAATGTGGTGATAGAGTTGTAACGAATTGCGGACATCGGATTCAAATCTTTTATTTCGTTTTATATTAATGTTATTTCCAATTAATTTTCTTTCGTGCGTTGGGATTTCCTTTTACTTTTGAGAGTCGCCTTTTATTGCGGAAGGATTCGAGTATCGTTCCGCAATAAAAGTTTACGTCGACAGCGTATTTTTATTAATCGTCTTCTTATTTCCGGTTTGAACTTGAAACCATATGCACTTGAACTAATTGACCAATAATGTATATTGTGTATATTTTCCACGATATACCTTGTACATAAATAAAAAAATCGCTACGTGTAATAATAGAACGAATCAATTATGTGCATTTGAACTAGATTAGTTATATTTAAATAAATTCGAAAGCTCATCGCCAAATTAGATTGCATCGCACATTAAAAGCTCGACATATTTGAACTATTTACAAAGTGTTACAAAATGAGTCAGTGCACGTGAACTAAATCATGCGTTTTTCGATTTCTTCAATTTAACATTTTATCAACCCAACCAAACTTACATAGACGTGCATGTGACCTACTCGCCAAGCAAAAGGGTGTAAGCTCATTCATTTGAAGTACTTTCAAGATTGCATTGCGATTGAATTCCGCAATTCGAATTTTGTGTATTTGAACTACTAGGCGATGCATTACAACACGCTCGGTTCATTTGAACTACTCGACAAATTCATGGCAATGCATATTTTGCAGTTGGAGGTACATGACACACTTGAATTAGTCGACTAATATAACTTACGCCCAGCTGTTTTGAACTATATAACGCCCAGTTCACTTGAACTACTTGATAAATTTGACTGCTATGCATACTCTGAACTTACAATTAATTGTTATATTTGAACTAATCGACAAACAAACGAATTTACGCCTAGTTCATTTGAACTACCAGTTAAATGTCATGGCTATTCTTACTTTACAATTCGAGTTATATTAGATGTATGCGAACTACTCGACGAGGAATTGTATTTACGCTTAGTGCATTCGAACTACTTATCAGGCTTTACTGGGGGTTTTTGAACTTGGTGTACGTGTGCATTTATGTTGTTACGTTTCATTGAGATATTCATTTGAACTACTCTTAATCAAAATGTTCATTTGAACTACTGGATACATGCGAAAATATTGTGTATTTAAGCTAATTATATGTACCTACATGGTATCAATTAGTTTATTTGTAAGTAAGCGTAAAGTTTCATCAATAAATATTACTTCTTCATGGCCCCGATTTGTTTGTGTTGTGTAAAAAAAATGATTGGGTTGGGTTGGATCGAGTTGGGTTGGCTCTGAGATGACGCGCTCTTTACATGAAAGTTTTATTTAAGTCTATCTGTTTTCGTTTAAAGTAATTTCTGTTTCGTTTACGAAACTGTCGTTCGCGCGCGCGTCCGTTTTCGTTCAATTTGCGGCGAGCGCTCTGGGCCCGTCGAACGTCGAAAACACTTGAGAGCAATTAGCCTCAACGCACGGACGTCACTTGGAAATGAAACCGTCCCGGCACAAACGCAACGCGCACCCGACGATCCGCAAATTGCCTTAAATTGACGGAGACAGATTTAATTTTATTTGCGCGTCGTCGCCGTTTTTCCGGCGTCCTTCGGACGAGGAGAATTCGGGAACCGTGCGACGGCTGCGCGCCCGAGAGATGCGAACAAAACGCGCCCGACGAAACCGCACAATAAAACACAAAAGGTATCGAAATAATATGTGTGTGTATAAAGAGAAACTTGTTTTCTATCAATAAACTTTCAACAAAAGCACATAGAAATGTGCATAATAATACATTTATATTTTGACATTTATGTTTTATTGTTTACGTACCGCATATTCCATTGTTTCGCCGTCGATAACGTAAATAAAGTCCGACGGTGGAAAAAAATCTTAATTCCCGCTTCATTTACGGCCGATTGTGTCCGCAATTATCTCGTTTTGATTTTTTCCCTTGGCGAAATTTTTCATGTAATTAATTATGCAAGGAGGCGATTTTTTCGCATACGCGGACAATGGAAATCGCATTATAAGACGAATTTACCTTGGCGTTCTACATTTTTGTAAGTTTGATCTTAGTTATCAAAGAAATAATTCGAACGCGTCGACGTTTCGCATACTTATCAGCACCTTTACCACAACAATTTAGAGGAAATATCATTTACATTTCTAATACTATCCTAAACATCGTAAGTAGCAATATAATTACAAAATAATCCTAACATACGCATACTTTACTGCTCATAGTAGTTTGATCTTTAGTTCAAATGCACCTGGTGTATGCTCATCGAACATGCTCAGTTTTAATTCCAAGTTAGAAATTGCAATTAAATGAACGTAGCTCAAATACACAAATTAATCGCCCTGAATGAAAAGTAGTTCAAAGGCACAATTGGCGTAATTTAATTATTCCCAGATTCATTCCAGTTGATATCATTACAAATACACATTATCGATTAAATGCACAAACTTGAAATACATAGTCAAAGTAGTGTAAATACTAATCACTATTAACGCAGCTCATATGTAGTTCAAATACACCGATTTAGGTAATTGCAATTCGTAAGTATTTCAATATCGATTTTAAGCCCAACAAATTAATACCGTAATAATTACATAAACTAGTTCACATTCATATCTATTGTTGGATATAAAGTAGTTCGATTAAACAAGCCGTTCAAATGAACAATATGAACGTAGTTAGACTGTCTGTTAAGTGGTTATATACAAAAAACACATATAATTCCGTCGACAATATAATAAATTTGTAACATAATAATCTCACGAATAGTTCAAATGAAGTCAACGAACATTTGTGTCGATATTTGTATATATATACATATTACAATAATTACAATAGCAAAATAAGAATTGCAATGAAATGTGACAAGTAGTTCAAATGAACTGAATGTAGTTCGTTTGTCTATTGAGGAATTCAAACATCTACGTTCAATTCTAATTTAAACAAATATTTGCTTGTCCCGTAGTTCAAATGTGCATTTCGCACGTAATTAAATCAAATGCACTATCTCGATTCTTAACACCTAATGAATAGTTCAAACGCATATTTTATTGTATATCATAACAAGGACTGATTGCGAGCGACCGAGTCAATTTAAAAGCATTTGCAATTTTGACTGAAACTGAAATCATCGAACGACAAATGCGAAAGAAATTCATGTAAATAGTCTATGAAGTATTTTTTTGTTCGAAACGGCGTAATATTACCAACAATGTCAGTATTTGAAAATTTGAACAAATTTTGTTCAAAATTCTTAAATAAATGCAAAGTGTATCGTCCGATCTAGTTTTATTGCAGCCGTGAGTTAAAATAGACAATTTTGAACAAAATTCGTTCAAAATTCAATCGAACCCAACCCAAACAAATTGTCACCCTAGGCAATCGGACCAATAAATTTGTGCAAGCGTGCTTTTGAATTATGATTCAATTTTGTTCAATTTTTTTGCTAACGAACGTCAAAATATTCTACGTTCTCAACACGAAAAGCTGCAAGAGTGGATTTTGAACAAATTCCACTTAAATCATGACCAGGATGTTTGTTCGCACATGGTTTGGGAATTACTCTCTCAAGAAATCACGCCCGATCATAACGAATAAAATATGGTTAAGTTTTGAACAAACTTTGTTCAAATAGTTAAACATAAAGTTCATTACCAAGTTCTTAAATATTGATCACCACATCATATAAACCACGTACGACGGTTATAACCAAAATATGCTAATTTGCTAAAAATTAAATATACATTGAGTCTGTCAAGGTTAAGAAGAGGTGGCAACAATCAGTTCAGGTTGTTTTCAGACATATCTGATTTGTACAAATATATTTGAAAACTATTTCGTTCTCAATATTAATTCTTGTTTAAAATTTCGCAGCATGTTTGTTCAAAACAGGTTTTATTAAGCTTGAACGAGATCCAATGTCATAAGGAGCCGTAGTTTAGATTCGATTGAGATGTCAAAAAAAAAAAAAAATCACGAAACTGAAAACTGTTTCTTCGAGGCTATCGTAAAGTCAATGTTTTGAACAACCCATACGTTAAAAAACGATTTTCTAAATCTCCCAAATTTCCGAACGAAATATTCTACATTTTTTTATATGTGAGAAAAATGTTGTTAAAAACTGTTGTTAAAGACAGACAAACTATTAGAAATTTGCTTGTTTTTTTTGTTCAAAATATTTGATTTTGATTCTACTTTGTTGACTAAAATCTTGTTCAGATTTAAAAATCTGAAGCAAATGTTTCGACTAGTATACGCACTTATTTCTTTGAAAAACTGAAAAATGTAAATTGGAATTTCGGTGCCCAGTAACGTAAACGATGCTCTTGGTAAAAACTTACCATTTAAAGGGTTGGCGACGATCAGGGTTGGCGGTGGCGAACTTCCCTCTTCCGACTTGATCATTCCAAACTGCATCATGTTGGTGGGAAAAATGCCCTGAAAAGATCCATCGCTACAGCCATCGTTCTATTTAAATTAAACGAAAAAAATTACAAATTACAAAGAGATTCCTCGAGCGCATTTGACGTGCGATTACGTCGATTTCCGAACATGCAATCACGGCATTACGCCGAGAAAAACGAGCCGGAGCGACGCCGCAAAAAATCCGGCCCGTGAAAGTCCACGGAATTCGTAGGAAACGTGAAATTTTACGGTTATTTACGGTAAGTGGATCGACGCGCGAGCGAGAGCGCGCGCGCGCGGGGTCCCGGGCGCCTCGATTTCTTTCGAATTCGAGCGATGTGAACGCCGCAGATTAGTTTATTATTAATATTTCCAGCGAGCGTTTCCCACGGAAAAGTTCGGATTCGCCGCATTGTTCTCGTTTTCGAGCGGCCTCGCTTCGCATTATTTGCGTACAATTTACGCGGCCTTATCTCTTAATTGCGCGCCGGGGATCTCGGATCGTACGCTGGAAAAAAGTTGATTCACATTCGTGCGTTTTTTCACTCGAATAACTGGATCTCGGGTCGCGCTAGTTTACGTGTTTCTTAATCGACGACATCCGAAATTTACACTCGAAAACGTGTTTATTTAAATTCGAAAAATCGCTGGTTTACGACTTTGCGCTCGGGCGGCGTTTTCGACGCGAAATTCCGGCTGCGGGCGAGACCTGGAACCCTGACGGTTTGATTAATTGGACGAAAATGTCATCGAACTTTATTTACAAACAATTATTACTAACACAATTAATAATTAGTGACACAAGTAACACAAACCTCGGCAATATAAAAGATTGAAGCCACCAGTAATATAAACAAGTATATATTTATAGAAAAGTATTAGCAACAAAATTATCAAGTAGCACAGGCCATAATACCATAAACACTTACCTCAGTACTAACAGTTCAAGTCCCAGTAACATTAAACGATTAAAACCCACAGTAATATAAACAACTATTATTGTAAAAAAAATGAGCAACACAATTATTAGTGACGAAAGTAACACAAGCCTCAACACCATAAATAATTCAAGTCCCAGTAACATAAACGTATCAAGTCTCAGTAACATTACAACTATATACATAAACATATAAATTTATAAACAAAAGCTACACAATTTTTAGAAATGCAAGTAACACAAGTCCCAGCACCATGAACGTAAATAACCATAAATATTTCTCGCCCCAATAATAAATATAAACGTTTACGAGTTACGAGTTACGAGTTATATTTAAATAAACATTACTCTCATAAGTAACATTGTACAACTCTCACCAATTAAGGGACTAAGTAAACAATTTATGTCAACTTAATTCTAAAATATACAAATAACTCAAGGTTTAAATAATGACGTAATTATGTATTGCAAGCTCCGCGATGCAAATAATATCTCAAAAAGTTCAAAATTTCATCTGTGTAATAAAGTAGTAAAGTAGTAAAGCATAAATTGCGAACCCACAATTAAATGCAAATATTCCTAGCAATAACTCTGAACGTGTTAGCCTTGATTACGTTACCAAGGATTTAATTTATATTTATTTCTGAGTGGTCACCTAGTGCTAATTAGAAATGTACCCAACCCAACCCAACCCACCTTAATTCAACTCAACCCAACCCAACTAAATCTAACCCAACCCAATCCAAGCAAACCCAAACCAACGCAATCCAACCCAACCCAAGCCACCTCAATTCAATTCAACTCAACCCAACCCAACTCAATCTAATCCAACCCAAACCTAACCCAACCCAACCCAATTTAACTGTAAATTGATTCATATTTATTTGCTTTCATTCGATTAATTTGATATTTAGCATTTCTTACAAATTTAATTTCTTTATGATTGCAGTTCATTTTATACTCCTTGGTTTCGTTTCTTTGTCTTGCTACAAGATGATATTAGGTTGGACTGTTTAACGTCCACAATAATAGTATTAGGTTGGTTAAGATTTGCGTGGAATTTTAAATGTTAAAGTTATGTGTTATTGTATTACGATGTACATAGTAATATAATGTTGTTGATTTTGTATGTACAATTGTTGTTGGACCTGTATTAGTTCGTTAGTACTTTTTTTAGTCAATGTGTACTATAATTGCTCATATAACAGTACCAGGAAAGACATTTTAGATGAAGTTGAGTGTGATTCTACTAAGCTGAACAAGGATTTTGCCCTATTGGCTCGCTATACAACAAACCCATTTCGTGTACAACTGTATCGCTATGGAAATGATTCTATTAGGTTGAACACAATTGTATAAGATGGTTCGTAAATGAATCAGCTTGTCACATTGATAACACATTGTATAACGCTATACGTAGGACTGTATACGACAATGTTTAAATTACATACAACTGTATTAAATTGTATAAAACTGCATACAGTTATGTAGCACTGCATCAAATTATATAGGTATAGGGCTTTGTCGAATTGTATATGATTTTGTCAAATTACGACGAATGTCAAATAGCAGAAGTCATTGTTTGTAGTTGTATTATATTGTATACAACAGAACGTATATAGGCCTGACTTAGATTTTATACGGCTGTAGTAAATTGTACACGACTGATTTAAATAGTACACTGTATAAAATTGTATAAAATGTATCAAGTTGTACACTATTGTATTAAGTTGTATAACATGACATTTAATTTTGTACTACTATATGTATGTATGTAATTTGTATTAAATTGTATACGATTACATCACATTTGATACGATTGTATTAAATTGTATAGGATTGCAACAAATTCGATACAATTGTATTAAATTGTGTATATCTGTAACAAATAACTGCATGCATTAAATGATGTATACAGCTGCATCAATTTGTATACAACTGTATAAAATCGTTTAAACCTGTATCAAATTGTATACGACTGCATTCGATTGTATAGGACTGTAAATATTCTTTGGGACTAATTTAAATTGTTTATAATTGCATCAAATTGGCTACGACTGTACTTTATGTGACTGTGTCAAATCAAGGTATTAAATGTTACACGGTTGCATTAAATTGTACAAGACTGTATTAAATTGTATAGGTTGATAACAAATAACATACAGTTGTATTAAGTTATGTATGCAGGACTGTATAAAACTGTATACAAATGAACAAATGAATTAGATACAATTGTATGAAATTGTATCGAATTGTTTACAATTGTATCAAATTGTATACATCTGTATAATATTGTATGTATCAATAAGACAGCATAAGAGAGTAAATGTTGTATATATGTACTGTATTAAATTGTATAGGATTGCATAAAATTGGTTACGACTGTATCACATCAAGGTATTAAATGTTACATGGATGCATTAAATTGTACAAGACTGTATGGAATTGTATAGGTTTGTAACCAATTCATACAGCTATATCATATTATTTATGTAGGACTTGTATAGGACTGCATGAAATTGTAGAACTGCATTGAGATTGGTTTACATAAGAATTCATGTATATAACTGTTGGCTTGCACCGCATAGGTTTGGCACTTGGCCATTAATTATATAAGGCTACAAGTAGGATACAACTGAATTCTATACGATAATATTTAAGTGTAAACAACTGTATTAAATTGTATTGTATCTAAATTAAAAAATATAGAATTTCAACAGTTAACATGACAGGGCGGTGTCAAACTGTATTAACGTATTAAATTGTGTACGACGTACTAAAGCTTGATGTATGTGTTAAATTGTTTGATCTGTATTAAATGTATAAGTCTGTATCAATTTACACACGACTGTGTTAAATTATTTATAGGACTGTATTAAATTGAATATAATTGCTCTACAATTGGTTTACATAGAAAGCAATGTAAGTGACTGTCGGGTTGGGTTGGGTACTAAGTTTGTATTACATCGACTGGCCTGGGCTACAGTTGGTTTAGGTTGGACACAACTTACTATTTACAACTTATTAGGCTGCACAGGAATTCATTTACTTCGGATAATAATAAACTTTGATATTAGTACGTACGAAGTTGTATAAACTCGCAAGTTTTATACAGGATGCAATTGCGTCAGTTCCGACAGAATTAAATTATACTGTATAAGATTTCACGTAGCACATGATTGTATTGTATGAATTGTGCTGCAATGGTTCAAAGCCAAACGCATTGGTTCCAAATAGGGCTGAACTGGTTTGGCAGAACTGTTGGATTAGTTGCATAACCGACAGGTTGGGGTTAATTACTTTTAGTTATGTTATGCTTATCATTAGAGTAGATGTGGAGATAAATTTGATTGGGTTGGGTTGGGCCGAACTGCCTTAGCTGAACACCAGTGTGTTAGGTTGGATATGACTGTGTCATATCAGGTAGCACATAATGTTGAATGTGTTCCATTCTGGCAAGACTTTGATGTGGTGTTGGATAATGTTAAAAGGGATGGTTGGATTAGGTTACATTTGTCCGATGTTTGATGTCTCTTCGTTATGCTATGCTTATCATAAGAGTATGTAGATATGGGAATATTGAGGTTGGGTTGACTTGGGTAAAACTGCCTTATATCGATATCACTGTATTAGGTTGGATGTGAATGTCAGCCAACACATAACGTTGAATGTGTTTTATTCTGCCAGGATAACATTAAAAGGGATAGATTCAGAAATAGGTTGGATGAGGATACAATGGTTTGGAAGTGAATTAGATCAAGTTCAAGAGCTTATTCGATGGATTACAAGTGCAGCAGCTTAAACATAATTAGACGTGACTGTTTAGGGATGCTTGTATTTGATTGGATAGAATTATATTTGTGAACGTGTATTACACTTGTTTATGCAATGCACTGCTTTAAATAGGATTGTAGTTGTAGTGATTGGTTTGGCGATTCGGTTTAGAGATTAGATGAGATTATGTTAGTTTGGGTTGGGTTGGATTTGATTGCCTTAAGATAAGGACACAAGAGAGTATGAAGTAGAACATGTATGAATGTTACGATATGTTGTATGAAACTATATTAACTTTGGTCCAAAAATTTGTTTCATTTTTATAATGTTTTAGTCTGATGACTTTTGAGGTTTTTATGTATAATTGATACAGTACTGTAGCAATTTTACGATAAGTTGTATGAAATTGTATAATCCATACTTTGGATCAAATTTGTATAATTTTTCACACTGTTTTGCTGTTTAATCGTATACGATTTTTATTAGTTTGGGACAATGATTCTCTAATGGATCTATGACGTACGGGGGGGGGGGGGTATGTACATATATGTAGTTTCCAATAACAATGCAAACAGAAACCATGGAAAATATATTTATTCCACGTCTATTGAAAGCATGTGAAGCACAAATTAACATTAGCAAGAAGCGTCAAATATGGAAGCAAAAATACTACTTAAATAAATATAATATATAATTCTTATTAATGACCGAGGCAATATGTAATGTAGCCAGTTGGAATTATATTCAATTTTTGTCAAAAAGAGACTAGAGAAAAAATCATCAAAGGTTCTACGGACAAATGAAACGACGGAAATAATGAAGAAGAAACAATAATTATTTTGAAGTATCGGTTTGTAACTCGTAATTGGGATTGTTGGTGAAAACTTTGTGTTAATTTACACAATTAAAAAAAATTACAGCACTTTTTAAATTTAAACCATATATATCGCTGAACGCAAGACACTTTTTCATTTTCTGGATAAAATGTTTACAAAAAAAAATATTGGTCATTTATTTTTAATTTTGTTGGGGAATTATGTGTTAATTTTACCATTGTTTTGTACTTTGTCTGGAGTGCTAAGCAATTGTTGCTGATGATCAATCAGAGTATTCAGAGTGGTTTGTGACGAACGTTTTTCGAAGATGTGTACAAAATCTAGAACTGTATAAATAAAACTAAATAAGTGGCCGATTCGAAATTTGAGATTCATAATACAAGATGCTTAGTTACTTATGCTAATTAGAAACGAATATTTTATAAAATGTATTAAAAATAATGCCTATACGAATTAAACAATTAATAGGTTACGAAATAAGTGAATCTAAAATTTTTATCGAAATAATAATAATGATGATAAGATTCTGAATTTAAATTGAATAAGTCGTTGACCTTCACAGGCGATAAATACCAAAGCGCTTTACGATTTGTGACGTTTAGGTAAAACTCACCCTCGTGTTTTCCCTGGAGCCGACAGGTGGCGTTTTCGGTTCCTTGCCCTCGACCATCCTCAGCCTGTGGTGCGGGTCCGATTCCGGCTGCGTAGCGTAAGGGTAGTCCGAGGACTGAAGCGTTACCGCGGCGATGTTAACGGTGCCGTTCGGATAGGGGGTGTGTTGCTTCGCCTTCTTGCCCAGATTTAGGGGCGTTTTTTGCGAATTCTGACTTAAATTCTGCGCTAGACTAGGACTAGTATGGGTTATGGTTAGGTTAGGTATATTAGGTATGCTTGAGGTATATTTGTTCAGTTCGTTGGTTCTCGGGGAAAGGGGCGTGCTCGGCGGCGTCGGGGGCTGAGAGGGCGGGGTCTGCTCCGATTTCGGGGGTCCGAGCGACAGATTTTCTAAAATTTTCCCTGCAATAAATCGAAAAATTAAGCACAGCTCGCCGATAATTAAAAATAAAACGCGAGGTAAGTAAGTAAGTAATCAGGGCTTCGCCCGCGGGCGTCAGCGCCCAAATCTTAACCCTCGGCAGGAATGTGCCCTATCATTCCGTTTAATATAAGTAATTACCGAACATTATTAAAAAAATCTAGCGTTCCCGCGGCGGGAGAGAGAGACGGCGCGCGAGCAAAAAAACCAAATCGTTATTAATGATACTTTTTAAATCAAGTATAGCATGCGTTATTTCGAATATTTCTTCTTCTCATAATAAATAGTCCATTTATTCATTAATTCTCCGTCCTTATTTAACGCACGAAACACTGGCGCGTTTTTTTCTTTTTTCCACATATTGTGTTCCGAATATTAATCATTTCGGTGCGGCCGTCTCGCTCGCGCCCGCCGCCGGGCCGCGAGCCGCTCTCCCTCGCGCTATCCAGTTACGATCAAAGCAAGTTGGGAAAATTCATTTGTTTCCAACAAATGATAAATGAACGCTTCTAATTTTTAAACTCTTTTTTCTCTCCTTCTCGCTCTACGCGGCCGCTCGTTTTTACGGTTCCACGGTTTTTAGAAGTTTTTTGATCGATACACACGGATTTGAATAATTTTCGGCCGAGCGGGGGCGATGGGGCGGGCGGGACGTACGGTCGCTCGCCTGTTCATGAAGCGTTTTTTTTGCCTGTAAATTACGAAACTTCTATCGTTAATTTCGTGGATTTTGTGGCGCCTTCGACGTGAAACTATGCAACGAATACTACTCGGTTCGATTAACCTTAGCTTACATATATAGAGCGGACGTCGTAAACGCAACACCCTGTAGATTTAGTAAAGGCGATTCGATTGCGATTCTAGACAGAACGACTTAAGTGCCTCGCCCTTTCAATAATTCAACAAATCCATGGCTCTACTTCCCATGCTTGTAACGGTTGTAGCCAGTTACCGAGAGCCCCTGGCGTAGCAGCCCCACAGGCCTCCCCCAAACACTACACAAACAGCGACCTTGTCCATTTTATGCTTTTATCCACTGCTGCTAATGGTTGACTAAAAATATCCAACAAAACTTAACATTGATTCAAATCGAAGAGTCCTCGATCAGTTTGAGCAGGGCCATATTTGCTTGTAAATAACCTAGGTTGCCGATTCAAATAATAATTTCCAACCTGATGTAATAGCAATCAATCGAACTAAACTTTAAATTCAATTCAAATTGGTTGTATTTGTTTGCAAAGGACCTCTACTAGTTTTGAGCTAATAGAATGATAGGTTCCAGCCTGATGCAATCGCAACCTAGTGATCAAAAATATGAAACGCGACGTAACATTCAATGTAAATAATTAGTTCATGAAGATTTCGATCACATTGACCAGGTTCGCATTTGCTCGCAAGGAACTCAACTAGGTTTTAGATTAATAGACTCGTCTACAACCTAATCCAATAATAACAAAAGTTAAAATTCGATGAAATTTGCATTACATAGGGTTCGACTAGATTGGTCAGGATCACTGAGTTATGCTAAGATAAGTTAAGCTAACTTTAAGTTAAGTATTGATAGAATCCTATCCCAACTGGTACAATCATAACCTAGTTGGCGAAAAGAATCAAACATAACTTAACATTCAATTGATTCAATTCAATTGATTTGGCCAGGTTGACTTAATCACAACATACATTTATTGTTTAGGTTGTCGACATCGTTATCATGGAGTATATTCCATTATGGAGACAATTCTATTGGTTCGATAGGATTTTATTAAAAGTTATATTACAATTAGCATTCATATTTATTTCTATATCTAAGTCAAGTTGGAGATTAATGAATCTTCACGAAAGCCCAATACATCTAATCAACCTAATTAAATCATGACGATCATAATGCAAATACATAATCAACCCGATTTACCAACCTAAGATTAACCAGGGTGGCATTGCACTGATGTCGATGTTAGTATAATAAGTTGGATTGCATATTTCTATATCGTAGATCAATCAGGTTATCAATAGGTTCCACAAAGTCCATATGTATGCCTTTAGGTTTACATTTATATATATATACAATTCTATACAGGTATATTAGTTCGCACGAAGCTGTTTTATAATGACTAGGGACAATTTTTAACCTGATTGCAATAGGTACTATTTTAATCAAGATAAATAAAAGTGACAAACTTAGGTTGGATGTAACTGTATGCAGTTCCTTATTAGGTTGGATAGTATTGTAGTTGGTTCAACAACAAGGTATTGGTTGTCGTAGACACTTTAATCAGAATACTACTGTATGAGGTTAAACAGCACAGTATTACTGATAACAGAACAGTTGAAGATGTCTATATGAATACATAGTTTGCACATGATTGTATTAGGCTAAATTATATAACTGGTAGTCCTAGATTACACGAGGTTATGTTAGGTTGTCGCGACTGTGTAAGACTGTATGCTTTTTCAGGATAAAAAGATTGCATCGATTTAAATAGAAAGGAATTAAAATGTCCCAAGTTACACTGTCTTAATTTTGACAGCATTGTGGTAGATTGGGTCGCATGGGACTGCACCAGTGTTGATGGAACAGCGCTAGGTTGCGATGTATGCCTTACGAAAGCTGTTCGAGATAAGATGAGGCTAAATGTGTGCATTTTTACCATTAGACATAATTGGACTGAAATGAGTAGTATCAGTTTGGGAGTCGACTAAATTGGTTTGTGTAGGACTGTATAATGGTTGATTTAAGAATCCTCACAGAAAACTGTTGGTTCAGGTTGGCCAAGTATGGCCAAGTTTACATTTCGTATTGGTATTTTGTTTGGGGTGGATCTGGCTTTGGGTGAAAATGACAGTATTACTTGTATGTAGCTTTGACTGTAACCGAATGTCTCAGTATATATTAAGATGTATCTGGGGTAAATTTCAATGAGGTTAGGTCGGGTTGGGTTGGGTTGTGTTGGGCTGTGTTGAGCTGTGTTGGGTTGGGTTGGGTTGGGTTGGGTTGGGTTGGGTTGGGTTGGGTTGGGTTGGGTTGGGTTGGGTATTGGTAAGGTTCATTGTTCATCGATTACATCGATTAAAATTGAATTAAAGAGGATATCATTTATTAGAAAAAAGGAACTAATTTCGGTTGGAGAAAATATTTGGTGGTGGCTGATTTGCATCGAATAAGACTGTATTATATCAAGCTTTATTAATTCTGTATTGGATTGTTGTTAATTTGGATGCAGTTTGTACACAGACGTTGTGAAACCAGGACTGTATGTGGTTGGGGTGGATATGACGTAGTATAGAACGTTGTAAACTAACTTGGACAAAGGTGAATTAGGTTCCTGGGACTGTAGGATAAGACGTCGCTGGAGGGGGGGGGGGGCTGCCGATCCAAATAGAATTCAAGCATCATACTAACAGACTGTATGAAGGTTGTAGAATATTGGCGTAGGGTTGAGTTGGGTATCACTGGATATCACTGGAGGAACTTTAGGTTGGAGATATTTAGATTTGTAGTATGTGGTGATGCAAGGTTTATTTATTTGAAGCTACATTTGATTTTTTATGGGTTCGTGATTTTATGGATGTAATTGACGTTGTTTTATATTGATACTTTTATGTGCACGTATACAGTGTCCACCTTGAGTGATTAAAAAAAAGACATTTTACGCCCGTTGCGAACAATGACTTATCGAAAAGTCGAGCAGATGAGAAAAAGGATAACGATAATAAACGGTCCGCGCGCGGCCGGGGAACCGGGCGAACAATCGCATTGAAAATTTGCGCGGAGAATGTACGACCCAGAGATAATATTCCTTAATGTCGGGTCTGACAACCTCGCGAGCAAAAATAACCGAACAAAAATAAACCTACATGAATACACAAGACCATATTCAATTGTTACGATATTTAAAAAAATATCAAACAAGTAATTTTATATTCATAATGTACCGGAGCACAATACAATAATATGACTTTAATAATTCCGCATATACACTCGATTACAGGCTTCGTGGCGTCCGTGTCGGTTTTGCGCGCACGTCGGCCGCGCGCACCGCGCGCTCGGGTCGGACGGAGACGGCGGCCGACGTGAGCCCGTACCCGTTCATTAATATTAATATTAATACGGAGCTCCGGCCCCGAAAAAATATCACATTGTCTTCCCCGAGAAACACGGCCGGCGGGAAAAAAACGTTTCGGACGCGCGGGGAACGCTGGCTGAAACGGGCGGAAAACGAGCGCGCGGGCCTTAACGCGGCGCGCCATAGGTTTGAATTTCCCGCAATGGGACGCGCAGCGCCGCGGGTGGCGGACGAACGAACCGCCACCCGTAGACTCCGAGAAATTTGAATTTTCAACCATATTAATCATAATGTCATGTTCTATTATTCGAAATAAGAACAATGGAACGTCGCTTTTGTACCCGTTTCTTTTTTGTTTTCGTCGTGTTGCGTACGTCCGCATCGATCGGTTTAGGGGAGGCGTCTCCGACGAAATTAATTGCGGCACCTGGACGACGGTGATTTTCTTCCCACTTGGACGAACGTCCAAGTGGTTGCGGCACTAAAATTCGTCGTTGAATCGCGAAGACATTGAACGAAAAAATTATGAACACTACATGAAATATAAGATTATTAATGCAATTTAAAAATGCCAACATTGCTGAACCTAATTCAGTAGAAACACCTAATCAACCTAATCTAATCAAATGGAAATAAATATGACCTAATAGAATGGAAATAAATCTGATAAAATCGTAAAAAACCTAATCAAATCGGGCCAATCCAATCCAATCCAACTCAACCCAATCCAAACCAACTCAAACCAATGGAAACAAACAGAATACAATAGGTCAAAAAGTCTTGGGTGCAATAAAAAAATATGGGAACTGATTGAGTGTGCAACATTAACTCAATCAAAAGCTAATGGAACTTTAGAGTGCGATTTGTGAAAAGCAACCAGAATCTGATTGGAAAGTCTTATAGACAAACTGGAAAAGTTCTAGAAAAGTCTTGAAGAACTCAACTCATCCCAACTAGTAAATCGCTTTAAGTTGTATATTTACCAAACTGCAACAGGATGATCTCCTAAGAGATGGGTAGAGTCTTTTACAAAAAAAACTTGAAAAACCGCCTCGACGTAAAACCCAACCCAATCCAACTTAAATCGCTTTCGTATGCAGAACTTGTAAACAAACTCCAACTTGGAGTCCATAATCTTTTATGAACAAGACAAGAAGAAAATTCTAGACACTACCAAAGTAATTCAATCGAATCCAACTCAAACAGTTTTAATATTCAAATTTGTAGTTAATTCGATAAATTGTAATCACGCACAGAAACTGGTTGTGAAATATTTTACAAAAAAAAAAAAAACTGTAAGAAACTAGAAATTGAAGTAGACCAACCCAACCCAACTTAACGCAATTCAATCTAAATTGCTTTTCACCAGCAGAGTATCTAGGAAGAGGTTGAAATATATTTTACAAAAAACTGCGTTTTAGGTACGAAGTAGGTACGAAGTCAATCTAGTCCTAGAACCAGGTAATTCTTTTGTAAAACTACCTGGAAATTTGGAATCTAGAATCTAGACTGTTTCGAATTAGACGGTACCAACCCAATCCAACGTAATCCAACCTAATTAGACCGGGAATCTGTCTGGTTAAACTTTTAAGAAAATTCTAGAATATGTCTCGAAATTGACGAAATCAGTCCAAGTCAACTCCATCTAACTTAAATCGATTTAATTTGTAATTAACGTAATGGTGAAATGTGGAACATTTTAGTACAGTCGAAACAAAGCTAGGTCAATAGAAATAAAACCTGTTTGTTCCCTTTGAACTAGAAACAAACCCAATACACTCGAAACAAACAATTAAGTCTAAACAAACATAATCCAATTGAAACATCTAATCAAATCGAAAAAAAACCTTGTCTATATGAAGTAAACCTAATAAAATACAAACAATCCGAAACAAACCTAATACAATAGAAACAATGTCAGCCTAACCGAACAAACTCAATATGATGAAAACAAAGTGAATATAATCGAAGCAAATCTAATCCAATCCAACCTAAGTGAATGTAAACGAAATGAATGTTTTCAAATCAAGACGAACTTGTAAAGTTAGTGAAGTCGTAAGAAACCCAATCAAATCGACACAAACTTAACCCAACCGAAACAAACACGAATTGCAACAAACCTAATCCAATTGAGCCTTATTAAAGAGAAACAATTATAATCATATCGAAGCTAACCTAAATCAGTAGAAGCAGACGTAATGTCATCGAAATGTTAATAATAAATAGCAAATAGTAAATAGTATCGGATCAAAGCTAAGCAAATTAAAAGAAACCTAACGAAAGCCTACAAAGCTAATCCAATCGAACCAAACCTAATCAAATCGAAACAAACCTAATTACATCGAAACAAATCTAATGAAATTTAAATAAACACAACAGTTGATGGGGTTCTAATGCTTCCAAGAAATCTCATCAGCAGCAACGCAATCCTCCCCAACCTAAACAAACAGAAGCTCAATAAAGTCAGCGATGAATAGAACCGAAAGTAACCTAATTAACTGAAAACTAAGCAACCTAAAGCGATCGTATAACTTAATAAAACAGGAACATAAATTCAATTAAATAAAATCTAACCATGTAGACTGTATTAGCAATTCAATGGAAGTGAATACGATCCTAAGCACATAATAATCACAAGCCTATTGTAACCTTACTCAAACTAATACAACACCAACGAACCTAATCAAATTGATGTGTTAATAAATGAACGAAAGAAAACATAACCCTGTATATGCTACTACCGGCCTAAGTGATCTTATAATATCCTAGTTAATCAAATGTAAAGCAACCTAATGCAATACCAACCAAACTATTTACTTATTAGGTTGCGTATCATGGATTAGGTTCAATGACCTGTGACGTGCGACCTTTGTCCTATTAACCCGAGAAGGTGTGCATTTGGATGATTAAGATTTTTGTGACAGGTTGTGTTTGTATAAGGTTGTATGTAATTAGGTTGGAATCCATTGTAAGTTTATTAGGTTGTGCCCCCCCCGTAATTTAATGTAAGAATCTTAACCAATGTATCTTTTAAAATTTAAGAAAAGATTTCTATGGTGAATAGTATAATCTGCCCGGGGTTTAAATAGACTGTCATGTATTTCATATACAGGGTGTTTGTGAATTAATTGTAACCCGAAAATTCACCTCAAAAATTGTATGTTTTAAAAACGTATTATTTTGCCTCCAAAAACCCACATCGTCATTAACAAACATCGTCGTTTTTCGCCTCGACGGGGCCCACGCAACAATGGGCCGGTAATTACGTGAAAATAAAAACACGAGTGCCCATCGAAACGGGTCTTCGAGGTTCCCATTGAATGGGCGCGTTTTTTCTCCTCGCCTCCGCGTCCATTTCTTTTTCAATCTCGGCATTATCCGCGTACGGGCGACGTCCTCTCGACATAATTACCGCCTAAACGTCTTTTAATTACGAAGAATGCGTCCAGTCACGAGAAATTCGACAGAAACGCGCCGATTTACACACGCCGAGGTGTTTTTTCCTCCGCGTTCGATCCGCCGAATTAATTGGGACCACACCCATTTCACCGTTGCGGCATCGACGGCCTCGGAAATTAAATTAGGCCGAAATTTGTCAAAGGTTTCGCTTCGCGTCGAATTAATCAAACTCCGTGAGGCTGTCGGTCTAACCTCGACGTGTACGGTGTCGAGATCGTTATAATTAAAGGATTTGCCGTTAGTCGCCTCGGAAATTAATTTATTCGCCTTGTTTTGTTGGCAAATGTTAATTGGCGATTTATTGTTAGATAGCTTACGAAATTCCTGGTGCGAGTTGCGGATTCGGTGCTCGTTAAGGCCGATCTTAACGTCGATTGATTTGCACGAATGTTGGTTGCGAGAAACCTGAGCAACCTAAATTCAAATAATTATAAGCAACCTTACGCCATTTACCCAAAAAAACTTATTACACAAATATATGATTTAAAACAGCATTAATCAAAATGCACGAACATAATTATATAAAACCTAATTCCATCCCAACCTAATTCAATCCCGATATAACCTCTGTATACAATCCTAAGGAATTAAAATAATATACTTGTGAACAATCGAAGTGAACCCAACCTAAGACATATACAATTAGTTGTACACAATTGTATATGTCTTAGGTTGGGATGGGATCACCTAATAAAATACAACTCAAATAAACCTAACATGCAATCATAAAGAATGAAACCAATAGAGTTGTACTCAATCCGGGAATTGCCATAGTGAACCCAACCCGACCTACCAATACAGCTGACTTAATATAATCTCAAAGGGTTAAATACAATCCGTAAGAATGGCCAAATTATTTCAAGCCAATGAACCTGGTTGATTAGCATGAAATACAGCCAGACTAAAATTCTTTAGTCGTAACGAACGAAACCAAGTTAACACATATACAAGTATACAACTTGATTCCAACCTAATGCGATATGCCCCAAACTGAATGAGTTCTTTCAATCGAGCCTTTGAATACAATCCAAAAGTACAATTAGCCTAAATGGTGACTGAATCCCAATCAAACCTAACTGATGAAATTGATTCAATATAATTGTAATGGGCTTAATGTAATCCTATTGAAATTGAAGAACACGCAGCCTAATATTATAATTGTGACAAACATGATTCGAATGAAAAAACCTAAGGCATATATAATTAGATGCAATGTGATAATAGCCTAATACAATACAATTCCAACAAACCAAATATGCAATTGACCATTGACAAACTGAATCTCAACTAATCCATGATGCAACAAACTTTTAATTCAAATGAATTTAATGCAATCGTAATAAACCATTAAACTGGAACTAATTGAAACACATATAAGAACAATGAACTTAATCGATTCATAATCATCCTGATAATAACTAGGTCTAAAGAAACCGCATTCAAGTATAATCAAATTTTTGTATATTGAACCTGAATCTAACTTAATGTAATGAAATCCAACCCAATTTATTAATAAGCAACCTAAATGTCAATCGAATTCAAGCTAAGGAGATTCTAACCAACGTATAACTATCTTAGTTACTCGGGCACAATCAAGTCGAACTTCATTGAAACAAGGAACCCAACAAGCTATGAGCCAACCTAGGCTATTTCTAACAAATTATATTTAATGATACAATGATGAGTTAGGTTGGGGTGGAATCATAGAAAGTTACGAGCGTTTTTATTAAATTTAAGCATAAGATTAGATTGGATAGGGTTGGGTTGGGTTGGATTAGGTTGGGTTGGGTTGGATTGGATTATGTTGGGTTGAATTGGGTTGTGTTGGTTTTGGCTGGTTACTTAATAGTAATTCTATGAGGAATCCATTAAAGTGACTAAGTTTGTGTACAGCTGGACAGGATTTTCTTTAAATTCTAAAACTAATTATATGATAATTATTTTATTTTTTGTACCATTTTGCTGTTTATTTTGTATTTGTTTTTTTGTTGGTTTCAATTGGCTTGCATTTAATGTATTTATTATAATTTTTGTTTAATTTCAGTTTCAGTTTCATCTCTGCTCAGTTTTAGTTTTTCTGCATTATAAGGACTTTTTTGATTTTATTGTTTGGATTAGGTTGTGGTGTTGCGTTGGTTCGTGTTTCCTTTGTTTTCTTGGAACAATTTTTTTCTGCATAGTTTTTTTTTTTGGTTTCAATTGGTTTGAGGTGTATTATGTCGTTGGTTTGGGGTATGTTTATATTTTTCTCTTGGATTATGGTGGATTAGGCTGAGTGGGATTGCAGACCGTTTCTACTTTTTAGTTGGTTTATTTTTTGGATTGATTCTTCGATTTTTTTGTTTGGCTTGGGTTGGGATCATAATCCAGCCAAAGCTGTTTCTAATCTATCCTTTGGCCAATGTTTAGTTTGTTATCTTCAATGATTTTTCGGTTGGTCCGAGTTGGGGTGGGTTGGGATGAGATTGTTTTGCAGTTCCACTTTCATCTCTTTGGTCAGTGTGTAGTTTTTTCGTATTAAAAGGATTTTTTCGGGTTTCTTGTGTGGGTTGGGTTGTCGCGAAATTTATTTTGTTGCATTGGTTTGTGCTTCCTTTGTTTTTTTTTTGTTCAAAATTTTTCTGCATTGATTTTATAATTTTTTTTGTGGTTGCAATTGGTTTGCGGTGGATTGTGCCGAGTTGGTTTGGAGTCTATTTGCGTTTCTATTTTCTCTTGGATTGTGGTGGATTAGGCTGACCGGGATTGCAGACTGTTTCTACGTTTTATTTGGTTAATTTCTTGATTTTTTTTGGGTTTGATTTGGGTTGGGATCATAATCCAGCCGAAGCTGTTTCTTATCTTCAATGACTTTCGGTTCTTTTGGCCAATGCATAAATTTGATTCTTTTGCATTGGTTGTTCAATTATTTTGGTTTGGATTGGGTTGTGTTGGTTTTGGTTGGATTATGGTGAATTAAGTTGACTTGAATTAGGGTCACTTTCTACTATTATCTTTGGAGAAGCTTTGACCTCTGATCACTGTTTAGTTTTTTTATAATGATTTTGGATTGTTTTCGTTGGGTTGTGGTATTACTGATTGCGTTGCATTTGGTTCTATTTCTCCCGTTTTCTTCGATTAATATTTAGTTTAGTTTTTTGTATTGATTAGTTTTGTTTTCTGTATTGATAGTTCGTTATTTTCGTTAGGATTGTGTTGGGTTGGTTTCGGTTGGATTGAGATGGATGAAGCCGAGTGGTATTTCAATTTGTTTTATATTTGGTGAATTGTTGGTTCTATATGGTGCATTGACTGTTCGATTTTTAGGTTTGGTTTGGGTTGGATTGTGATGGGTTAGGTTGAGTTGAAGTGAAGTCTTTTTCTATTTCTCAATGTGGATCAATGGATCAGGTTGGGTTGGGTTGGGTTCTTTGCTTTTGGTCTAATTGCATTAAGTTTGATTATATTTAGTTAAATTCCTGTTCGTTTTTGCTTTATTATTCGGTCAATGTTTGTTGCCTAGATTTTTCAATTATTTTGGTTTGGATTGGATTGGGTTGATTTTGGTTGGATTATGGTGAACTAGGTTGACTAGGATTGTGGTCTGTTTCTTGTCCTTTGGAGAAGTTTTACTTTTAATTTATTTTGGTTGTGATTTGATCGAGTTCGATTGGGATCTATTTCCATTTTTTCCTGTGGTTGCAGTTCAGTTCGGCTTGCTTTTCGACTGTTCGTTTATTTTACTCAATAAGTACGCGACTTCTTTTGTTTGGTTAACATTTTCTTCATATTTAATCCTTGCCATTAATTTGACTTCACCCATTCCCATATTTTCATTCCTTTATCGCAGATTTAACCGTTATAATCACATTTTTTCTTACAACTGCATATCTTTCGCCTTTGAGAGGTTACATTAGTTTTTCCTTCTGCATTTTCATCTCCTTCTTCATGGCGCCATTGTTTGGTTCATAGTAATTTGTTGTTCCGTTTGCACTTATTTTTGCGCCTTTGTCTTCAATGTTTCGTGTTTGCCTTTCGATATAGAATTTCTTTGTTCGTTTAAGGATTTTTGTATCCTGTTTCTTAATATTTTTTCGTTGATTGCCCATGAATTTTTTATTCGTTTTTCTTGAATTGGTTTTTTAAACAGTTTAATTTAATGAAATTTTTTATGCATTTGTTCGATTCTTTGATTTACATAATAAATATCGTTTTTATGAAAATCTTTTGTTTTGTTTTGTTGCTTCGAAATTGAGGAGGAAACGCAAATCAGTACCAGGTGAAACAAACGACTTTTCGTTTCCTCAGAAAGAAACCCAACCTAAGTTAAAAAAAAAAAACTGGTCGTCTTAGCGCAGATAAACGTCGCTTTTTTCACGACAACGCCGGAGAGATTAGACGCAATGGGTACAGCAATGCGCGTGTGCCCCCCGAAACCTCCTCCTCCTACTCCTCCGTGACCGGGTAAAAATTCCACTCGGGTCTACGTCACCATTCGATATTCAAATGTCTAATTATTCATATGCATACGTTTCGTATCGACGTGCCTCCTTCTCTCGGCTATTGTGGTGCCCTCTATAGCGCTCTCCGTCGCTCTAGCGGGAGCGAGATAGCATCTCGGATTATGATAAATTGAAAATATGTTTTTTAATAATACCTACTTCATCTGTACCACCACACACACACACATACATATACACGGGTACAGTCGGTTCGAAAAGGCGCTCGACGGGCAGAAACGAACGAGCGAGCGGACGTCGCCGGGCCCGTTTCTGGGAATCGAGATTTTAACGTCTGTAAACGTCGATTGGTTCTTTAAAACTCCTCGCGTCGTTTTTTTCCTTTTATTGTTTGTTTGATTAAATATCTCGAGGTTAAAAATAGTCGGTGCTGTAACGAGTTTTGTTTTTCGTCGATTCGTTTGTTTGGCGATGTTCCGTGACTAGAAAGTTACAATCGGCGATTTCGCATGTTTATTGTTTAATTTGCGAGTAATCGGGGGAACCGGGCCAGTGGCGGGGGGGGCAAAAGACAAAATAAATTTAAGAAAATCACTTCTAATAATAAGGAAGCAATTATGGTCCGTTGATTTTACAAAAATTCCCCCTATTTATTTTTTTACCATACAATGTTTCTTTTGCTCTCATTTTGATTAATTTGTAATATTTCTTTTGTTTAAAAAATTGCAATAATTCGGATCATGAATTCCTCAACAGGAAACAACACTTGCGTATAAATTTTTTTAATCAAAAAGTTCCGCAAGAAAAATGTTCAGGAACTCACAGCTAGCATATCTTGTCACTAACCCGACCGAACCCAAACCAACCCAATCCAACATCTACGATATTACAATTAATTAATTCCAACGAACAATTATTGTTTTTAATTATCGATGAAGCTCGTTCTGTTGTTTAATTAAAAAAGTTATTGTTAAGATATCGATGTTTCAGTAATCGATATTGGAGTTAAAAACAATCGATGATGCGATTATCGACTTTTCGATTGTCGATGTTACGATTGGCGATTCTTCGATTATCGATGTTTCTATTATTGACGTGTTTCGATTATTGATGTGAGTAGATTATCGAACTAACTCAAGTTTATTTTTTTGAGAAATTGTTGTTATTTGACTTCTACTTGGACATACCTTTAATTTGAGACCCAACATCGCATAACAGTTTTATTAAACCAAAGAAAAGATTAAAAATATTTTAATTATTTCGTTTAAAATTTTCTAACGTTCCATTACCCTTCGTTTTATTTCGGTTCTTTTAATTTCTTGGAGAAATCTAACCCAATCTACATCTAATCAAACCCAAGTCGAAATTTTTGGGAAGTTGTTGTTACGTGAGTTCTAGTTGGAGAGACCTAGAATTTGATTAGATTGAATTAGAATATGCCTAGGAACATTTTTCTAAACCACTAAAACGTTATAAAGCCGAAACTTTTGCCAGTTGTTAATAAATGGGAAATAGCAACAGTTATCAAATAGTCCTCCTTACTAAGACCATCGGAATGACTGAAGTTTAAACACAAGGGCAAGCTAATAAAAAAGGTACCTAACTATGAAGGAGGCTGTGAAAAATCATTTTCTAGTGACATGTGGTTTTTCTAATAATGGAAAAATTGAACACCACCCTGTCACAACATTTCTCACAAAAGAATTAAATAAAGAAGGCCAATGGAAACAAAAACTCGCATGTTTACCTTCTTATAAGACAATAAAATTTTGGTCGAAGCAATCAATCGAAGACGATCCTCGTGAGTGGAGGACCAAATTCAGCCATTACCAAAGAAAACGTTAGAATGGTTGATTTTTTCTGTCATTCTTCTACTTGGAGAGATCCAACCCAACCCAAGTTGAATTTTTCGGGAAATTTGTGTCACTTTTCATTTTTATTTGGAGCGACCCGATTCAATCTAACCCAACCCAAATCGATTTTTTTACTTGTACTTGTACTTGAGAACAGTTTTACTAAACTAAAAATAAGTTATTTGGGTTGGGTTGGGTTCGGTTGTTTTTGAGCAATATTTCATTGAATAGTATACAAGCAGCCTTTAGTGCCGATGGCAAGTTGCAAGTCTCGACAATTTTATTATTTAACAAAATCTGCATTCAAATCTTTTATAAAACGTAAAAATAGTCAAAATTAAAAATGTTTATGCAAATTATTTAAAATTTTCCAAAAAAAAAATAAAAAAGTATCAAAAATGAACAAAAATTAAAACATTGCAATTAAAGTTTTTTATTCACTTGCATTATGGCATTCTTTTTTGATTTTTATTATTTCGATAGGCAAAGTTTAGTTGATTTATTTATAACTCATTGTCTTGGCTATCAATTGTCCGTTTTCATTTAAATTTATTACATTCCAACCACCGATGTGTCGATTTTTTTACAAAAGCCACACCTAGGTCGACGTTTTTTTTATTTTGGACAATTTTTGTAGAAACCAAAAAGGGGAAAAAATGGTGGAAATAAATTTAAATGCTGATAGAAGTATACACTCACATACACAAAAAAAAACTACTGAAGGGAAACAGAAAAGATTAGTACGGAATCAGATGAGTGCATCATGCTTCAAGAGAAAATCTTTATATTTTGGATTTTTTAAGAAACCCAACCCAATGATGATCCCAATTTTAATTTTTCATTGGGTTGTGATTAAAAAAAACATTTGGATTGGGTCCGACTTGATTGGGATTGTAAACACATTTTTGGAATGGGTTGAATTATATTAAAGAAGCTCAATTAGGATCTTCATTTTTATTTCTGTGAGGTTTTAGTTGGTTTTTATTCGTTTTGTACAAATTTTTAATGGATGATCGTAATTCCTTGCTTCTCTTCAGGTTGTGATATATTTTTCTCATAGTACTTTATCAAAAACATTTTATACGTCTCGGTCTATATACCCAAACAATGCGTCGTTGTTACATTGTGATGTTTCAAAGTTTTCTCAAATATTTTAATAAATAGAAATAGTACATTATTCGCCGAGCAGTAATGATGGGTATTACTCGAGAGGATGAAGTTATTTTTTTTAAATCAATCCTTCGCAAAAAATCATTCCATTGTCGTTAATTAATAAAAATTCAACGACGTACTGGTCCAATAGTAATTTTATTTTTGCCTATTTTAATTTATTCGTACTATATTATTTATATATGACAACTAAATTATCTAATTCAATGCTCGCTGAAATTTTGTATTGAACAGCGAAATACAAATACGATGCCCCCCCCCCCGCTTTATTTTATTGGTCTTATTTTTCTTGACTTTGACCTTGATTTGTTTCACAAACGTTATTTTAAACACTCATTTCAGTGGTATTAAATTATAATAAAATCCTACCCAACCCAAACCAATCCAGTATAATCCAACCCAACCAAATCGATGTATTTAATTACTTACATTACTCAAATTTTACACAATTTTGTTTTATTTTTTAATAATTTTGTACTATTTTTAATTTTGAATTCTGAAATATTGGGAATTTTTCATTTTCCATAACTGCACTGTTTTTGCATGCCATTTTTTTTGAATGGTTACAATTATGCAGTTTTTTTTATTTCATTTTTTAAACTTTAGCTAAGCTAATTTTGTCATTTTTGATAATTTTTGAAAATTCATTGGAATATTCACGGAAAGTTAAAATTGTGATTGGGTATTTGACAAACTTGGGTTGGGTTGGATTGGGTTGAATTGAATTGGGTTGGGTTGAGTTGGGTTGGGTTAAATTTCTTTTTTTACATGATGATCGTTCCGCGATGTGTTTCCCACGATGAACTTCCCAGACGATGAATTTCCACGATGAAGGAACTCTCCATGATAAATTTTCCGTAAATCGTGTTTTGAATTTTACATTTTGAAATATTTGGATATTTTCGGTGAACTCCTAATTTTATATTTAATTGTCATTTTCAATGTTTTTTCGGATTCTTTGTTTGAAATTTTTTCTCTATTCAGTTTTTAATTTTCTTTTAAATTTTGAATTTTCCAATTTCAATTTTTCGGTGAATTTTTAACTTCTTTATATTTATGTGATGAAAATTGTATAGAAGGTAAATAATGGAATCAGCAATTATCCATTTAAATGCCGATTTTAATAAAAAAACTTTTCTAATATTTTTTTTTAATTATTTTACATTTCACAACTTTTTCAATGTTTTAAATAGTAACTTTTAATTTTAAAAATATTGGCGTTTGTTCAGTTTGTGGGAAATAAACTGATTATGTCATTTGTTTGAATAGTTTGCATTTTTTTTAAACATTTAGCAAATTTACATTTCAATGGGAATTTTAAATTACCAAGTTTTTCATTATTTCAATTTTTTTAATTTTAAGGTAATTTTGTTTTATTTTTTTAGTGGTACGTTTGAAAACGTTTTGCTATTTAATTATTAGTTTACTAAATTCGTTATACGTTTCATTTTTGTATTTGAATGTCAATTTTGTTTAAATTCATGGCAATTTACTTTTCAATACCAATATAAATTTTTTAATAATTTTGCTTTTTCAAGTTTTGCCATTTTTACGAATTTCGTATTTTTAATTTAGCAATCGATGTTATTTTCAATTCACATATTTTTTAAAAAATATCGCACACGCGGTGTATAGAACTTAGACTTTTCTTCTCAAAAATATTCTTGTGTTTCACCACATTCTTCGGACGCATGCTCGTGACTTTTAATTAGCTTTATTTCGTTGCACGTGCACAGTAAACTAGAAAGTTACGATCAGCAATTTGCATGTTTATTGTATAATTTACCAATAATCGTGGTGGGCGAACCAGTGGCGTAACACAGTATTTAATAGGTAAAAAAAAGAAAAGTAAATACGACAAAAAATTTAAAATCAGACAAATAACCACAAAAATTAAGTTTTAATTATTTGTTATCTTTGTGTTGTTTTTTTTATTCCACGGTATAGGTCCACTCGCTTTGATTTCGAATTAAACGTAAACGTACGTTGTCTGCAAATTACGGACGTAGTGATCACGAGACAATTACGCGAATATTATTTCAATTGAATCGAATGTAACCAACGATCACAAGATAATTACAAGAAATGTCTACATTGTTTCTCATTTTGTTTTTATTTTATTTATTTGTGTTGTTTTTTTTTGTCATTCGTCGGTATAGATTTGCACCATTAGCTTTCGTGAACATTTTTTTTTATATTTTTGTACATCCTGCAAACGTACGTTATTTGCAAATTACGCACGTAGTAATAACATTTGAGATAAATAATTGTGCGAATATTTCAATTAAATCGAATGCAACTACAATTAATAACCAGAAAATTATGAAATGTTTACGTTGCTTCTTATTTTGTTTCTAAATTAATTATTTGTTACGTTTGTGTAGCTTTTTCTTCATTCCTCGGTATAACTTACTTTCAGTTTTGCTCCACTAACTTTGATTTCGAAAAATGTTCATCATCTTTAATTGAAATTCTTCGTTTCTTATTATCACGTTTAATTTACCCCAACAAAGTTTTTGGTTGGTATTATTAGCGAAATATTAGAGCTAGACGGCCATACTCGGTAATGCGTGTGCTTAAAGACAATCCTCCCCACCCTGCATGACCATAACACACTCCATGTTAAATATTACTTAACGATGACGACGAACGCTGTCGGCGTCGTGGATCCATTTGTTTTAACTCCTGTAAGCGTACGGTATTTGCAAATTACGGACGTAAGCGTACGGTATTTGCAAATTACGGACTTTAATCGATTTAATCGAATTTATTTGTAAGTTAGGTTGGGTTGGGTTGGGTTGTTAATTAATGTTTAAATCCAAATTACGTCACAATTTGCGTTTTGTATATATATATTTTTTATATGCAATTCGCGGATTCGCGATGTGAATTTCGATTCACGAAATAGAACGACAGACGCGACGTAAGAGTTCTATTTAGCGAACGGTGGCCACGTAATCGTCGGAAAAAAGACATTTTTAACGCGGCCGACGTTACATTCATTAATTACGGCCGCCTCTGTCTCTTTCGCCGGCGTCGCGCGGCCGTTTCGCCGTCTCTTATCAACCAACGAAACACATGTTCTATTACGGCAGCTGTGCATACATTTCAGTTGTTTTAAAAGAGCGTATTTTTCGGGCCGAACCCTTCCGTGGCCCGGGTCAAACGATCGGGGCACACAAATCGAGCCGGCCGCAAATCACCGGGCGCGCATTAAACAAGGGCGACGACACTTTTATTTCCCATAAGTGTGACATATTATTAATTTATGCTAAACACATGCGGATATTTTATAGGAACGGAAAATAGTTGCCGTGTTGCAACGCGCCGGCTCGAACAATGCGCGCACACATGAATTTTTAAATGTCGTTGCAAAATGTCCTCCTTATTTCAATAACAATCGTTGAATTTAATATAGGAGAAAAAACACGCGTCGAATTGTCGGTTTCACAATTGGAATTTGTGCCAGTTTTAATTCGTATCGGAATTCTTTTGTTGGTCGCGGTTTGAGGAAAAATGGAGGCGACGGTTTTTTTTTGGGTCAACGGCGTTCGCGTTTTTTTCCGACGTTGTTTCGAGCGGCGATTTTCCGCCGACGCGGCGGAAATAACCCGGACGCGAGCGTTTTCGTCAAAAAATGCAGCTTTCGCAATCCGTCGGTGCCGCGATAATTAAATAAGAATGTTAAAATGTCGAAACAAATTGCAAAAATTACAAACGTTTAAAAGAAACAAAATTCGTTAAAATAAACGAAAGCGATAATAGAAAACCATCGATTAAAGTAGATCAACGAAAACAATTCGATGTAAAGAGAACGAAAATAAAAAAATTAATGAACGAAATCGCGACAAAAACAAAAACAAAAACAGGCAAATCAGATCAATTAACCGAAGCAAATTAAAAATGAAAAATAATACTATAGGAAAATTAAAGCGTGAAAACTATTAATTTCTTATACTTACTTCTTACTAATTTTTCGAAAGAACACTTCAAATAAAGTTTAACATTTTAATATAATATATAAATTTTATGAGAACCATGTTTTCGATAAGTCATATGGTTTTCGAGTTATGGGAACGTTGATAAGAGCAAATCGCCACTTCTGGTTGACAGATAGCTTTCAAAATTTTAAGTTTAAAGTTTCATAGTGGTAACTTCAATAGTTTGGGCGCGCACAAACACGTTGACAACAATTGCAATCAAACGGGCGAAAATGGACCAATAGGTAACCCGGTGGTAGTGTGTCTGTGCCTTGGGGTGAAGAAATCTTTTGACTTCCTCTACCCAATCCAGACCAACTTAAGAGCTATTTTATTATAAAACTTAGGTTGGGTTGGGTAAAATGGACCAATAGGTAATGCAAAAAAATAGTTTGGATCGAAGAAGTCAGGACTTCCCCAACCAAATATAAGGCAAAACATAGGTTTGGTTGGGGAAGTGTTTTGATTTCCTCAACCCAACTCAACCCAACCCAACCCAAACAAACCCAACTCAATCTAACTAAACGGAAAGCAACCCAGACCAACCCATTTGTTTATTAGTTTAGTTTAGCTTATTATTTATTTATTTTTTATTAGGTTGGGTTGGGTTAGATTTCGGAAATGAGTTCTCCAACCCAACTGAACCCAACCAAAGCAACCCAGACCAACCCATTTGTTTATTAGTTTAGTTTATTATTTATTTATTTTTTTTAGGTTGGGTTGGGTTAGATTTCGGAAATGAGTTCTCCAACCCAACTGAACCCAACCTATTTTAATGCATTACCTGGTGAAATTTTTTGACTTCGCTGATCCAAATTATTTTTTGTGCATTGGTCTAATCGGTCTAATTTTTTAATAAACTAGTCGAAACATCAATGTATATATCTAAACCTGTTGTACAGTTTGGAATTATATCAAATGTACACAATTCAAACTACTTTGATGTGCCTAGCTAACGTGTTAGTAGAATTAAGTTAGAAAAATTACAAATAGCGTAAAATGCTGGCTGCTGTTGGCTTTATGACGATTTATGCAAAACGACGAATTCGTGCCGTATGTACGTAGTAATCGTCTTATGTATTTGGGATCATTTGTGATTTGTATTGGTCAAAATTTGTTCGGCCTATTACGGATAAATAATAAAACTTTGTCGATCAGAAAAGAAAAACAATCGAGAATCGAGGAACGTAAATGGTTCTCAATATTCAAACAGTGCTGCCTGTTTAGTTAGACCTCACACTGGAGTTAACTTAGAAATTTTTGAAACGTCAAACGAAGATTACAAGACACTAAAAATCGCAGTGTTGTTTTATTTAATCTTGAATCTCTAAATTATACAAAGACCCGTAACAGGAATATCACTCCAACAGTGTTATTTAGTCGTAATTTAATCACAAATTTCACCATCGAACAGAAACGTACCGAACAGAATTTCCCCATCCATAAAACTAGAGAAAAAAAATTAGAAGAGGACACGAATTTAAACTTTTTGAAATAAATGTGGAAAATAAAATAGGGAGAAACGAGGCAAATGAAAATGAACGCATGAAGAAATGAAATAAATAGTGACGGACCCGTTGAAAAAACATAAGACAAATACCAATGAATTCAACAAAAAAAAAACTAGATAAATAAAAACGAAAAAAAATCAAGGTGAATGAAAATTAATCTAATAAAAAGACAAGATAATTTCAACATTGCTCACACAATCATTCAACATGTGACGAAATAGATTAAGCTTTAATTATGTAATTGGTTTTTGCCGGTGTCCGAACGAATCAATCAACAACGACGTTATTTCCTGCATTTGTTTGCGTTGTTATTATTTTTTTTTTTAAGTAAAAACTTTGATAGTTTTACAATCCAACAAAACAATCAATAGCATTTATCAATAACGACACTCGTTGTTTATTTAAACAAAAATTGGAAAAAGCTGTTGTAATAGCCTTAGTTCTCTAAGTGAAATTGTTACTTGGTTGTTAAATGAAATAATTGATAGAGGGCTCTAATATAAAATCTTCAACCCAACACAGATCCCCTGCCCAAATTTAATTACTACGGAACCGATTACTAAAAGAACAAAAAAAAAACTTATCTGGTACCCATACTTAAATTATGTTACCTTAAACAACAATTTCATTGATGATTTATAAAGAAAATTTGGTCAAGGTAAGTGTCGGTTACCTTGGGTTAAGTTGGTCTTAGACAAAGGCAACGTTACATCGTAACTGCAAGAGGGAGCAATTAAAAACAAAACACAAGGCCAATGGAAATTATAGAACGAAAAAGACTATTCGAAAGTAAACCTAATGAAAAACCAGACAAGGAAGGCAAAAATACCAATGAAAACATCACAACAAATAAGAATGAATCCAATGAAAAAAAAGGGAAATGAAAGTGAAACTTGACGGAAAAATCGAGACAGGTAAAAATGAATCATATAAACAAATAAGGCAAATGGTGAAAAAAAACAAGACATATGAAAACGAATCCAATAAAAAAGAACCAATTGAAAACAAGAAACAAGGTAGATGAGAATGCATACAACACAAAAAAAACAAAGGCAAATAAATCGAACCCAATGAAAACAAGATAAATGAAAGTGAACCCAACGAAGAAGGCAATACAAATAAAAAATGAACGTAATGCAAAAATAAGGCAACTGATAACTTATAGCACGAAAAAACAAAGCAAATGAAAATGAATACAACGAAAATAGAAAAATGCAAGATGAATAAGAACGACCCCAACGAAAAGGCAATACAAAAATCTGCAGTGGTCCGCACTGAACTTCCTTATTACTTATTACTCCACTTTTCGAGAAACTTTTCAAATGAAAGTTAAATTTACAATACCTTTAACTTTCATATTTTTAACTCATACTTTCGAAATATCGAAAAAGGTCATAAGAGTAAACCATCACTGGTTTTCTTTTCTATACAAATCTTATGTTTAATATTTCATAGTAGTGGCTTGAATGGTTTGGACGCAGATACGTCATTCCAAAAATAGTCAGGGTCGATTCAGGGGACCTCAAAACGCGTATATCCGTATTATACATAAAGTAATGCAAAATAAAGCAAATGATAACGTAAACGACGAAAAAATAAGGCAAATGAAAATGAATACAAGGAAAATAGAAAAAATGCAAGATAAATAAGAACGAGCCAAACGAAAAGGCAAGACAATTATAAATGAACCAATTCAAAAAAAATTTACCCAAATAATTCGATAACAAAAATGACAATGGAAAACATGACAACGATGAACTAGACAAAACAACTGGACACTAATCTAATGAAAAGTCGAAGAAAGAAAAACACAATGAAAAAAAAACGTACAATGGAAACGAACCCAATAAAAAAAAAACGACGAAACAAAACAAGAACTGATCCAATGAAAAATAATACAAACAAAAGCGAAACCAATGGAAACAAAATAAGAAAAATTAAACCTAACCCAACCCAATCCAAAATATAAAAACAGGCGAACAAATAAAAAACGAACCAAATGACAAACAAACAAACAATCTAAACGAACGAAGATAAAATTCACAACGACAGCCCAACAATAAAAACTAAGAGCAATGAAACTATAAAAATGGGCAATAAATTGCAGTAAAAACAAACTAAACTATAGAACGATACGAATGTGAATCAACCGGTGAATAAATTGAACAACATTGAGAACAACTCACCAATCAAATTGAAACAATAAAATTATATCAGGACATCAGAACTAATGGAAATGATTATCGGAATACTTGCAAAAAATACAAAGGAAATAAAATAACAATACATGCAATTAAAATAATAAAACAATGCAAATGAAAGAGGTGAAACAAAGCACATGAACACAATGACTAAATAATGCAAAATTAATGCAATCTAAGAAATACAGAACAAAGAAAAACAAGTTACAAGAGACAAAAATATTTCGAAGCAAAATAAAATAAATTAACGTCGAACATGTAAGGAACGAATTTGAAATTAATTGAAATATAATAAAATAAAACCAAAATTAAAAATAATTCTCAAACGGCAACCAATTAAACGAAACAGAAGCAGAACACAAACGAAATCAATGACAGGAAATGCCACTAATGATACTAATGACAACCTACTGAATATAAAAAGGCAAACAAAACGAAACGAAAAAACAGAAATTATAACTAAAATTAAAAACCCAGTCCATCATAACCCAACCCAACGATAAAGATATAAATAAAATTCCAATAAACGAGAATCAAACACAAATTGCAATTGATTGATCGACAACAAAAAAAAAATAAGGACTGAAAAAATCAAATAACGGAACAAAACAAATAAAATGAAACTCTACACAATCGAAATGATGTCAAATTTACAGTAAAAGGCAATTCAAATACGAAAACGACGAAATTACCAACCTCGTAACAAGAAAACAAACAAATCGACACAAAAACAACGACAAGAAAATAAATGTAACGAAAATTAGGTAAATTTTGCAATTTGCAACTTTATTGCCATAAATGGTGACCATGAAACAAAATTTGTACCCTACACGCTCAACTGCGCTAACTATTACGTCCCTTATCATAAACGCTGTAGTTCCAACGATTACTTAAATTTTGTATCCGAAGCTATCGGACATAGACAAGTCATTAAAAGCCTTCATATAAAACAAAATTGCGAAACGTTGAATTTCAGATGTGCCTTAGAACTATTCGATAATTGGACATAAATAAACGTATGCATTAGAACTACTTCACGTACAGATGACATTTTGTGCATTTGAACTACACGATAAAAGCTCATGAAAATATCGCCAATACGAGTGATAGTTCATGTAGCTTTAGCACAATTATTGTATAGGAGCAATTGTGTGCATTTGAATTAATGTAAAACGCAATTTATAATTATTACGAACTTGCGACTTGCGAACAAAAAATGTGCAATTGAACTACTCGACATGTTTAACTAATTGGTGAACGTTTGAACTAATCAGTATATCATTGAATGAAAATTTAAGAATGATGTGAGTTGGGTTGGGTTGAGTTTTGTTGGGTTGAGTTGTTACGTCCATCAAAAATCACAAATTAGTTGATGGGCGTAACAACACATTTAAATGTACTTCATTAATGTCTTTTGAACTAATTTCGAACGCAATTCGATCTACCACTTAAATTTTGATAAATGTGGCATTTATGGTAATGCACGTGTTTGAAACAATGTTAAAAGTGAAATAATTTTTAAAAAGAATAATGCATTTGAACTATTTTTAAAATGTTCATTCAATCATTCATACTTTAATTAAATTAAATTATCACACGTTCCAACCGATTTTCCTATTAAATTTATAGGTTTTTAGCTTTAATTATTGTCCTAATTAATATGCATAATAGTTAACTCAAATGAATTCATGAATTCATAAATGTTCAATTGCACCAAAATTAGTCTAAAATTAAATAAAATCCGACCAAAAACAATTTTTTAATTACTTTTTAATTGGGTTGTTCATTTTTGAACTTCGGGAAAAAGGACGTAAATCAAATAAAATTACAGTTCGGAGCGAATCGGTCGTTCTTTTTTTTTTCGTTAACTAACGCGGCTCTCGAATTTTAGTGCCGCGGCAGTAAAAATTGCTATTTCATTAATCGTTTCGCAGCCTCGCGCACCAATCCGACGAGTCGCTTTTTTTCTTTCTTCATCTGCCACCTCCTCTCGAATCACAAGTAGTAAGTAATAACTGGCATCTAATGTTCGTTTATCGATCTCACCAACGACCATTATGATTGGCATATACATACGTAGTTAATTGTTACAAGAACGTCGACCCCACATATTTAATATACAACATCGCATTGATATATAATATCCTCTATTCAAGCGTATGTACAGCGTACATGTATGTTGGTATTTTTTTACCAAACGGCACCGACGCGAGTCGTATGGAATATTATTATTAATATTCACCGTTAGGAATTAACTGCGAGGAAAAAACGCGATCTTTGGAAAGTTATACATTTTCGTTTGATTAATTTAAGCGACAGGCGCACAACCGTTGCTGCGATGTGGTTTTTATCAATCGGAAGATTTAAGATTGTGCTCACATCTTGCGGACCTAACGCACCCCAATTAAAAACGAATGTAAAAACAAAAGATAAACGGATTAAATTAAAACACGTGCACAAAAACTTCTAAATTCTTACCTTGCCTTTATTTCCCCACGTTTCAGTAATAAAAATTAAAAAAAAATAGCATTTAATAAATGCATACATAAGCAACGTTAAAGTGCATTTGAACTACTCACCAGATCTAAAAAAATATTTATCAGTTTGAGGAAATTCGAGCATTATTCATCATTTAAAAATGAAAACTGGATGGCGTGGAAAAGGTGCATTTGAACTACTAGATGGTTGCAATTTAAAACTTTGACTTATTCGAATCAGTCGACATGTGCTTTAAATTTCAATAACTTCTGTGCGCATTTGACATTTCAAAATTAATAATTATAATAAAAATGAATTACTTTGACTTATTTTGACTAATTTGAACTAATTATAATAAAAGTTTCGTATAGCGTATATTTCAAGTGTTTAGAACATACACAGTTATCTACGATTGAAAAACGCATTTATCCCATGTTGTGCGTTTGAACTATTGCCTACTCGACGTTCTTAAGGACTTAAAATCAAAACATTGCGTTTTGATTTAAAATATTGAATAATTGAAGGGAGACAATTCGAATGGACCACGGATCGATTTCGTTCATTGGAACTAATCTCAAAATGAATTCTAATTTCAATGAATTCGTCATTTTCTGCCCAGGCGTTAAAGTCATTTGAACTGGATTACGTTAAAAATGTAAATTAGAACTTACGAAGTTACGAACGAAAGTTGTGAATTTGAACTAATAACTAATAACTAACTACTAAACTAGTAACTAGTAAACTACTAATAACTAATAACGATAAGGTCGTTTTGAATCGTACGTTAAAGTAATTAATTGAAAAGTGTTCATTTGATGTACAATATGTTTGTTTGAAATAATTTTAAAGCATTTAGTTATTATAACGTCTTACGTAATATACATTTGAACTAATTAGTTACTTATGGTCATAGTCTGACTAATGTTTACATTAAAATTATTTTGAAGTGGAATTTTATGTTAATTCATTCAATCGTCCTAATAATTCGTGGCAAACCGAAATAAATATTTTTAGTGTATTTGAACTACTCGACAAATTACAATATGCATTTGAATCCTTCCCTGTTTAAATGTAATATTAGGGTTGGGTTGGGTTGGGTTGGATTGGCTTGGATACGGTTGGATTGGGTTGGGTTGGGTCGGGTTGGGTCGGGTTGGGTCGAGTTGGGTCGAGTTGGGCCGGGTTGGGTCGGTTTGGTTTGGTTTGGACTAAATTGGTTTGGGTTGAGTTGGGTCAATTTTGTACATTTTTTTTGTACCAAATCAAATTAGTCATTTTGGATCATACGTTATAGTTTTTGAAACTGGATTAAGTTAATTACATTAATTTAATCCACATTGTGTATGGGAACTAACGTCAATTGTATTATATTTTTAGTTTCAAATTCAAAATAAACGAAAATTAACTGAAAAATCTACTATTAATCGATTCGATGGTGATTGGCATAAAATAATGTTTGGTTCATTTGATGTAAAATATATGTTTGTCGTAATTTTAAAGCATTTAGTTATTATAACGTCTTACGTAATATACATTGAACTAATTAGTTACTACTAGTTAGTTAATTAATTAATTACACTGACCAATTTGTACATTAAAATTATTTTGATGTGGAATTTTGAAATTCATTCAATGGTTCTTATAATTCAAACTGGAATAAAATATTTTAGTGAATTTGAACTACTCGAAAAGCTATTACAATATCCCTTTGAATCCTTCCTTTTTTTGTAAAAACGTATTTGAGTTGGGTTGGGATTGGTTGAGTTGGGTTGAATTCAATTGGGTTGGATTGGGTAAATTTGATCTATTTTGTACCTTTGGACTAATTCCTCGTTAAATAATATTGCATTAAAAATGTGCATTCGAAAAACTTAACCGACATGGCGAACTGCTTGCCAATAGCAAGGATTTTAGATACATTCGAACTACATTAAAACAATTGGACTACCATTTCGAGTCGATTAATTTAACCCACATTGTGCATAGGAACTAATATCATAGTGATACTATGATACAGAGTGTATTATTATTTAATCGACAGTTGTTATTGTCATGAAATAAAGTTAGGTTCATTTGATCTACGACTTGCATTTGAACATATTATGGTTAGGCAAAATATTTATTTGTTTGAAATAATTTTAAAGTATTTATTTATTATAGCTACTTCTAATAGACATTTGAACTACTACTAATTCATTAATCGGACTAATTTGCAGATTTAAATTATTTTATAATTCGTTTAAAACTGAAACGATATTTGTTTTGGCTGAAATTGTTCATGGCGTTGATTTGGTAATTACAATAAACCACGTTATTATTAATTATTGCTCGTTGGCTTGCTGCCACCTTCACGTTACGCCAATGCCCGCGCACTCGCCCCGTTATAATTTTCGTATCTGGCTGCACGAAAAAGAAATCACCGAGCGCGTATTTGTTCAAACGCATAACTGTACATTCCAATTTTATCGCGCGTTTTCTGTTTGAATAATACGGCGCGGTAATTAATTCCCATTTTCACACTCATTTAGTAAAGAGACGAGGGAACGGGTTAGAGAAGGACGCGGCGCAAAACGCAAACAACGAACAATTGTTTATTTAATACACACTCGACGCAGCACATGTTATTTCTGGCGTTATAAAATATTTCCGAGTGTATGAAGTCATTTATGTGTCTTATTACTTCTCGAAAAAAGTGACGGCACATTAAAATATTCCCATATTCTCGAGTTTAAGTAAACAGCGCGCTTCGACGGGTTTTGCGCGCACGTCGTCGCCGCTAGTCGCGTCCCTCCGCGGCGGTCGCCGCCGCTCGGGCGGCCACGTAGCGCGAGAGTCACGGGCGAGGGTCGGCCGGCACTTGAATTAAAACTGAAATTTCATTCAAGTGGATTTGCTGCGATGTTATTCCTACGTCTAACGGGTTCCCGCGGCGGATAAGACGACGGATTGGGAACTCGAACGCGTATCCAGGATGTGCACGAAATCTACGCACAAAGAGCTAAGGTTATATAAATTACGACCCCCTCCCCTAGTTAAATCAAAAAACTCAAATGAAACAATTGATAAATAATTACCAACAAATAAATCGATGCGAAAATTAGAGTCCCAATCATGATTGCTGCAAAAAGTCCGCCTAGTTTTAAATTTGATAATTAGTTTCCTGATCGATGTTTTGTTTCTGTAGGACAATCCTAATAACTATTAAAATTTGACGAAGTCCCTCGTCGATGTTCAGGAAACGAAATAGATTAAAAATCAGCATCAGAACAATGAATCCAAAGGAAAATCTAAATTTTCAAACGTAGCTGACAGGTTGATGACTTTTAACTGTTTTGCAGTGCGGTTGCTAGTTAAACGAGTCACAGACTATTTTACAATTAGCTGCCAGTTATACATAAAGAAAATTAAATGATGATTAAAATTTAGTTATAAGAACGCTACGCTGACTATTTTACTTAATTATGTTCCCGTTCATATTTTTGATACAATTTGACGTGTAGATGTCAGTTTGACATTTATATTTTGATTTAACTGTTAAATATAAGTTAGTATACATTTAGCGTCTAGATTCGAAATCTGACGTAAAATTAATTAGAAATAAGGCGCGTAATAAATGACATATGGCCGTTTGACAGATAGACGTGTAACGTTTAACAGACTGACCTGTAGCTATAAGTTACATTTACCTGACAATGTTCCACTCACAATTCATATGCACAATGCTGTGGAAACTGAGATCTTTAGTAGTTTGATATACAAATGGCGATTACCATTTATTTTAAAGACTAGGTGTCAATTTTAATATTCATCAGTTTGAAGACGAGCAGTTGGTTTGGATTTTTTGTGACAGATGGACGACAGTAACCAAAGTAATTGTCACTTCATCGTTTAATTATCAGTTTGACGTTTAAGTGTCTCGTTGACGATTAATGGTAAGTTTGACGTTGGCTGTGAGTCAAAGTAGAATTGACGTTTAACTGTCAGTTTGACGTGTAATGGTAAATTTAATGTTTAACTGTCAGTTTGATATTTTAAAGATATTTTTTATGTTTAGCAGTTAGTTTCACGTTTAAATGTCATTAGATGTAACAGTAAGTTTGCCGATTAATTGACAGTTTTGGTGACTAACTGACATATTTGAACTGACTGTTATGGCTCTCGATCAACTATTTTGATGTCGGTTTGACTTTTAATTATTTTGACGTTTAAATCTTGATTTTCATTTAACTATTTACCAACCCAACCGAACTCAACCCAACCCAAATCAACCTAAACCAACCCAACCCCACTCAACTTGGCAGTTTACTGTAATCACTTTGACAACTGTCAGTATGATGATTAACAATAAGTTGATAATTAACTGACTATTTTGACGATAAACCAACAGCTTTGATGATTGACTGTTTGCGTTTAATTTTCAGTTCACCAATTCGCTTGTACTTTAACCATTGAGTGCACGTGTCAGTTTGTTGTTTAATAATTAATTTGATGATTAGCCAACAGTTTTGATCTTGTTCTTGATCTTGACCGTCTCACTTGGATATTCAACAGTCAGTTCAGCCAGTCCCTCATTTTGACAACTTGGTGATAGTTTTACGACTAACTGTCACGTTGACAACTAGTAGTTTGAAGATTAACCGTCAGTTTGATGATTAAATGTTGGTATTTAATCATCAGTTCAATAATTCACATGAACTTGGCGACTAGGTGGAAGTTTTACGACTAATTATCGTTGTGAAGACCGGATGCCAGTTTGCCAGTTATAGCTTATCACTTTAGTGCATAAGTTTCAATTTGATATTTAACTGACTGTTTCATGACTTTGACGAATTGGTGGTAATTTTACGATCACTTTGACGATTAGACTGTCAGTTTTGATCATTGTCTGACAGTTTTAATGACAAATTGCGAGTTGACTTTTAATCGTCAGTTCATCAATTCGCTTGAAATTTTACGACCAGTTGGGTGTTTCACGACTAATTATTGCTTTCAAAACCAGCTGTCCGGCTTTTGATATTTAAAAGCCAAGTTGACCATTGACGATTAACTTTGACGAGTTTGTGGCAATTTTGCGGCTAATTATCACTATCAGCTATCGATTTGACGTTAAACAGTCAGGTTGGTGATTAAATCACCACTGTTGCCATCAATCGATAGTTTATATCTTTTTGAAGTTTATCAAATAATTGACGCTTAACTCTAACATTGATGACCAGTTGGCAGTTCGATGATAATCATTTTGACGATCAGCTGTCAGTTTGACATGCAAGTAGTTTTTATTTTATTATTGGACTATTAAGCAGTCTTGCCGATTAAGCGGCAATTTTGATAATTAACTTTCACTTTAACGTTAATTAATGTTGTAATTAATTTCCGGTTTGATGTTTAACCACAAGTGTTATAACCAATACAAATCACTTAGACGTCGACGTTACTTTGACATTTAACAATGAGTTTAACGATTCACTCATCGTTTGGATGATCATCCTGAAGTTTTGATAACTGTCAGTTTGATGTTTAACGCAATGTTACGTTTAACGCATTTGACGTTTAACTGTTAGTTTGACGTTTAACTAAGTTTGCCGTTTTGACGTTTAACTGTTAGATTGACGTATAACTAAGTTTGACGTTTAATGTTTTCATTTTGTGTTCAATTTCCAGTTCGATGTCCAACTCAGTTTGACGTTTAACTGCCGGTTTGATGTTTAACTCAGTTTTATTGACTATGGCTACCAGCTGGCAGATTTTCGTTGAACACAGCCGTAACTGATCACTATGACGAGCAGCAGACAATTTTGATGAAATTTATCTGTCAGTTTCATGCTTTAATCAGAATTCGGCATCCAATTTATACGAGCGACGCCGCAGTGATTACAGGTCATCGCCAATCATTAATTTAATTGCCTTAGCATTGTTCATTTGAACTAATCTACATACGAACTGCGTTAAAGTATGGAATTAAATTGGAATTTGTTAGTGAATATTATTTGACTTCTGCGTTGGGTTGGGTTGGAACTTTTTTCATAATCGCTCAGATGACCTAAATGTCGAACACAGTCTTGTGCCAAATTAGTCAGAATAAGTCATTTGCATGGTCACAAGGCATTTAAATAACAAAAACTGACACACTCCATGGATCATACATGGAACACAAAAAAGCTACGGAATGAAGTTCAAATTCAATACGAATTATATTTTATTTTACAATTTATTTTCAGTGTTAACATTTTAATTCAATTCAATTGATTGCAACCAATAAAAAATAAATAGTTTCTACACGTTGAAAGTATTTATAAATTAAAGTCGACGTCAAATTTAAACAAACGATTCGTCGAAAGCGACTCCATTTGTCAAATACGTGAGTGTGTGCAATAATTTCGTTCTGAAACGATTAATCACGAAAAAATTATCCGTCTAGGATATGACAATCACAATGCGATTGTTGAAATAAATAACAGTGCCAATCGCATTTCATATTTTACATTTTTTTCCCCAACAAAACCAGTTCCGATCTGGTAGCTACTTTGAATATCGCGTTACCGACCCGGCCGCTTTCGCCGCCACGTCCTCGACGAAAAGGACGGGGCGACGCGACCGCCGCGCGCCAGACAAGGCCCGGCTGCGCGATCGCGCGACCGAATTCACGCGAACGCGAACATATGTAACAATAAATTTCGTTGTATTGTGAAACTGTATGAAATAACTAAGATATTGAATTATTGCAGTTTAATGTAATAGATATAATACAACATAGAACAGTGGCAACGTATTTATATAGAATTTTATGGATATAATAAATTTCAGTTATTTATTCGTTGCGATTTCCACACATGGCGGTTTTTTTCGCGTTCGCGCTGACGTCCGTCGAGATTATCAATTATCGAGCCGGGGGGCGGCGCGGCCCGGCGAATTCGGAACGGAACGCGAAAAGAGCGTGCGCGGCACGTCGAAAAACGCGGCGAGAAACGCGGAATCATCGGAATCGGTTTTGATGTGAAATGCTCGCAATCGTTTCGGTAATGGCAGCAATATTTAAATTGCTAAAGAGAGAATTATTCTTTGACCTAGATATTTTTTATAAACCGTCATCAGTAAATGAACGTACACAAACAAGCGAGCGGCCAGTGGTGGCGAAATGAATTTGTTTTTATTGCTCGTTAGAAACAAATTTCGAAGCGCCAAGGACACACTTGCAGTTTACATTTCGGTGAATTACTGCAATGCACGAAAAAATAACTCAGTCTTGGGTTGTTTCTCGGCCACGTATTTTGAGCGATTTGGCCAGATGTTAGCTGAAAACTTCATGGTGCCAACTAAATGGCAAGCGGCAGCTAAATAGCACATTGTTTCATTTCCTGCCTGCAAAGCTGTTTAATGTAATAAAAAATAATTTTAATTACTCAAATTTACTGATAATCGTCAAATTGGCAGTTAATTGCCAAATTTTCAAAAAGGACAAATGAGAGCAGATTATCATCAAGTTTATATTAAAATTGCAAGATGACAGGTAAAAGTCAAACTGTAAACTACTTGTCAAAGCCCCAGTTAATAATAAAACACAGTTAATAGTTATGTGAGTTAAACCCAGTTAGTCATCACAACTGCCAGTTAACCATCAAATTGATTATCAGTTAAACTTCAAATGTGCGGCTAGTTATCAGAATAAATAGATATATTAAAAAAAATTGATTAAATTACAGAAATTGCAAAATTTGCAAAAAAAACTTTACTATTACATAAAATTTGGACTTGATTGATTTTGTATGCTGTTAAAATGTCACGTGTTTGTCAATGACGCATTGCGAGAATTGTGAGTTTCTGGTTAATTTTGCACGAAAAATTATTTAACAAGTTTTGTATTTCTTGGTTGGGAGCTCAACATAATAACGTCTAATCATCTATTAAAAAATTAATGTATATATTAATTTACTGAAATTAGACTAATTGTGTTAAGTAGCTGTAAATTAGTTTCAATATACAAGATGTTTCAACGCATTTACAAGTTGCGAGTACATTCGAAACCCACTCCAACGCAACCGAATCCAACCCAACCCAATTTAACTCAACCATACACAATCCAACCCAACCCAACCCAACTCAATCTAACTCAACCCAACCCAACTCCACCCAACCCGACCCTACTCTACACAATACAACACAATCCAACCCAAAGCAACGAACACAACCCACAGTAGTTTATTTAAACAATAGTTTATATGAACAATGTGAACTTATTTGATTAAACTTAATGTATAAAGTAGTTAAAATTTGCAGTTTATATCTATTAATCGTATAGTAATCAATTTATCGCAATTATCGTTCAGTATTTCACGGACACCTAAAACAGTATACGCAAAATAGCACTGTAATAATACGAACAGCAGTTCAAATAAACAATGTTAAGAATCTGACTGATGCTTGCCAATGACAATTAGGCAGTACTATAATGGATATTGCAAATCTTCGTCGCATATATAAATATAAATAATAACGCACATTATTAATTTGAAGTACGTTCTCGCAAAGAGTAGTTCAAATGCACAATTGCATTCTAATGTAGTTCAATTGAGGTTGATGTCCATCTGATGCACTGTGATCACCACCAGTAACGCAATTATTGACGCCAAGTTGAATATTCAAGAAGAATAGTTCAAATGCACCCAATAATTATTTATATTAACGTACAAAGTAGTTAAAAGTTGCCATTTATCGAGTGCGTAATCAGTGCAAAAGCTGGGGCTGGGTCGGGTTGGGATGAGTTGGGTTGGGATGAGTTGGGTTGGGTTGAGTTAGGTTTTGGATCGGGTTGGGTTGGCTTGGGGTGAGTGGTCTGGCCAGTGCAACACAAGATCAGTGGGTAGAATGAATAGATCTAATGAACAAATTAAACATTAAACGTACGAATCAGGTCAAATTAACGGAATTAACGTAATTCGCGTCGAGTAGTTCAAATGCACATATGCAGTTTAATAGACGATAGTTTTTAGTCACTAAGCTCACAATATCCTATCTTTTATGTTACTTTGGGCCCACTAATTTTATTTAGATTTATCGATTAATAATCATACGGGTGGTTTAAAATCGGCGATGAAAAATTCAAAAAGCGCAGCCAATTGATAGACTGATTCGCTTCTAAGGAGAATCAAATGACCTTGATTTTGCGTCATTTTAGAGCGAACTGTGTGAAATTCCCAATCGAACAATTGCTTTCAAAGTTACGGTGTAGCCACCTAGTTCTTTTAATAGACAATATTATCATGCTTTATGATATTAATTTTTTCTAGCGAAGAAACGTTTCAAAGATAACAAATTTAATATGAATAAGCAAAACGATGTTTATTTTATATAAAGTACATGAATTTGTAAAAATAACCGTTTAAACTCCCCTATAACTGTCTATAATTACCGGTGTAGGTGCCTTGTGTTGGTAATTGATTAGTGGCTGTGCTACGTAAGTGGTGAGTTCTATGGATTAATTCTACACCAAAATGTAACAACAAGGTGTGGTTTTGTCGATTTGACGACCCTTTCGTTCTGACTGGTGCATTGATAGAATGAAACAGCTGGAGGAGAGATCAATTACAGTGTACTGCATATTACTGTATTAAACTGCATTGACCCGTACTGTATTGCACTGTACTGAATTGCATACTTTGTTATACTGTATTGAGATGTATTGCACTGTCATGGATTATACTGTCCTGCATTGGATTGTATTATTTTGCACTGTACTGTACTAGACTGGGTTGGATTTTAATGCATTGTATTTCAGTGAGTTGCATCGTACTGTATATTAAACTTTATTGCCCTGTATTGAACTGTATTGTTGTGTATTGTACTGCATTGGACATAACTACACTTCATCACATTTTATTGACTTGTATTGCACTGTATTGTACTGTCTAGCGTTCCGTTGTACTTTTTTGCTTTGGACTGTGCTACATTGACAAGGATTGGGTTTTATTGGATAGTTCTCGGTTGTGTCGTATCATACTGTATTACTGCACTATTGCACATTGAATTGAATTATCTGGTACTGTACTGGATTGCTCCGAATAGCAATACTGTATTGCGATGCATTGTATTCTTTTGCAATGTACTGCACTAATTGGGTTGGGTTGGGTACAGTTGGGTTGGGTTGGGTTGGGTTGGGTTGGGTTGAGTTGTTCGTACTGTTGTGTACTGTATTGCTTTGCACTGTACTCTTTTGTATCGTAATATTCTATATTAGGATGGATTGGATTGTATTGGATTATACTCGTACGTTTTGTTTTATTATACTGTATTACTGCACTATATTGAATTGTATTATCTCGTACTGTACATTGCTCCGAATAGTACTCTACTAGATTGGGTTGGGTTGGGTTTACTGGACTCTATTATTTCGTATCGTACTGTATTTTACTATAGTGTACTCTACTGCATTACCCTGACCACCTGTATTGTACTTTCTTGCAGTGTGCTGTACAATATTATAATGAATTGGAATATTTCGTACTGTACTTTACTTTATTGTACTGTATTTCATTGCAGTCTATTGTATTTCAATGTACCATGTTGCTCTATATTTTACTGAATTGCAATGTGTTGCTTCTACAAACCCAACACATAATAATAATACTAATAATAATATTTTTTTACGCCTTAGAATATGTTTAACATCGTTTTTATGTTTAACATCGTTGCATGGAGAACAATAATGAATTGGCAGAGACTGCGTTTTTAAATAGTGAAAAAATTAATAATTAAAAAGCAATACATTAATTAGGTGGTGATGATAACATCGTTGTTGAAATATGTTGCAGGTCTTGTTAAAAATTAAGTGTGGGGTTATTTGTTTCACATTGTATGGGTATTTTACTTTAGTTTTCAAATATGATTTGAGTTTATTTTCTTTAATTTTTTTTGTAAGGATTTAATCAACGTACAACTTTTGATAAAAAAATAGTTCCGAAATGAGATAATTTTCAGATTAAACCAACGCCTAATTCGTCTCTCCAGGTCGTCTTCGTCTGATATAAATTGAGAGTTAACGTCCCAAAAAAAAATCCCACCCCTCTCCTAAAATAGTTATTACCGCACATTAGGAAGAGTTACCCACAAATGAACTGAAAACAACCCTAAATCTCGGATGTCGACGAGTCGCCCTGCCAAATAACCATCCCCATCCGTACCTGTTCGACGTCGACCCCTCGTAACGTCCGCCTGTTTTACCCAAAAAAACCGCTTTGTGTCCCGTAAAAAACGCGCGGGGTCAAAAGATACTTTACTGTGTGAAATTTCGCATTTTCCGGCGGGCAGGCGCCCCTCGTCGATCCCGGAGGGTCCCCGACAATAGGAATACCGAAGATTAAGTCTGCGCTTTATTTTTTCACCCGTTTTTCGAAAGACGATATCGATATTACGCCGTTCGTCCCCCTTTTGTTCGTCAGATTCAACCCGTGCGAATTTCGGAACGCTTATGCCGGTAAATTGAGCAATTTTTCATCGGGTTACACCGGGGGGCGAATCTGCCCGTCGAGAGGATGCGCTTAAACGGATTCGGAATAAGACCTATGAGAATTTCGCGAATTGCCGTGAGATTTTAAAAGCAACTCACCGGAATTGAAGGAGGCGATAGGCAGCTGCCGCGATATGGACTCGGCCACCTCGGACGTCAGTCCGTAGATGCTCAGCAACTCGCGCATGGTGTTCATCGCGTACTCGCGCATCTCGCTGACCTGCCCGTGGCTGAGCCCGGAGCCCGAGCCGTAGTCGGAGACGTGGGGCTTCGCCAGGTTTTGTATCGAGAAGCTCGTCGACGTCTTGCTGTCGGGATCCGAGCTCGCGTTTCCGTCGTCCATCTCGTCGGAGGTTTCGGGCGGATCGGCGAACTCGGACTCGTCCGAGCCCCACTCGCTCTCGTTGGTGGTCTTGCTGAGGTCCATGGGCGACAAGCGAGAGTCGACGAGGAGCTTGCGGGTGGACAGGGTTTTCCGCCGGCTGGAGTTCTTGGTGTTGAGGTTGTTGTTGTCGCCGAACTCGGTGAGATTCAGCGCCTCGCAGACGGCGTCCGAATACGAGACGTTCGAGCAGCGCGGCATGAAGTTCTTTCGCTTGTTGCGCTTGGGCGCCGCCTCGCTTTTGGGGCTCGGCGAGTAGACGTTTTCGGGCTCGGAGTCGCTCGAGTTGGGGCCGCGTGAGTACACGGGTACGCCCCTGTAACGGTCGTACTCGGACTCGGCGTTCGACGCGGCCATCTTGGCTGCCACTTGATCTGGAAACAAATAAAGGAATTTTACAATGATTTATGCCCCTTTTGTGTTTTTGTCAAATTATGTCAACATGACACATGATGGATTAATGGTCAAACATTTAATAGAATACATCATTAAACTGGCAAACTGATAGCTGGAGGTCTTAAAAATTGACGTATTATAAAACTCGAAAACTTACAACAATACGTTGAATTACCTAAAAAACATCAGTTGTCAAATTAAACGTACAGTTATACGTCAAACTGACAGCTGAACGTCAAACGACAGACAAAGGTCAAACTGACTGCAGCGAATTTAACTAATAATTTATACATACTATTAAATCTACTTGATTCGTTACATGAAGCACCAATTTATAGCGACCCGTCGAATCGACTAAAAGATTAAATAACTTATCAAACTTGGCGGGACAGGACATCTAACTGACAGCATAAGAAACAAATGAATCAACGAATAACTTACAGTTACACGTCCGCAGTAAATAAAGTAAAATTAATACATAAACAAATGTTTTAAAATGTGGAACAACACAGCTAAAATGCGACAAATGCCACAGTCATCTAATTGTTCGAGGTACAGCTAAATGTCAAATTATCACCTAAACGTAAACCAAAATCAACCCAACTAATAAAGTTGGGCTAATGGACAGGTTATGTTAAAATTTTACATCCAAACGTGTCACTGAACACGACGATGTAGTGTTAATGTCAAACCTATAAACGTCAAATAGATAGCTGGAGGCCCTTCAAGTTGATGCACAGTATGAGTTTGAAGACTCGTTGACTACCAATTGAAAGTTATCACCGATGTCAAACTGATGAAAAACAATTATAAGTAATCGTTAAATTGTCAAAATAAAACTGTCAGTTAAATTTCAAATTTGGAATTGTCAATTGACAGTTAAATGTTAAACTGTCAAATATACCATATATTCTTTCAATTTACTTATAATATGGTATATTCAAAGTGCTATGGAAATTTACAAATAAACAAGCGACGGATGACTAATTATAGCTACAAGCAGCTATATAAACTTAGACGTCAAATTAAAACCTAGACCAAACCCACCCTCATCCAATCGAAATGAACCGAACCCAATACAACAATTTGATATAATCCATAGACTTCTTGCTGAATTTACAGTTAAACTATCTACTATAAGTACCGAACCGTCACACTCTTAGCTGGAGCTATTGCAGGTTAGTCGTCAAATTGGCAAGAAAATATTAAATGGGTAGTTAAACGTTAAGTTCGTGGGTAAATGTTAAACTGACAACTGATTAAAATTAAATTAAAATTAAATGCCAAACTGACGACAAATTAATTTCATCGTTACATCGAAAATTTTAACAGTTAAATGTAAAACTGACACATTTTGACAGCTGTAAATTTTACACTTAATTTACATATACATGGCACACTGGCTAGAATTCAATTCAAGATCAACTTAATAAATAAATGGGCAACGATTCATAAAAGTAATAGCTAGATGTCAAATTGGCTGCTCACGTCAAATAAACACCGACATGCACACCTACTTAACAGTTAAATTCAACGTCAAATTTAAGTGGCATCTAAACGCCACCTAACTAGTCAACAGTTGCTAAAGCCATAGGAAATCTAAATTACGAGATAAAATTCAACACGTTAGTAAACGTCAAATTGACAACTATTTCAAAGTGGCAACTATGTATCAAACTAACACCTAAATCTAAACTTATTTTGACGTACGATTTATTACCGTATGACTATTTAAATTACACGTCAAAATAACAAGTAGATATAGTCAAAGTGACACCTAAATGTCAAACTGACAACCAAATTCACAATTAATTGACATCCGCACGAAAAATTCTTCGATAGTTATATTCAGCGGCAAATTTAGCTACATACGCAAACCTAAACACCAAAGTGACAGCTAAGTGCCAACTTTGCAGACGAACGTCAAATGAGCAGACAAACCAGCCAGTTAGTCAACTAAAAAAATAACTCGAACTGACAATAAAAAAAATGAAAAATAAATCATCAGCTAAACGCCAGATTAAAATGAACCCCCAATTGGCGTACATAATAATTGCCAGATAATCTAAACATCAAACGTGTTGTGCATGCAAATTGGTAATTAAATCCTAAATATAAAAAGATTTAGGTTGGGTTTGGTGTAGAAATTGAATAAGCAGTTAAAACTCCATATTGGCAAAGGTCAAGCTGTTATTTGTCGGTATTGTGGACTTACAGCGTTAGTTTGATCCCACATCATGTCAGTTAAATCTGAAACTGGCAGTTAAAAATACATCAGTAGTCAATTTAATATCAAACCGATGATAGCTTATACCCGAATGTCAACTTAATCCATCCATGTCAGACTGCCAGTTACACAAGCAGCTATACGTCAAACTGAAAATTATAGCATACACAGGCAGCAAACTGTCACACAATAAAGTTATATTACAAACTGATGAACTGAAAGAGTAAATTAATCGTCGAGTTGAGTAATCAAGAAAAAAGTTGCAGATGAATGTTTAAACTGACAGAAAAGAGGGAGAAAATAACTCACATTGAATGTTCGACGTCACATTAATGGAGAGTCACGTCAATAATTTATAGGTCAATTGACCTGTAAATATTAAGTGGAGAAATGAGAATTAAATGTCAAATTGACAACCTACTGTAAAAAAGTCAGCTGAACTGCTAAATGTCAACCTAATAGCTATACGTCAAATGGGCAGTTATACTTCAAACTAACAGGTATAACATTGTACAGGAATACACATAAATGACAGCTATATGTTAAAGGTCCATTTATTAAATTAACAACACTGCTGACCCAATATGAGTTCGTACACGAAGCATTCGTCAAAGTGACCGTTAAAATATATTTATCACCAATTCGTAAAACTGACAGCTGAACATGACAGGTAAAGAACACTATCTCAAATTAATCTCTAGATCTAAGGTCTAATTCAAATTGGCGAATCGTGCACTGCCAAATATTACATCTCTAACTAAATCAGCCAGTAGCTGTTTGACAGCTAAATATAAAAGTAATAGAATACGTCGTACTGAGACCTAAATTGAATTCAAACGTCAAACTCACAGGTATATGTCAGCGTCAGCTGAATGGTAAACGTCACGTAAATGTCAAATTATGAGCTAATACCACAGTTAAAAAAATAGTTGAAAGATGCGAATAAAATCCAAATTAAATACATTTGTATGTTGACGATGAAAATTGAGGGCAATTCAAAAGAGCAACGAAATGAAATTAAATCAAAGTTGCTTGCAAGATAAACACAAGAAAATCGTAAATTGCACAAAAGACAAAGAAAATAATAATAAGAAAGAAAAGTTAAATTGATCCAATGAATAAAACACGTGTACACAATAACTGCGAAAAAAAAAACTTTATGGAATTGAATATTTCATTAAACGAAAAATAAAAACACAACGGGTCACGGAAAAATGACAACACAATAAGAACGAATAAAAATCGCACAAAAGCGAAAATAAATCATTTAAAACTGTAATTGGCAACTTGAAAAGGTAATGAAAAAACAAACGTTGTTTTTGCTCTTACAAGAACCAATAAAAGAACGACATAAAGAACAAAACGAACGGCCGAACGAGACAAAAGGAACAGGAAACTTCAGCGAACGCGAACCGCCGCTCAAATTGCAATTTAATACAGGACGCTATTTTAACGCGTAAACCGCTATTTTCTTAAACATTCCAGCTTAAATTATGCACTGGCTGCAATTGTCACCGCCGCGAATTAAATTCGCTCCCATTAACGGGACCGCACGCTCCGTGCAAATAAACGGCCTTTAAGCGGAGTCGTCGCGCGGATCTGCGCGTTTTCGGGCATCGAACGCGGACGACGACGACGCGCAAAGCAGAAGAGGACGGAGGCGAAAAAACCGGAGGCGAAAATCTCGAGTATTTTCAATTCGGGTATTCTAAGAAATGAAAAATTTAATTGTGGTAGACAAATTCCGGGCCACTTTTTATAATTTTCGTAAAAGACTCACGTTCCGTATATGTTTAAGAAAAATATTTCGCGCAAAAAGCGGCCAGACCTGGACGAATTTTTGGCAATCGCAAAAACAAATTGCTCCGGTCCTAATGTCTTACGCTCCGCGTTCGATGCGCGCGGTGGTGACTCCCGCGGCACCCGGCCGACGCAATAATATCATTTTTGCGAAATATGCGGGGCGAAGGTTAAATCTCGACGTTAAATTTTAAACGACATTTACTGTGAGACGTTAAAGTCATATTTACCGGGATTTAAGCCATAGGAATTTGGAGAGAGAAGTCCAGTAGTTATCGTAGCCATTGTCGTCAACATTCAGTCATTCCTGTAATCAAAGAAAATGAAACTTAGTAATAATTGGCCAATAGTCCAATCGGACAACAACGTTAACAATGAAAATCACGGAAGAGTTCAAAATGAACCAGCTACTGGTTCTAATGCTAATGCTGGACTAATGCTACCAAACTGAATGTCAAAATTACAAATTTACTTGGTATACATCTGATGACTTAAATTAAATTAAACGTCAACAGAAATTAAACATCAAACTGACAGCGAAAGTTCAAACTAACAACTGTTTGACTTACACGTACGTGTCAAACACGTTTAATAGTAATACGTCAAACGGAGTTACGTCAAACCTACATCTAAACGTGAAACTGGTGATTGCCAAATTAATAATCAGACTCTACTGTCTAAAAGACTAAGGCGTATAAACGTCAAACAGAATCGTAAATGAGTAACTAAATGTCAAAAAATGTCAAAGTGGTAGCTAGACGTCAAATTCATGTCAAACTAACAGCTGTGGAATTTACGATTCATCACCCACAAGTCAAGATATTTATTGATTTACTGGTGCCTTAAATTGACAGGTAAGTATCTAATTTATATCTAACCGTCAAACTTACAACGAAATGTCAAATTTATATCTAAACGTCAAACTGACAGCTAAATGTTAAACAGGTAGCGGTTAAACTTACGGTTAATTTCTGCCCTACATGAAATCTGCAAGTTCGATTGAACGTCAATTTGACTGCTAAAGTAGCTGTTTAATGTTTAAGAAATGTTCGTCAATTTAACTATTAGCAGGTAGATGTCGACTCGACTTACTAAATTAATCGTCAAATTGCCTAGTATATTTCACATGCAGACTTAAAGTTAAACCGACAGCTGTCAAAAATTCGATACATTTGCTTGCGCGCTTCAAACTGGCCAATAGTTCAATTAAACTTCCAAATAGTTGTCAAACTAACAAATAGTTGTTAACCTAGCAAGTAGATGTCAAACTGGTAAATAAATGTGAAACCGAAATCTGAACTATCAGGATGTCAAACTGAAACCCCTCAATTCTAACTAAAATTTCAATTAAATGTGAAATTGACAAGGAAACTAGTTGTTATGTTCAATTAATTGTCAATTGTGGAACAAAAGTGGAACAGATAAACATGCGTCAACTTGGCAGCTGTCACAATTAACGTCTCAACTGACGTACAGTAACTGTAACTAACTTACATCTAACCCAAATCTGTCTAAGTTATATAACGAACAGCTGAACTACAAGAGTTAATTAATCGTCAAGTTGAGTAATGAATAATATCGTTGCAGATAAACGTCAAACTGACAGAAAATACAGAAAGTTACTAATTAAAGTTTAATTCATCAAACGTCAAATGTAAATATTAAACGGGCAGCTAAACTTCAAACTGCTAACCAGGCGACATATTGACACTAAAGGGTCAAACTAACGGCGCTGATATTTAAACGTCAAAAAGTTCAATGAAATGTTAAATTGACAAATAAATGTTAAAAATTCACCTAAACTCCAAACTGTCACCTAAATGTCAAGCTAATAAGTGTACGTCAAACGGCCAGTTATACGCCAAACTAACACATCTACCATTTATAATTTGTTTGTATTTGTCAATAAATTTACAGGAGTAAACATAAATGACATATTAGCAGCTATAAGTTAAAGCTGCATCTGTCAAATTGACAACTGTCACAGTAACAATGAACTTAATCGATACACGTACATTTTACTAACAGTTGGATGAATTGTTAAATAGTAAACCTTAAGCTGTTTAAAACTATCAAATTGATAAGCGAAACTTAATTGGCTGGTAAATGTCAAACTGGACATAAAGTTTATAATAAAATTGATTTACATATACACGTTACCAAAATTACTGGTACATGTTAGACTGATAGTTTAAAGTCAAACAGGGATTGCAAACATCAAAATAAATGCCAGAGTGGTAGTTGCCAAACTTAATTTACATTTGTCAAACTGCTTATAGTTCAAATAAGCGTCAAAGTGACAAGTAAAATTTTCAAGTTGTTAAATGTCAAAGTGATAGATCAAAGCTATACGATAAACTTGTCCGTTTCGCTGAATGTTAAACTGACATCTGTCAAAGCGATTACATCACACCAAGATGAGAAAAGTGTGATTAAACGCTACGTCAATCAAATCTATACCTTTACATCAAACACGCGCCAGATTTTGTTATTAATAAAATTTTGAATTTATAATAATAAGTCGCTTGCACGTTGGGAAAATAACTGAGTAATACAAAAACGTAAAACTAAATATTGCGAACCCAACCAAATCACAAACTTAATTATCATTATGAGAAACGTTGTACATTGCGTTAAGTTTCATAGAATTGCAGTTTTTTGTTGGGTTTCTGTACATTGACTTTTGGTTAACATTAAAGAATGTTCAACCCAAATACCACATACCCAATTGAAATCCATTTGAGATCAACCACAACACAATTCGAATTGCCACAACCTAAACTATTGCATTTTGACTTATCTTTTGTCAGAATTCAACAACTATAACTCCAAAAAACAAATATGAGTTCGTTTTCTTATTGGGTTTACGTGCATTTGGAGAATTTTACAGTTGAAAGGTAAGGTTTGTAAGACGTGGAAGCTGAAAAAGTTCTAACCTTTCAACGAACTAATACGAACCCAAATGGTATTGAATTAATGTTTTATGTAATTTCAGAGAACTTTGGATTTTTATCGATTATTTAAGTTGGATTGGGTTGGGCTGGGTTGGATTGCGTTTCCTTGGGTTGGACTTATCATCAACATGATTTATTTTGGTATTAAAGCATTTGGTTTTAGTTGTAGCGTGCATTCTTTAGAGCTTAACGCAAATGGAACCAGCAGATTAAACCCACCATAAGAACGTTTGCATTAACAAAAATATAGCTATAATGGGTTTACGTGCATCAAGTTCTCGTTGGCATTGAAGAATTTTGAATTTGAAAAGGAGGTGTAGTCAAATATTGGGAGTTGAAGCACAATTTGTTTCTACTAAAATGAACAATATTTAAAAGCAAACCCAAATGCCGCAAACCCATTTAGAATCAATCTCAGCACAATTCCAATCCGCGACCTAAAATATTGCATTTTTATTTTTCAACAACTAAAACATTTGGAGAATTTGGCAGTTGAAAGCGGTCTTTAAGTCGAGAAAGCTGAAACAATACGTACCCAACCACATCTAAACCTGATTACTTCAAACACAATTCAGCAGAAATCAGCTATAAACGTTGGCCTGTGTTTAATTTTAATTGGAGTCATTGGCGGTAATGAGTTAAGGAATTTATATCATCAAAATCTACGATGATTGATTCAGTTAGCGTAAAACCTCCTATTTCATTGGCAGTAAGCGTAGTGTCAAAGGTACTGATGACACAGATTTAAAATTATGCAATCAGTATTTGTATATAGTTAGACATTACTGATGACGCCGATTTTGACGATTGGGTTCACTCTAACTGATGATAGAAACTATCTATGTCATAACTAATAACAGAGATAGTCAGCAGAACTATCACTGACATCAGTTAGGGTGCATCCAAACGTCTGATGCCACGGGTACTTCAAACATTTGATCATATAAATTGCGCCCAGACATATTTATACATAAGATCCAATTTGAAACACGTTGCATTTTCTGACGACACAATGGAGTATCATCAGGACGTCAGTTATACTGCACTGGCCAGTACTTCCAAGTGATTAGGCCAGACACGTAATAGCAGATAGTTTAAGGCCAATGGATTTTGGAAGATTTAGATCGTGGAGTAAAAGTAGGATTTTTAAAAAGCATTAGATGCAGACGCACGTGGATGCTATTGGACCAAATCTTCCCCACAAGTTGAAATTAATTAGAACAAAATATTAGAAACGTGGAAGGAAATATTGGCCTATTTTATTGGTGGATGATGGAATATCAGTGGATTTTTAAACGACCATATCCTATTAGGCGAATGAATTTATGAAAATGAAAGTCAGTGGATATGAAAGTAAGTGGATTCTAATAAATGAACTCATGTGGGTAAGTTGAGCGAATTTTCCGTGTTTAAACTAAAAAAAATCGATCGATTGTAGACGGGCAACGGCTCCTAAGTGAAACCAGTGCATAATTTGGCGGTCGATTTTAAGTGGAAATTTTACGGCCACGTCGTGGCCTGTTCTCGCGACCGACGCCGATTATTGAAAACGAAGATGCCGTGCGCGCGCGTTACGGCCAGAGTTTAATGCTCCATATAACTCAAGAGAGCGAACTAATGGACAATAAAAATAGCTTTTATATTGCGCTATTTCGAAACAATGCCATGGGAACGGGAGAAATAAAATCGCCGATGCAAAAAAGCGAATATGTGCGTAAAAATGAAGAAATATGAAAATAATTTATTGCAAATATTAAAACATATATGGAATAAGAAACGGCATGGAACGGTGATAATAAAATCGAACGAGTGATAGTAAATCATATTTTCAATAAAACTAATTTTTCTGTATAAGTTAAAAGTTATTGCGGTAAAGGTAATAAACTTTTATATACATAACACACACACACACGCACGCACACTCGCACACACGGGCTCGTACACGTACTCACACACGCCAGCGCCGCGCACATGAACGCACACAAACGCGCGAACACGTAAACGAACAACTGCGGATTGTAAATTTTAAACACAATAAAATATAATTTTAATTCTCAAAGTAGGCTGTTGCTTTTATAATCTCGCTCCCTGTTTGTTTTTTATCGTTTTATTGCCGCGTTCGCAATTACCCGAGCGGCTCGATTTTTGTTTCTGGTAATCGCCGACTCAATATTTACCCAGTCGAAATCGCACCGAGACGCTTATTGCCAACGACCGAGATATGGTAGGCATTGGATGGTAGCTGCGTGAAACAATAGACGACTACCGCGCCTTCGGCCTCAGCACGAAGACAAACAAGCGCGCAACGATCACTCCTTTGAAGCGCTCAGACATACGACGCATAAATCACAAACGTCAACCTTAAAATTCTACCACGAAGTTAATGAATAACGAGTACAAAATGGTGCAAACAGTGCAAAAAAAGGCGAACGGCAAACCGACGTTTGCGGTTCGTGGAACGACGTTTTGACATTTTTAATGGTTTGTCAAACATCGATCGGTTCCATCGATTTTTCATTCGCAGTTTCCGATATTAAAACAACTCAAAACCACCAAAGCAATCATAAGAAACCAAATCTTTTCTAGTTGAAATTAGTAGTTATAGACAAACAAAAAGAATTTAGGGAAAGCTACAGAGACGTTACAAAAGAAATAAAAAATGAACAACTGTTCAAGAAACAAAAATGCCCCCCCCCCCCCCCCCCCCCAAACAAGGTGCTCGTATCTATGATTGATTGTTCTAAGTTTTATTTTATTCCGCATTCCTGATCTATTTTTTCTTTTTCCACATTTATTTTTTATTACCATTTTATTCTTCGTTCTCTACGTTTTTATTTTTTACTTGGTTAGTATTTTAATGAAGGTTTTGTTTATCTTCCTAGAAAAACGTATTTCTTCAATTTCTTGCATCTATAAATTTTTTCTCTAGTTCTTTGAGTTTTATCATCATCAGCAATATTGTATCGTATGTTGTTGTCGTCTTGTTGTCATTACTTAATTTAAATCTTGTCAACTGATGTCATTTTTTGTTTTTTTGCAATTATAATTTTTTTGTTTCGGAAAGGTTGAGCTGGCGTGGGTTTTATTTTAAAAATATAAGAGTATACGTTTATTAGTTTTCTTTTTGTTTCTATTTGCAAATCTACAAAAAATTTAGTTTCTTGAATTTTCTAAAATTTACACAATTTAGATTGAAAATGATTTAAATTATGTGCAAGTAGCAGATGGTCTCCAAGGTCACCTCACCTCATTAAATTTTATCACAAAAGTTTAAAATTTTCCACAATTCAAGTTTTTGAAACGTTCAGAATGCAAAATATTTCTAGCCAAAAAATATGTACTAGTAATTTCGAATTAAAGTGAATCCAATGTGAACTTCTTTTGAATTCAACTTAAAACATTAAAAATTTTATATTAGTTAAGATTCTTTTCTAGTTTTGAGAAAGTGTACTAAATTAATGCGGTTTTTAATCGACAAAAATTCTAGCTTCTGCCCCTAACCCAACTCAACATTTCAAATTCTCCAATCCAACCCGATCCATCCCAATCCAAACCAATTTGAACATTTTCGTCTTGTGTTGCGTCGGGTTGAATTAGTTACAACGAGGTCGTTGGTCAAACCACCAAACGATCTTAAAAGCTTAAAACTTGTGTACGAGTAACTTGAAATTAAAGACGAATTTTCCAAAATTAAGTACAAGTAGCAGATGGGCACTACATCAAAAAAAAAATAAAATATATCGCAAAAGTTTTAAATTTGCAAGAATTCAAGTTCCTGAAATGTTCAGAATGGACAATTCTAGCTAAAAAAAATATGTACTATAATTTCGAATTAAAGACTAATCCAAGGTGAACTTGTTCTGAATTTAATTTTTTTGTAAATTTATAAAAAAATTAAATTATTTAAGATGATTTTCTAGTTTTGAGAAATCTTCAACTGTTCTAAATTTACATAGTTTTTAGTTTACAAAAATTTTAGTTTGCGAACCCAACCCAACCCAACATTTCAAATTCTCCAATCCGGACTAAACCAAACTCAACCCAGTAATAATTTAATACGTCTACACCCTGACGAAGTTTCTTGCTTATCGACTTTCGAACTCAGTCAAACTTTTCCTGTTTCGTTTTTAATCATGAGATTTGTTCCAAAGTTTCAAATATTTTCATTTTTACTTTGTTCCAACGCAGCCAAATTTTATATTTCAATCGTATTTGCTACAACCATAGTTGAAGTGAAACACGTTCTTTGTTCCAAGTCGACGACGAAGGTTAAGTAAGTAAGTTACATGAGTTAAATTGTTACTAACGTTTATATATTTTCTACAAACTTGTCCCAATTTGGTGCTCCAACCACGCGATCGTCCTACGTCTCCTCCAATCTTTATCATTACTGTGTTCCCAAGTCAATTCCTTCGGTGATTTTACAAAGTACATTTGAATAATTATAGGAAATTCTATCGGTGTTTCCTACGTTGGGGAAACGTTGGTAATTATAATATATAAACGCCTTCCCAACCTATGCAAGTGCAAAACATTGCCTTTACTTGTTCCAATATCCCAAATCTAATAATAAGTAGTTACAACAATGTTAGAATGATGGGAAACAACTCGTGTTTACAACCTGGATTCCGGATTTTTGTTCCATATAGTTTTAAACGAATCTACAAGAATGCTTCAATCATTCCAGGTGATGAAAATTAGCTGGCAATTTTTTAAATTTTTGTTCAAATCGCAGTTCCAATGTGACTTTGTTCCCACCCAACCCAATTTCTTCGTCGATTGTTTGTACTACATAATAATACAGTTCTTCATGATCGTTACGTTGTTCTTCAGACCACCGTTTCAACCATTATAAAAAAATGCTTTTGAATAATTGTTCCAAATTTGAACCAAATTTGAACTTTGTTCCAATCGCTCTACTCCTATGAAATGCCACAAGCCTCTCAAATCAAGATGTGCGTCAATCGTTCCAAAATATTTGTTTCATTGTTCTCAACAATACGAACGACAATAAGGTTTAGTTTAATTTTATTTATCATTTTTAGAATCGCCTCGTCGAAAAGCTGCCCCACCAACCATCCAATTAATTTGCTTCAACGCGAGAAATTTCTAAAATTGAGACATTAGAAACGGCGAGCTAATGATCGCCACTTACTCGCGGCGAAATTTCGAATCGAACGATCGCCGAGAACAAACAAAGGAAAAAAATCATTTAGAAACTAAAAATTTCGTCGCCGGCGAAAAATTCGAATTTTCGGAGACGATAAAAATCGGGTCACGACGCGCGCCACGCCGACTTTTCGCGCTAATTAATAAATCTCGCCGCGAAACCGGGGGCACCGCGAGCGAGCAAATCAAATTACGCCAATAACTATTTCTACAAAACACACCTTGGCGCTATTATCTCGCGCGGTCTATTCATGTTTCCGTTTATTAGGGTTAATACGGAGCGTTTTGCAAGATACACTTTACGTCGCCGCGATTTCGATCTTTTCTTCGCCTTCGCGTAATGAACTCTCTTAATTGTATCGCGTTCTGTCATTGACACACTTTGCGAAATGGGTTGGAAATGAGTGCGCGGCGGCGACGTGTCATTCCTTTGTTTCGCGTCGCGAAAAATGTTGAAAACTTGGGCCCGGCTGCGTTGGATGTGACTCCGGTGCAGATGTCGAAAATTCGCGGCTGATGGTAAAGAAAGAGTTAAAGGGATCGTATTTGAATTTTCTTGTAAGTGGTTACTTACTATCGAGAAAGTTTGATTCTTTTAATTGTCTGAAAAATTGTCCGGATGTCGGGTAATTAATTCGAACCAACAACAAACATAATATTTATTTAAATTCGATCAAAGAAATTTCAGAAATTTCAACAATGTAACGATATTAAAAATAATGGAGGGAATTTTAATCATTTTAGAAATTGAAATGCGGAAAAACATTCAAAAATTTTCTTGACGTTCATTTGACACAACGCTCTCAAAAAAATGTAGATTACCTTGTGCCCTGATATTTGCAGCTTTGTGAACTCCACAAATTACTCCACTATCATTGGACAAAACGGATCACACGAACATCGTAAATTCTAAGCTATAAAAACGATGTGAAAGATCTCGTGAACTGTTATCGATTGCGCAAAATTATGATTTTAAGTGTAACGTGGAAGATTGATCGATATCTTCATTTTCGTAGTTTCATTAACACTTTATCGTTCGTCATCTGTTTCTTCATTGTGTAACTTGAATAAGTGTAAAATAAGCACGACGAGGAGTTCATTGCCTGCCAGACTGTGGTAAGGGGAAGATGATTGAATTTTGTTGATTTAATTGAAATCACTATGTCATGACTAGTAAAACAAAGACACACGCTAGATTTTCCTTTTCCCCTTCTCTATTTTTCTTTTATCTTCCTTCTTTCATTTATTTCTTTTCTTACTTCTTGCTTCATCCACATTTCATCTCTTTCTTTTTCCAGCTTACTTTTTCCTTCGTCCTTATTTCTAATTCCCTGTTATTTTCAATTTTAATTTTTTTTAAATTGTAATCAAGAGTCAAAATAATAACCTTGAGCGTAAAATAGTCAAAATGATCGATCTGGAGACACATGAGAGATTTTCATTTTTCCTTTTTCCATTGTTCCCTTTCAATCTTTCATGGCAAAAGAAATTAGTCAGATGGAAGATGGATGAAGCGAGAAGGAAAACAGATAAATGAATATCTTTTTTCCTTTCCACTGCATCCATCTTCCATCTGACTAATTTGTTTTTTTAACTTCCTTTGTCCTTCTTTTTTCGCATTTGCGTCTTTTTCCATTTTTAATTGAAACCACAATCTAATGAAAAGTAAAATAATGACTACGTTGAACGTTAGATAGGTAATTTTTTTCCTTGGGTTAGAGTTCTAAGAAGATCTAAGTGAAGATTTGGATTATCTTGGAGCGCACGTCAATATTTATGTAAATTGTCGTTACCACAATCACATTAAGACCCCAAAATAAAACTTTGCCATCTTTCATTGGGGCGAAGTTTAATTTCTGTATTTGATTATGTGTAAAGAGCAAAGTGAAGATAAGACTTTGAATTGGACGACAAAATTTAAGAAAACAGCGTTGTCTTAGCCACCTTAAGATACAACAACCGATGGATGATAAACGATATTATTTTTGACGTTTGAAGAGTCAATTGTCATTATCGTGACTTGATTAACCAAATGTCAAGTTAACCCCATCTATTCCAGATATTTTGCCTTGGGTTAAAAGAAAGATGAAGACAAAGTACCCATCGTAGATTGGGTTGAACCTTTATAACAAGCAATCACATCCAAACCAATGTAACAAAAATTGACTGAATCAAAAGTTCAAAATTAAAAATTTAAAACTTTACTAAACCCAGACGTTTCAACTACATTAAAGCTAATACAAATGTCGCCAATAGCCTCATGCCAACCCAACCCAACCCAACCCAACCCAACCCAACCCAACCCAACCCAACCCAACCCAACCCAACCCAACCCAACCCAACCCAACCCAACCCAACCCAACCCAACCCAACCCAACCCAACCCAACCCAACCCAACCCAACCCAACCCAACCCAACCCAACCCAACCCAACCCAACCCAACCCAACCCAACCCAACCCAACCCAAGAGAATCTTATTAAAATGCAATTTAATTGCAATTTAATTTTACAACATCCAAAGGTAAGGGATCGATCTAAATCTAATCCAGGTATTTTGGCTTGGCTTGGGTTGGGTTCGTTTGAGGTGGATTGGGTTGGGTGGGTTGGGGTAGGTTGGTTTTAATAACTCTACCATCTACCTCTTTAAATAGACACAAAGTTGACGATCTGATGAGTCGAGTAGGGCAAAACATCTGTCATCATTGATACATTCGCTGATATTTATTTTCAACAAACCAACCTGAAATATATTACTTTGGATCCTAACAACAAGTTAATATATTTCTTAGTATATCTATAGATGAAGTCACAACAATGCCACAAGTCTTGTTAAAATATAATGAACTTGTTCTTGGATAATTCTGAAAATTTTGTTAAAGAAACCTTAAAAGCAATGTTTTCAACAAAATGGTTTTAAGATCTAGACGACACTTCTACCATAACAAACTTTTTGTTGATTTCTGAACCACTGGCAAAACTGAACTTTGATTTGCAATTGAATTACAACGATTAAATAAATGAAATTAATGCTAAACGCCAAAATTTTCCAAATATTTATTTTTTTGTTCGTGTCTTTTATTTGAATTGCAATCAAAATGTTTTGGTATTTAATAAATTATTAAAATTTGCCTTGCATTTAATGAATAACGTCCACAAACTGTGAAGTAATTAAAAAATATATAAAAATTAACAGAAAATACGTATTTTCGTACGAGTCTGGTATTTTAGGGTTGGGTTGGATTAAAAAAAAAACGTCAACATTATTTTTATTAAATTGTGGATTGAATTCTTAAAAATTTTCTTAAACTTCAACAAACTTTTAAGTCAGGTTTTTTATTGGAATTTTGGTATTTAATAATTTATTTAAATTCTGGCAAATTTCGACTTCATTTTAATTTCATTAAAATTAAACATTTATAATAAATATTTACGTAGCTGAGACATTGAGAAATTATTTATTTCATAGTTCAAATTAAAAATAAAGTAAAAATTCTTTTATGCAGCCACTTTAACCAGAAACGGATGTTTTGATTAATACATCTTATAGTACCAGTATTTTTCGTTACGTAACGTTACGTTACGTTAACGCACATTATTCACAAATATGTTTCCGAACACGGCGATTTCGTCTAACACTATTTTCGTGGAATCCTCCAGGCGTTTGTAATTAAGATTTGCGAAATTGTTCATTACGTAAGGCGGTAATTTGGTGTAGATATTCTCAGGTGTCTTCAACATACTGAATGAGTCGTCAAAATAAAGGAGAAAAATGCAAATACAATTTTACTTGACGGGTAATATTACCAGTTAGAATTCAGGGACGTGTTTCGGTTACACCTACATATGGGATTATAATAATTTTATACTCTTCCCTTACGATTTCAGTTCTAAGCGATGATTCAAATATAAATAAAAAAAATTTAATTGGCATTTCACCCTATTTGGCAAAATAGCCTTTCAATTTTTTCTCGTGATAAAAAGCGGTATATTTTACTATTTGTTTTATAAATAGCTATTTCACTTTTCGCGACTAGTGACGAAAATACGACAAGTAAGATGTTATAAACAATCAAGGGACGTAAAAAGTATTTGATACAAAGTTCTAGTCCACCAAGCTTATTAAACCCATGATTTTCAAAAAAAATATACTTTAAAATTTTTAATTATTACAGAAGGGGCCAAAATTATATTAAAAATATCAATATGATTTAATCCAACCTAAAAGTCAACAATCTAATTACATGTAATAAAACAACCCAATAAAATCCAACTCAACCCAGCCCATCAAACTTGAATTCAGACAACACAACCGTTATTAACGCAACCCAACTCAACACAAAATAATTCCTTTCAAATCAAACGAAATTACAATTAAATTCAACCCAATCTAAGCGTCAACAATCTAAATGCAATAAAACAATAAAAAACCCAACTTAAACCCACCACAATTAAATTTCGACATTTATAATTAAATTCAAGCAAATGTGAATTTCAATTTATCGTAAATAATAAAATAGCCAAATTCGATGCAACCCAACCGAACTCAACCGAACCCAACCGAACCCAATCCAACCTAATCCAACCTGAACCAGCCCAACTCAATGTGACGATGTACTTTCTTTTAATTTTTTTCTGTGCTTTATTCTCGACTGCGAAACTATTGTTTTAGCAACTTCACAATGAAATGTAAGCCTGCACAAGCACAAGATTCTGACGATAATTTTTTTCTTCAACATGTCGGGTTGGGTTGAATTGAAATTTGATTGTGTCATAAAATTTATATATCTTTTGACTTGTGTTGTATAGAATTCAATGATTTATTTAATCGTTTATGCAGTTGATATTGTAAGTACATAGAAAGTCGGCCGTGAGACCGCATTGGGTTTATTAAGCACCATTTGTGGCAGACAATGGCCTCGCAATGAGCTTTAATATCGCTGCATTTTATCCCACGACTGATGACTTACACGTCGATATAAATTTTGAGGTATTATTGAAGTCATCCAAGTATTTAGTTGATGTCGTCGTCGTTTTCATTTGTACCTTTCGGAAATTTCACGTCGGGCGTTCCTGTCGCACGTCGCCGGCGAAGACAAAAACAAAACGTGTTCAACGCCAACCAGTTCCACTCGGGCAAACGCAGCAACGCCGACGCCGACCGGTGCGTTTTAATTTGATACATAGATTCAAAACAAGATATATCCGATTCGTATCTGTTACAAGCTTACAAGATCGCTTTAATCAATTGATACAAGCGCTTAATGGTTATGAATAGTCGATATTTCCGACGAACATGCTGTAAATTTCGCCGGCGCTCGCTCGAAGAGGCCGGAGCGCCCGAGGGGCGGCGCGCGCGTTCGGGATCGATTTGCGCGCAAATAATTCGTCATCGGCGCCTTAAGCGAAATTTCATTGAGGATGGTTTCGTTAAATAGTTTATAGTGGTGTGTGGAATTTTTTGATTGGGAGGGGGGGCGTCGGGTACCTTGTTCCGACCCTGCACTTTGCTACCGGGCGTAATTAAATGTCCAAAGTGCACTTCGCAATAAATTGAAAAAAGTTCGAACAAATGCACAACGAAGAAATTATTAAAATAAAATGAAAATCAAACATGAAATATTCAGAAATAAACGTAAAAAACAATCTGTTAAAAAGTAGGAGAAAACGGCAGTGAAAATTAATCTAAAAAAAATTTATGAAAATAATAATAAAAAAAACGGGATAAAAAGATTAGAAAACGTTTCTGATAAGTACAAATTTAATTTAGAATAGATTAACTATTGTAGTAAATAAGTAATGTCACTAAAATGCCCCCTCCCAAGTCATAGCAATACAAAAAAATTAAAAAAGCTACAAATTAAGAAATAAAAAATAAGGCGATTCAATTGTTGCGGAAAATTATATTCGATGCGAAAAGAATTAATAAAGTACACCACCCTTCCAAACCCACCATTACCGACGGCAGTATTGATCGAAACAGAAGTTCCAATGAAAAACAAGTGTTAAAAAATAAAACAGTCAAATATTAATTGAAATAAAATTTCCTTCCATTATATGAAAACAATGGAAACGATGCAGAAAATGTAGATCAGGGACAGACATAACAATTGAAAGTAAAAAAACTAAAATCTAAAAATCAAGAATGAACATGTTATATAGAATGAAAATAACGAGAATGAAAATTGCAATGATAACACAAGGGAAATAGAAGTCAAAAATTTGAAGAATTGATGAAAACGATCGAAAATAATAAAAGTTAAGAAAAGAAAGAAAAGTAATAAGAAAATAAAATAAGAAGAAATAAGAAGTAATAAATAAGCAACGTAAAAAACATCACAAAACACCAAACAATAAATATAAAGAAACAACGAAGCAAATGAAAAATATGTAAGAGGAAAGGCATTAAACCGAAATCGTTGAATTATTTAAATCAAATTAAAATTAAGTACTTGTTGATAAAAACGAAACGAGAAGATTTTCGTCTTCAAAATCTTTGGAATTGGGTTGAGTCAGTTTTTGAAAAATCGTAGATTTGTGACTAAGAAAAAAAAACGACAATAAACAAAAACGTAATATTGTTTGAAAATGCTTCCATTATGGAAACGTTAAGAGGTTGTGATGGGTTGGGTTGGGTTGGGTCGGATTGGGTTTGGTTGGGTTGGGTTGGGTCGGATTGGGTTTAGTTGGGTTGGGTCGGGTTGGATTATGTTGAGTTGGATTGGGTGAAAACGTTCAGTTTTGGAAAATCGTACATTTTATTGAGGCTTAACAAAGATTAGAGTTGGAGTAAAAAATCTAATCGAAGACATATCATTATTCAAAAATGCTTTCCTAATTGGCGCCTGATATAAAGCCCACATGGAAATATTAACATGGTTACAGGGAACAGCCGAAGCAACTCATAGAAAATCGGGATGGGTTGGGTTTCCTTAAACACTTTTTCAAAACAGGAGAAGATTTTGATTATCTGCGAAATCTTTTGCATGCCTTTACTTGGTTTTGCAAAATCGTTTGCATTGATGATTCTAATTTATATTATGTGGAAGAACAAATATAAGAGTTGGAGTAAATCTAATCAAAGATGTTCATTCATCATCATTGTCCAAAAATGCTTTCATTATTATTATTAGGACTACAAAAAAATAAGCGAACCAACTTATAGAAAATTGGGGGTTTCCTAAATCAGAATAATAGGAGAAGACTTCATTATCTACGAAATCCTTTACATGTCTTGACTTGGCTTGGGTTGATTTTGATAAATCGTTTCAATTGATCATTTTTCTAATTTCTATTACGTGGAAGAACAAAGAAAAGAATTGGAGTGAAAAATCTAATCAAAGACACATCGTTGTTCGAAAACGCTTCCATTATTGTTGCCTTAGATTGAGATGAAGTGGAAATACTAATATGGATACAACAAATAGACGAAACAACTCATAAAAATTGTGATAGGTTGGGTCTCCTTAAATCAGAACAGATTTTCAAAACAAGATGATCTTCGAAGTCTTTTGCATGCCTTCATTTGGCTTTGGGTGGTTTTGGATAATCGTGAATTGCATTGATGATTAATGTTTCTACGATGTGAAGATTTTTGGTTGGGTTGGATAAGGGTGGGTAAAAAGTGGGTAAAAAGTGGATTACATTGATGCTTAATATTTGTGGAGGAACAAAGATAAGATTTGTAGTAAAAAACAAATCTAATTAAAGCGATGATTTTGTTCGAAGTTGATTGGGAAGTTAGTGCTGATATAGGTGGAGAGGAAATTCAAATGAAACATCTGGTTTGGGCCGGTTTAGGAAAATCGTTTTCAAGTCTAAGATCTACTTGAATATCTTTACCTTCTAGTTCTAATTTAATCAACGATTTAATAATTTCTAGAATTTTGAAAGTTTTTAAAAATTTATTGTTCCATACCCACAAAAATCAATGAGAAAAAAAAACAATAAGAGTACGAAGTGCAAATTATAATAAATCAAAATAAATGAAAACTGAAGAAATACAAATTTTAAGAACGTTAAAATATGAGAAAATTATCGAAGGCCAGTCCAACAAATAATATTGAAGGTAACGAAAGCTGAACAAACATATAAAAAAAATCAAATCGAAAGAAATCAAACTAAATTAATTAAAATATACATCGAAGCCTCTAAATTATAAAAATTAAATCACATCAAAATAACAGTAAGAATTAAAAAACAATAATTTCTTACTATAAACCGTTACAACTTTTAATTCAAATTTACGTCGACGGCTAATCCGTCGTCGAACAAAGCGATCTGTTCATTACGTCCGGGCGAAAAAAAAAATTAAAAACAAGATCGACGGAAGGGGTGTTAAAACCATTAAAACCGAAAAGAAGGGACAGATAGCAATATTTCAGGCAGCGCCGTTCTTTATTCGCGACAGCCATCAAAGGGATAATTTTTATTTTTCCGAAGGGGGTTAGATCAGTACGCGCACATGTTTGATATGCAAATTTCGAGCGCGGACAAACCCTTAGCGTCGAATTTGAATATTTCGACTAGATTACGCCGGCCCAGGCGAGCGATGGGCGACGTTCGACTGGGACGCGTCGACCGATCGTCTGGCCGACAGCGCGCAATAAGCCCGAAAGATAAATCAAGTTCTGGCCGCCATGTGTATTAAAAATGTTTTTCGGGGCGGCTGGAAAATCGAATTAAAATTCGCTTTGTTGTGCGTGCGAGATCGGGACGGAGTCGTTTTTATTTAAATTGCGTTTGCGTTTGTCGTCGTCGGCTCGGTTTTTGCTGTTTTGAGTTTTTGTTTTTTTTTCTAATTTTATTCGTTATATTTCCATTCGTTTGACTTTAATTTATTTCACGTTATTTGTGTATTTTCGATTCCTTGCTTTTTTAATTTTTTGCTAAACTTTTCACAGACTTCATTTATTTTTCATCTGCTTGGCTTCTTTCACCTTCGGTTGTCTTGTATATTATTGTTGTGTTTGTGTTTGTAATTTTGTGCATCAACCTATTTATTTAATTTATTTTCGTTTACTTTATGTCTATTTGCTATTTTATTCAGTGCTTGTGGCATTTTTATTGTTTTTGTTTAATTTGTTTTAGATGCTCGTTTTTTTTTTCATCTCATTTACATAAATCAGTCCTTGGGATCATAGATTTCAAAAATGATTTTGTTTTCAAAACCAACCCAACACAATCTAATTTAAACCAAAAATTCTCGAGCCCAAACCAAACAATCAAATGCTGGAACAGAGTCCAATTAAAATACGAACAATTAATACAAAATCAAAAATAGGTGTAAAGAAGTCTGAAAAAATATAACAAAATACAATAGGAAAGAGATGGAAATAAATTGTCATTGCAATTAAGATTAAAAATAACAAAAAGAAATAAGCTCAATGTGAAGATATTAGACGAAATAAAAACGAAATCACAATGTAATAAAAAAAAAAATAAAACGAAATTCAACCCAACCTAATCTAATTTTTTTTTCAAATGGATTAAAGTTAAGTTTGTTAACCAACCCAACCTAATCGAACTCAACCCAACCCAACCCAACCAAACGAAACCCAACTCAATCGAATTCAAGATGTTTGCAAATAGAACATAGTTAACTAAATGTATGTAATATAAAATTATTCAGAAGAAATTTCAACGTTGATAATAAATAGATTTGATTGGATTCGGTGTTGAATGTAAACCGATTCAATGAAATACAATTCAGTCGAAGTTCAAAATCGTATCTAACAACAATAACAACAATTTCATACCCAACTGTGAAGTAATATTGAAAAGGAAGTCAGTTAAAGAAAGACAATATAAGGAATTTCGAACCGAACCCAATCCAAGATGGGTTGGTTTGGGTTGATTTGGGTTGATTTGGGTTGGTTTGGGTTGGTTTTGGGTTGATTTGGTTTGGTTTGGTTTGGGTTCGGTTGGATTGGGTTGAATTAGATTGTGTTGGGTTGGTTTGGATTGAGTTGCGAGGGTTGGCAGGATTGGTGCAACAAAATTCGATTCTAACTGAAACAATAAAAATAAATATCAACCGAACTTGTAATTATATGAAAGACGATCCTAAAAACGAAAGTAGAATTGAAATTAAAAAAATATCAATAAATAAAACGAAAACCCAACACGACAATACTTCTTAATATAACGCAAAATTAAATTAAACAATAATTAAAGCCAATTAATAAAGCTAGGAAACGTAATCGAACTAATGAAAATAAATTTCCTTTATGTAGGATTTGATTCGATTGAATTGCATTGGATTCACTTTGAACTAATCCTACTTTGATATTGAAGTAGATTCTGTTGGATGAATTGGATCAGATTCGATTGGACCCAATGTTGAACCAAATGAATCCAATCAAACGTCGTTTAGTTCAAACTGATCGAATTCAATCCAATATCATTCAATTCAAACAAAAATAAAAAACAATTCAATCTAATCGTAATCATAATCGAAACAACCATTGCAGTTGTTTCGATTATGATTACGATTAGATTGAATTGTTTTTTATTTTTGTTTGAATTGAATGATATTGGATTGAATTCGATCAGTTTGAACTAAACGACGTTTGATTGGATTCATTTGGTTCAACATTGGGTCGCATTGGATTGAGCTGTGTTGACTTTACTTGCAGTGGGATGTATTTGATTACATTTGATTGATGACTTGGCATAACTTTGATTCAATTGGGTTGTATTGGCTAGACTTTCCATTATATTATTGAATTATTTGGTTACACTGGATGGTATTGGATTGCATATGACTGAGTTGTGTTGACTTTGATTGCATAGTATTCGACAAAAGGATTAAATTTGATTGCCTTTGGTTTGGTTGACTGGTTTCAACTGTATTGGATTGTATTCAATTGAATTTTGGGTGATTTTAAATGCAACGAGTTGTACTGGAGTGAATCTGATTAATTTCGATTAACTTTGATTACATTGAATTGTATTGCACTGCATTTCGTTGAGTGGTGTTGACTTTGATTGGTTGAATTTGGTTGAGATCATTTGGATTGGATTGTATTTAATGTAGTCCCGTTATGTCGTTAATGGGATTATAATAAATAACAATAAATAATTTTATTATATTGTCTTGTGTTGATTTAAAGTGGGTTAAATTGTATTGTATTGAATCAGATTTACTTGAATTGACTTTGGCTGCATTGGAATGCATAAGATTGGATTTGGTTCTGTTGGGTTGACTTTGTTTGCATTGTAATGGATTAAGGGATTACATTTGATCGACGTCATCATTAATATTAAATGAATAATATTTCCAAAGATAAATATGAGATTCCGTCACCATTGAACAGTATAAAATCTAAGAGTAATTGTTTAACAAAAGTGAACGGAAATGAACCAAAACCAAAGATTTGGTTGACTTTAATTGCATTCCATTGAAGTAGATTGCATTTGATTGAGTTGGGTTGACTTTGATTGTTTTTTTGATTGACTTTGGGAACCTGGTTGCAATTCAATGCAGTTACATTGAATTTAATTGACTAAGATTGGCATTGTGTTGTCTTGCATTTGGTTGAATTGAGTAGAATTGTCTTTGATTGCATTATACTGTATTGTTTATTAAGATGGGTTGACTTTAATTTCATTGCGTTCTATGGCATTAAATTTGTTTGACTTTGGATTGGTGTTGTTTACACTGGATTGGATTTAGTACAGTTGGGTTGTCTTTGATTATATGTGGAATTTGATTATGGAATTAAATTTGATTGTCATGGTTTAACCTTTAACTGCCTTGGATTGTACTTGGATTGCATTTGATTGGCTTGGGTTGACTTTAATTGAATTGGATTTCATTGAATTGAATTGATTGACTTGAGTTGACTTCAGTTGATTCCAGTGGATAGCACTGGATTTGATTGTGTTGGGTCGTATTGGATTGGGTTCGATGAGATTGAATTTTGTTTTTTTGAATTTTATTGTGGTGGATTGGGTTGCATTTGATTCACTTGGGCTTGGTTGATTTGGAGTCGAACTGATTTTATTTTTAATGATCGCAATTTTCGATTACATCGACCGAATTCGCGTTTGACTTCGACGCTTAAGTTTCGTCAGCAATCGATCATTTCCTTACGAGCGTATCCCCGCAACAAAACGCGTCGCCGACGTTAACATTGACAGCGCGTGGAACATCACTCTTCTCATTAATGCACGCGTCTTTTTTCCCCCGTTCGAAAACGATTTTTATCCCGCATTCAATCAATCGAAAGTCCGACCTTTGTGCGTCGTCCGTCCCGCGCGCGTTATTTATTGTCAGTGCGCTGCGCGCATGATTTATAGAAAATCATTAAAATATTCGAAATTAATTATATTCATCTTAAAGTCCCATCGACTGTGAACGGGGAAAAGCGACCAGCACAACAGAAATCCCCGCGCGTATGCGAGAGGAACACGTCGTCCGCGAGTATTGTGAGTGATCCACAATGTCATTAATCAAACCGATACGCCGGGGTTTCGGTGCATTTAAATGCACAACCATCTTGCACTATTAATCACGAAGATTTTAACAATGCCCCGGCCGCAGATACGGGGCCGTGAGATCATTAAAATTATGGAAATTATTTAATCTGATTTTTTTCGTCGTTTATTTTCGAAACCGGCAAATCGAAAACGATTCGTTTGTAATTTTAGATCGGCGATTGTTGGGGAACGCCACTGACGCGAACGGGCTAAATAAATCGCCGCGGACGGGCGACGAAAACATGTTGTGGACCGCGCAAAACGAAATTCGAACCTAATAAATAATTTTGCGATTGGAATTCGACGAATTCGACTGTGTTCGTCGTTTTGATATTTTCTTGGCACTCACTTACCAAAGACAAGTTTTGACAAATTTATTTTTCGAATCTTTGCCAATTTTCACAATTTCAAATTTTTGTGCGTTATCGTAATGTGACGACTTTTTAGCAATTTTCGACACTTAAGAAAATTTATTTTTCTTTGACGCAGTAGCAATTTTTTTTATTAGATTTGTGAAGAAGTTCTTAAACTTTAGCTTAGAAATAGTAACTTAGATTTGAAACTTGTAGGCTTATGTGATTGTAAATTATTTAAGTTAGAAAACAGTGTTAATTTGAGATTTAAAAGTCTTCATTTTGACGATAAAAATTTGAAACTTGAGATGACCTTAAACACGACTTAATACCAAGCACGTAATATTTTTTTTGATTAACTTAAAGATAATTTATTTATGACATTTTGCGACTGTTTTACCTTTTTGCTGATTTAACGATTTACGATTTCGCATAATTGTAAAATGTTCTTTTTGAACTCATTTGTGTTTTAGAAAATGTGGACATTTTGCAACTCATCATCCAACCCAACCCAACTCAACCCGACCCAACTCGACCGAACCCAACCCAACCCGACCCGACCCGACCCAACCACACCCACTTTAACATTTTCTTCCCTTATACAATTTCAATATTTTACACCACGTCGAACATTTTGTTATTTTGTTAAGTTTCTTTGGGTGGATTGGGTAAAAAACGTTAATTTCATCCACGTTTTTCGTATTTTCCAACTAGCGACGTAGTTCTCACCGGTTACAAATGCTAAATAACACATATTTTAACGAACGGTAGAGCTGTCGTGAATGATTGATGATCACTCTTTAATATTAAAAAAATACTATTTAGAAAATTTTGCGATTTATGCCACGACTTTATTAATTCACGCTTTTCAATATATCCACCGAATAAATTAAATATTTATAAATTTTTTTATTACTTATTTTATTTCTCTAAATATATCTCGTTAAAGAGGACCCAACATTATTTATTTTTTTTTAATTTAATTGTGAACAAACTATCATTTTGTTAAATGGGGGAGTTTTTTGTACAATTTTACGAAAGATGTGAATGGATATAAAAATATCGATACTTAACTAAAAGTTAATCAATTGGTGATTTCTTTTTACATAATTAGATCTTTATATTTTTTAATTGTTTATTATCCAGAATTGAATTTCCTACAACTGATTTTTCACTCTGATTTATTTTCTGAATTATTTTTCAGAATTTTTAATTTTTTCCCAAGTTAGTATTTTTTAAATTTTGTTCAACTTTAACCACAAATACAATGCACTAATTGACTGACATACTATTTCCAATTGGTAGTTTAAAAAAAAGTAGAGGTTAAACTTTTATACATTCCGGATACAAAACGATGTGCGTTTCTTTAGCAAGCGAATTTAAAATTTCATTGAAAATTCAACTAATCAAAATTTCAAATTAATGACAATCTTCAACATAAATTCTCGCCTCTTATCGGTTGATATCGGAAATATCTATCTTCTCAACTACAACTGGCAATGTTAATGCTAAATTTTACTATATTTTGTTTTCCCTTGGTAATAGGATTTCATGGGATTTGAAAGTCGTACATTTTAATTTATATTATTTAAATTCGTGATTTCATAAAAATATAGTTATAAGATATGAGATGCAGAGAAATTTTAATTTGGTACAATGTGCATGATGAGTTATTTTAAACAAAAAATATTTTGGATTTGAGACTTGAAGCAGGTCATAAATTTTATTTGGGGTATAATTTAGATTCTAGACATGCACGAGGCCCTGAATATAACTTACTTAAGTGTGCGGCAGAAAATTATTTCAGTTCTCAGTTTATTTCAGCAATCTCATTGGGTTGGGTTGAGTAACTTCGGGTTGGGTTGGGTTGGGTCGGGTCGGGTCGGGCCGGGTCGAAATGTCAATTCGTAACGCACTTTTGTGAAATCACATTTACTAATTTTAAAAAGGTCTTTTGTGTAGGGTTCGATATAAAGTTTAAATTGGGATGGATTTGAAAATTTTTGACACACAAAACAAAAGTTCGGCAAATTATCTGAAAAAAGTTTTTTTTTAAACTTTTAAACCATATTTTTTTTTAAATTAGAACCATTCGACCATTCCACGAAATGAATTTAATGTTAAAATTTATTGTTTAGTATCACTCGACGAAACATTGGAAAGAAAATCTGAATTTTACGCAAATTTTAATTTTACTTCATTAATTAATTAACCAATTAGATTGAAACAATGCGGAGAATAAACCATTTTCATAAAACTTAAGTGTTTTTCCACGATTTTTTTTTGTTTCGATTGCGCTGGTTTTTGGATCAAAATTGATTAGGACTGAATTAAAACAAACCCAACCCGATACAACCCAACCCGAATTCAGGGTTGGACTCAACTTAATTTTGATTTAACTGAATTGGATTGTATTTTGAATGAATTGCACTGGATCGGATTTGGACTGAATTGCACTTTGAGTTAAATGAATTTTAATTGAATTTGCATTGAATTTTGACTCAACTGAATTTGGTTGGCGTTGATATGAATTCGATCTGAATTGAATTTAAATTTGGTTGGATTGGACTGGATTGGAACTGAATTTAATTTAATTTTAAAAGAATTACACTGGATTTGGGTGGATTGGATTGGATTGGAATGGGACTGAATTTAATTCAATTTGTAAGAATTACACTGGATTTGGACAGAATAGAATTTGGTTGGGTTGGGTTGGGTTGGGTTGGGTTGGGTTGGGTTGGGTTGGGTTGGATTGGATTGGATTGGATTGGAACTGAATTTAATTCAATTTTAAAAGAATTACCCTCGATTTGGACAGAGTCAAATTTGGTTGGGTTGGGTTGGATTGGAATTAAATTTGATTCAATTTTAAAAGAATTACTCTGGATTTGGACAGAATTAAATTTGGTTGGGTTGGGTTGAATTTGGACTTAATATAATTCAATTTTAAAAGAACTTCACTGGATGTGGTCGAGTTGGGTTGGATTCGAACTGAATTTAATTCGATTTTGATGGAATTGGATTGGATTTGGATTGAAATGATTTCGGTAGGATTGAGTTGTGATTAAAGTAAATTGAGTTGGAGTTCAATTTATTAAAATTGAATTGGGTTGAACACACGTGATTGGCCAGGACTTGGATTGAAGTAATTTGTTTTGACCTTGGACATAATTGGACATCATAAATAAATCTGCTCGTATTGGTATAAAAGGATTCCGCGTGAAATTCGTGGAAAAACTACCCAACAATAAATTAAATCCCAAGCTAGACAAACTTCTAACACACTTCAGACTGGTGATTAAAAAAAAAAGATAATTTTTACGATTAGCGATTCAAAACGGGTACAATTTCACAAATATGACACAATTAACATACGATCGCGCACACGCAACGCCCAAAGATGGAAAAAAGTCGCCGGACGTACCTACGAACTGTGAAATTAAACGCACGCGCTGAATTATGGCAGAAACGTTTCATTGTTGCGGCGAATAATGTCGGATATAATATTGAATAAAATACTTTTGCACTTGGTCACACCTAAAATCGGTTAGAACAATAAGTAACTGTGTCATTAATATTTATTAATATATGCGCGACGGTGACGCTGGAAACGCTCGCTCGGCGCAACTTGGAAATCGCGGCCCACGTCCTCCGCTCGCGTTGCTAACAGACGGAGCGTTTTTCGAGCTGTGCGTCCTCTTGGCGATAATCGGCGGTGCGAAGTCGCGTTAATTGCGTTTTCAGAACGGCTCCAATTTTAAGGCCGTTTCTATCACGATTCCAATACGATATTATCACATGCATTGCGCCACGAAAAAATCGACTAATAACTCTGCTTGCGCAAGCCCGCTCGGTTACTGTGGTCGATTGTGTGTGTGTGTGAGTGTGTGCATGAGTTCGTGTGTTTGTGTTTTGTAGTTTTAATTGCAAAAATCCGTCGCAGTTATTTCGTCGGGGTTACGAAACGGTGTATGTAGTTGCGTCGATCGGTTCGAAATCGTTCGAAATTTAATTAATTTGGGAGCCGTTGCTTGTTGCAACGTGGTACGTGACAGTGGCGTAACTCGGCCGGGGGCATCCGACCAACCATTATAATTTATTATCATTATTATCAGTTAATATTAATTATATTACAGTGCACATGGAACACGAACAATTTTTTTTTCAATTCTTGGCATTGAGGAACTCACAATAAATTGAACACAAAATCTTAGCCAGAAAAAAATACTGATTTCAGTCAGGTTTGAAAATGAATTACGTTTTCAGTTTACTTTTTAGATCGGTTTTAGTATAAATTTTAGTTCCTTTTTATTTTGTTTCGTTTGGGTTTATGTGGGTAGCGTATTTTCTTATTCTACAGTTGGCACCACTTAACGTTTCATACATTCTTAAGAAATCCTCCTCGATTATAATTAAATATGAATTTTATAAATGAATGTTTGGGTCACCATTGTTCAATCGTAAGTCCATTTAGGTGAACTGGCGTCATCAATGAATTTCTATGCCCGGATGTTCAAGTTACTCACATTAATTGGCGAAGCTCGATTGTTTTATCGTAGGAAATAATTTAATGTTTACACCTGAACCCGAAGCCAATTGACATCTAAAGGTAGACAACGTTTTATTGTGAATTTTTGGTATTACCCGATGACGTATTTTTTCCATCTTTATGTTTTTTTTATTATAAAGCATAATTTTTACTGCACTTTTATTGCGATTTTGTCACGATTGCAATTCTTATTTAACGCTCATTTTTGAGATGTGCATCGTCACATGTTCTTTGAGATTTCATGCTGTAATCGAAGTATGTAGGACGCAATTTTGCTCGATGTTCAAAAAACGAAAGCCGATTGACATCTAAAGGTAGGCAGTGTTTTCCTCGATTAATTTGAATTACGTCATGACTTATTTCTTATACTCTTTGTTGCGAACGTTGTTATATTGATACATGCAATGTCAGATTTCATTGCCATACATCAAGTAAACTATGCCACTGCGCACAAAGAGTTTACAATTTCTATTCTTTGCAAAATAATTTCCCCAATTATTATGGAAATTACGGTTTTAATGACATATTTGGAGTACTCAATGTTTTCTAAATTATGTACTGTACCCCCCCCCCCCCCTAATTATAATTTTCTAGAATGGGGTGCAATTTTACTCGAAGTTCGATAAACCTGAAGCCGATTGACATCTAAAGGTAGAAGACGTTTTTGCTCGAATAATTTGAATTACTTCTACTTTTTCAATTTGGTTTTGTTCTTGCCGTGATTTGGTCGTCATTTCGAAAGCCAAGCATCGTTGGTCGTCAATCCAAGTCATTACACTGTGATAAAGTCAACGGTTGCCTCGGATCGGGCGAACTATTACTCGTCATTTTTCGATTACTTTGTTCACATTGGGTTGGTTGTTAATTAGCACTAGGTGTAAGTTTGCGACTAAGATTGATCTCATGGCGAAATATCTCTCGATACGATGTTAGAAAAACTAAAAGCCGATTAACACCTAAAGGTAAACCAATTTTTCTTTTGAATAATTATAAATATCGCTATGACGCATTTTGCCTTTTTTACGCTATTTATTACGAATGTGATTGCATGTTCAATTTTTATTGTCGTTTTTTATTGCAATGATGGCCGTTACTTTTTTTATTTGGATGTGTCATGTTGGGTTGGGTTTTGTTTGGTTTAGTTTCGTTGAGTTGGGTTTAGTTTAGTTTGGTTTGGTTTGGTTTGGTTTGGTTGGGTTTGGTTTGGTTGGGTTTGGTTTGGTTTGGTCGGGTTTGGTTTGGTTTGGTTGGGTTGGGTTTGGTTTGGTTTGGTCGGGTTTAGTTTGGTTGGGTTTGGTTGCGTTTGGTTGGGTTGGGTTTGGTTTGGTTGGGTTGGGTTAGGTTGCATCTTAAATTGCTGCCTGTTGGTCAGGGTGTAAGTTCTGATCTAAGGTTGTATTTTAATTAAATCTTCCGTCTGCACCTCCAGCTTTGAATGTTAGTTGTAGTTTTAAGTTCTAAGGTGACGCTTGGTTCTAACGTTCATTTAATTACATAAAGAAATAAACAAAGTACATCTTGCTTGAAATATTTTAATCAATGACATCCGAATTCATTGAATTGAAAGTCAGCAAAATTATCCGATTATCATTTAAAGGTAGATTATGTTTGTTAAAGTAGTTGATGAACCACAACACAATTCAAACTTGACAAAAACCAAACAGGGTGCAACACAAAACGGAAAATAAGAAATGGATGATGATGAAAATATATATATATTACGAACAGCAAAAATACAGCCCAATTGCTCTTTTTGGCCAACATGCTGCCGTTAAAATTCTGAAAATCGCTTTTTCAGTTACGTTATAAAAATCCATAGAGATAATAGAATTAGGTGCGAGTCTTATTTCATTGACTAAGATTAGGTAGCGCCTTATTTTATTGGTTCGAATTAGGTTGGGTTAAGTTTCAAAGGATTGGATTAGGTTGCGTCCGGTTTTATAAGATGCAGTTAGGTTAGATCCTATTTTTCGGCTTGGGTTAGGTTTTATTGACTTGGATTAGGTACAGTCATATTTTATCAGATGAAATTAGTTTCGATTCTATTTTATAGGATTCGATTACGTTGCCTTGTTTTTTAACTTGGATTAGGTATAGTCCTATTCTTTCAGACGTAATTAGGTTCGATGCTATTTTATAGGCCTGGGTTAGATTACGTCTTGTTTTATTGAATTGGATTAGGTCGTGCCCTATTTTATTTTAAAGATTTGGATTAGGTTATGTCTTGTTTTATTGACTCAGATTAGGTGGTATCCTATTCCTTATTGGGTTGCATTAAGTTGGGTCATATGTTGAAGGTTTGGATTAGGTTGGGTAATGTTTTATCAAATGGGATTAGGTTGGGTAATGTTTTATCAGTGTTATTGGGTTAAGGGGGGATCCTGCTAAAATAGCGTTTTTGGGGGAATTTTTTTAGGGCAGAAAAAAATGAGCAAGTCTAGTGAAATTTTTAGAGCATTTTATTGCGTATTGAGCATTAAAAAAAAATATGTCGAGAGAAAAATATTTAAACGGAACCGATTTTTATGCATATTTGTGCAACACCTTTCAATTGTAGTCTACAATCGGTGGGAAAGATGTAGCCCGTAATTTTTGTCTGAAACAAATAAAATCAAAGAAAATGGTAATTCTCATATATTTTCTTCTATGTGAACAAAAAAAAACCAAAAATTTTGAAATTCAAGATTTTTCTCAGGTTTGAAAATAAATGTGCTCTTTGCAGGAAGAGAAAATCATTTCAACTTGCTAAAAAAGTTGTTTAGAATTTTTTTTCATTAATCTTTTTAGTTCAAATAGAATAGAATGCTACTGAAGCCAACAAAAGTTTTGTTTCGTTTTGATTGTCTAGTTTTCTCGCAATCACACCCACCAGTTTAGAGAAATCGTAAAAACGAAAACTCGAGAAAACGTGCTCTAAAGTTTACGATCAGGAAAAATGTTAATTTTCGATTACTTACGGAATATCTCGTTATAATCCTATTATAGCTCTTACGAACTCAAAATATTATTGTTTCGAACGACCGATTGAACTTTTTTCAATACATAGTTCGGTGTTATGTTACTGCGGGGAGGGGCGCGCTTTTCGTTTGTCCGAGCGTTCATGCGTTCGTATATTTTTTGCTCGACACCTCACTGTGTTTAGTGCTGTATCTTTCAAAATATTGCTAATTAGCCGCTATAACTTTTTATACATATTCTTAGATATATTAGGCATAGATTTGAGCAATAAAAAACAAATCGATTTTTGAGCATTCTAAAGCAGGACCCCCCCTTAAGTTGGATCCTGTTTCATCGATTTGGCTTGGGTTGGACCCTGTTTTATCTGTTTGGATTATGTTGGAGAAAATTATGTTCGTACCGTATTTTACAGATATTTATGAAACACATTTTATTACTTTTTATTTAATGTATTACAACATTTAAATGACGAAAGAAAAAATTGCTCTAAACAATATTTCTGCCTTTCATTATGAAGCATATTGAGACATTTCTGTTTCTCTATGGCAACAAATTTTGTGTTTTTTTTCGTTAATAGCCAACAATAAAATATTATTTTTTGCATTTTGCAATGAAAAAGTCAACTTCACTTTGGTAGTTGTTTCTTACAATGTTGCTATATCAATAATTCTATTATTATTATTATTATTTATTATTGTAAGTTGAGGTAATACATTTTGATACAGGTGTTATTACAAATAAATTTGAATCGGTATTTCCATTGTGATGTAACGAAAAACGTCGAAATGTGTAGACAAAGCTGAATCATTTTTTTAAAGAAAAAGTTGTCGTAAAATTGCAATTTAAAAATTTAGAGCATTTTTTACATTGTATTCTACTTGTCCTACTAGTAGTTGACCTACAATACCGTGCGTATATTTACACAAATATGTAGGTTATTAGAATTAATAGGTGGCGGTGCTGCCGGCGACGGATTCACCCCGTACATCGTTCGTTTCAAACACACAACTAAAATAACCAGACGTTTTCGGAACGGTTTCATCAACTGCGCAGCAATTATTTCCTAAATAACCGGAAAAACGCACAGAATTAAGTTATTTTCATTATCTGCTCCGTTTACTACACTGATTGCACACATCCGTGAGTGGGAGAGAGATAAAACGTATCGCCTTCCGTCTTAGAAGCCGAACTGGGAAACGTTTTCATGGGCGCGCGGATCTAATCTCGCAAACTGCCGGTCGAATTCGAGCGCGGCCCGGCGCGAAACCGTCCGCCCGCCGAGTGAAATTGTCGCGGAACTTTCACCGCGACCGATCCGATCGGCCGGCGGCGACGCGCGGTCGGGATCCGCGCGAGTGCCGACACGTAGGGGAACATCCTTTTCGCGTTTTCCGTCGGCGCGCCACGCTACATTTACGGCAGAAATGCGCGATTCTTTTCGTTTACGAGCGCATTTTTTTTTATTATTAATTTCACGTTTTATCGGCGGCGGCCATTAATATTCATTTGTTTTCGTCGCCGTATGGAGGAAAATCGTTTTCCGTGCGTTTCGGAATCGTTATTATTATTATTATCGAGTCGCGCGTGTGTCACCGCTTTTTAATAAGCGTGATCGAAAACGGTCCGTTTTTATGGGCCGAAGGCGCAATCGAGGCGAATCGATTAGGCGATGCGATTTGATTCGACGAACGAAATTAAAATAAACGTTGGTGATTAGGCGAGCAGTGGCGGCGCTCGAAACAGGACAAATTCACCTGCATCAATAGTCCGAAAAGGGGCAGGAGGGTTAATAATACTTGTAGACCTGTACACGTGTATCAGTCTCTTTTGAAATATTCAGCATACCACACAATTTTACACAATAAATTAATTTTAACTTCAAGATTAATTACATACAATGTGGCCTGCTTAAGATTCAGTTTTTATGGTTATGAAGAACGATACGTAAGGTACCTGATGATTTTACGACTCACTGCTGTTTTGCTACTTATGCAGCGATTCACCAAGTGGTGATATCACTGCATGCAAAGAGTTTACATTTTTTATTCTTTAGTAATAATTTTCTTAATTACTATGGAAATTACTTTATTGTGCATTTGTCCCTATGACTGTAATTTTTTAGAATACCATTTTTTTTAGTTGTTGACCTGTGTATGATTTTTGACAATGGTGTAATTTCCCGCAATTTTTAGAGATTCGAGTTCGAAAACATTTTTAATATTCTTTCATCCAAACTGTAAACAATTTCAAAATGGTAGATGTTTTATATCAAGTGCCATTCATATTAATTACTGGATTTTTTTGGTTAATTAAAAATAATTATTTCTTTTCAGATTTTGGCGAAGGAACAGAAAATCCTTAAATTTCAGAAACTTTATAAAAAATATCCTGGGTTACAAGACAAGGTTAAATATATACTCTGCATTAGGCAGATATGAGAAACTTCAAAAAAGCAGCTAAATAAGCATAAAAATAAAAAATGAGGCAACATTGTCTTATTTTAGTGCATATTTAAGCTTCTTGAAGTAATCAAATTGCAAGGCAGATTTTTCTTTTGGCATTTTTTATTTACAATTGTGACAATTTTTATAATTTTCATAATTGTAGCAATTTGACATTTCCTTCTATTCTCTGTATTTCAACATTTTTGCAATGCATACAACTTTTCCATTTTATATTCAAGACCATTTTTGAATAGCTCGAAATTGCCAAAAAAAACATTGTGAAACGTTGTCCAAAATGTCAATGTGCCCAGAATAGTAGAAAATGCCACATTGTTAAAGTTGTAAAAATCATCAACATTGCAAAAAAATACTTAATTTTCAAAAATTATTAAACATTGTCAACAATTGTAAATGTCAAAGTGGCCAGAATAGTCAGCAATGACAAGTTTCCAAATTTTATAATAAAGTAAAAAAAGTAAACATAAAATAATAATCAGTGTAACATTATTTAAAATTCAAAATGTTACCTAACACACGAAAATATTAGTTGGACTATAATATTAGATTGTACAGTATCGTCAAAATTGTAAAAATCATCAAAATGGTTCTAATGTAATAGATTTTTGAATTAAATTGTATCAAGTGTTTCGCCCTCTATGAACTCATCACACCACCATGTATACAACCACTGAATGTAAGTTAACTCATGCACGCATGAGGGACGAGTTTGCGCTTGAGTACTAACGCCATCTATTCGTGCTGCTACGTAATTGTAGTGGTCTCTATTGGCCTACTAAGCTGGTATTGTTCAGATTTGCAACTACATCGTATACGTTGACACTAAAGTATTTGCAAGACTGAACAATACCGGCGTAGGGGATCGATGCAGGCCACTGCAATTACGTAGCAGCACGAGTGTATGGGTATTCACGTCTACATGACGCTTACGCTCACATACGAAGTTTTTGTTAACTTACAGTGTGAAACATTGGTAAAAATTTAAACAATGACATGTTAATATGCTCACGAATAGAAGAAAATGCCAAATTGTTAAAATTGTAAAAATCATCAAAATTGATGTCTTAAAGGCACACAAAATTGTGACCCATTGCCTGTGACATTTAAAATCTATTAGTTGTATAAAATGTTAAAGTTGTAAAAATCATAAAAATTTGCAAAATACTGTAAAAGGGTAATAAATGTAGTTAAAAGGTTGATAATTCGGAAATTGCTTAATAAGCTTAATTGCACGAATTATCATTTGTGATCTTTTCACTCCAATATAAAAAGAGCAAAACTGGCGTCTGTTTGCCATTTGCTCTGTTTGATCAATTGTTAAATTTCTGTAAATAAAACTTAAACAATAAACAGTCGTAACTTGGCGACGGTACCAATTAATCAATAGACTTGGGTGACATCTTAAACGTCAAATATTGACAAGAATTTGACGTTTCATAAATTTAAAAAATCAAAATTAATTAATATAAATAAGAAAACTCATAATGAATCAATCAAATCGTTGTAACAATTAATCTATCGACTTGGGTTGGGTTGGGTTGGGTTGGGTTGGGTTGGGTTGGGTTGGGTTGGGTTGGGTTGGGTTGGGTTGGGTTGGGTTGGGTGGTTAAACTTTATTAAACGTTAAATTTTAACAAGAATTTGACATTTCATAAATTTAAAAAATCAAAATTAGCAAACATAAATATGAAAACTCGTAGTGAATCAATCAAATCGTAATAACAATAACGACAGATATAAAAACCCAACCCAACCGAACCCAACCCAACCAAAACCCAACCCAACCTAACCTAACACAACCTAACCCGCAATATAATAAAATGTTGAAAGAAAGAACTCGATAAGGAGAAATCTGATAACGTTCATCCAGAACCCAATGCAAGTAGGGAAGTAATAAAATATGTTAAAAATAAATTGAAACAAAAGTCCTTAAGAACGTGTGCAATAACATTTTAAAATTTGTAAGTGGGATATATGTTTATGCATCAAACTAATATTTTCATCGAATATTCGTTACACTGATTAAAGCAACTTGTTTTCTTTAACCAGAAACTGTTTAAACACTTAAAATTAAATTAACAGACATGAAAAGCTTCAAAAAGCCTAGATAAGCTGCAAAGTTTCTTGTCTTGGTGCTTATTTAAGCTTTTTGAAGCATTTGAATCACACTGGGGCATAATTGTGGACGTCGCTGGTTAAAACGAGAAATTGCTTTCGATTATGTTTTTAAAAAAGCTACAAACTTATCCATCGATGTAATATTTTCATACAAATTACATTGCTTAAATGAGGCTATTATTAATGCAAAAGTATATTAAAATCAAAAGTTTCTAAAGCAAGATATAAATGTAGTGTCTCTTTTGCCATTTGCTGTCTGTGGCCAGCAATACTCGTAATCGTAACTCGACTAACATTTGTTGTCATTTTTTTTATTTAGATGTCAAGTTGGGTAATTTGTTGTTTTCGTTTGTTTGGATTGTTTTGAGTATTTTACTCTAATATTTCGTGATGAACTTTTTTGCATTAATTTTCTTTTCTTTCATTTATAATGTCATATTATGTTTTGACTTCAGTAATGTTTGGTTTCGTCATTTTATTTCACCCACACAATAAAACATTGCGACATTTCGGCCTCGACGACACTACGACTACGACGCGCGTGATTCCACAACAGACGCAATGTTTGCCCGCAGAAACCTCAAAGCAAGTCGGTAGTCTTGCGCCTTCCAGATAAGGCGGAGCAAAACAAACGTCTTTATCATCAAACGGCACCTCGCCGACGGCCGAGCAAATTTGCTCGGACGTTGCGTAAAGACGGCCGGGCGAGATGAACAATCGCCGCTCCGCGACCAATCGCTGCGGCGCGCTCGATTGCGGCAATTACAAATTGATGGAAAAACAAACGCAATCGGCCGTCGCGGACCAATGGGACGCTCGCGGTCATTAAGGCAAATCGCATCGGCAATTCGGGGCGTTTGGCGTAATTCGACGCGTTGTTGTCGCGAAGAAGGACTCGTTGTTCGGTCGCCAGGACGATTCCGATGCTCCGCCTTTGGGTTGAAGTTAGAAAAATGCGGGAGTGAAATTTTATATTTTTGGTTAATTTTAGGCAAGGAAAATAACACGAAAAGAAAAGTGTGGTCAAAAGAATGAAAATGGCTAACAAAGATCTTATCATCTTTTAGTTGGATTTTTGACAGACGCCAGTTTTTCAATTTGACATTTGAATGCCGTTTTGAGGTTAAGATGTAAGGTAGACGCTGGGTTGCCAGTTTGATGTTTTTGCGTCAGTTTGGTGATTAGATGTCAGTTTATCACATAAATGAATTTGTCGTTGTGTAATTGTAAATGAATTGAAAATTTCACAATTGTCATTTTGACGTTCAGCTATCATATCCTGGTTTGATATTCAGTTATTCATTTAACATTTGCCTTGATATGTCACTTTGACGTTTATCTGTCAAATTGATGTTTGTATGTCACCGTAGATATAAATGAATTATAAATTTCACATATAATAGTTTGCTGTCGAGTTTTAGGTTCAATGTTTAATGTTTGGCGTTTAGATGTCAGTTTATTGCATATATAAATTTGTTGAAGTGTAGGTATAAATAAATAGTAACTTCCACCGCTGTTAGTTTGACGTTTCGCTGTGAGTTTGATACCCGAGTATGAGTTGAAGTTCAGTCGTAACTTTAACATTTACTTTGACATTTACTTGCAAATTTATCAAAAGTTTAACACCTGATAGTGTAAAATGTTGCTGCCACTTTGACATTTATCTGACAGTCTGACTTTTACCTGTCGGCTTGATGTTTTCCTGTTACTTTAACTTTTGTATATCAGTGAAGATGAATTTCAAAGGTTCTTCTAGTTTGACATCTAACAGTTTGTCATTTAGTTAGCCAGCTAATGTCCAGAGTTCGACAGCAGTCAGTTACGTTTAGGATGTGATTTAATTGCAATTTTAGTTCGGTTGACATGTAGTCGTAAATTAATCTCGTGTCACCTGTCAGTTTAACTTGTAGCATTATATTTAAAGTAAATTATGTAATAGACCAAATTAACGACCAACAAATAATTTAATTGACTGTCAAACTGAGATGTAGTTAAGCAAGTTAATAATTAATTGGACAGTTCTATATATAACTGCCAGTTTGACGTATGACCGACAGTTTGGCGTATACCAGCAGCAATTTAACGTCCAATCCGCTTATTATGAACACATACATTAACTTAAGTTTGACAGGTTCCCGTTTGACAATAAGCTTCAAATTTAACGCTTATCTGAAAGGTTGGCGTTTGGATGTCAATTTGTGTGAATTTTAGTTTCATGTTAGGTTGATATGTGTATTTCAGTTTGACATTTAGGTGTAAAGTTCACGTTTAGATGCGAGGTTGACGTTTAAATGTCAGCGTAACATATATCAATTTTTTGATATAAAAGTGCAAGTGTTTGATGTGCAAGAGTTTGATGTCCAGGTACTAGTTTGACGTTCAGCTATTCATTTAGTATTTACTTTGATATGTACGATACATTAACCATATGTTAGTTTAACATTTAGCTGTCATTTTGACGTTTATTTGCCAGTTTCACGTCATATGTCTGTTTGACGTATGTATGACAGTTTGATATTCAAATGAGGGTTTATAGGTTGATTAAATGTTTGTTACTGTCGTGTAGATATAAATGAATCGTAAAAATTACATATTATAGTTTAACGTTTTGGCTGACAGTTTACCGTTTGACAATCCGATAACTTATAATTGACAGATTGATGTTCAATTAAAGTTTTAAAATGTTCTCGCCCTTATCTGTAACTTTAAAATTAACATATTAATCTATGTGGCGATTAATTTAATCCTTTAATTTGACATATTTTAACAGCCGTCATATACACGTTTGACATATACAGGTGAAATTATAAGGGTGCAGATGTACAGTTGCAGTTGCAGATGCGGGCAGTTTATTATATAGTTAGCTGTTTGACGTTACTCTACTTTACTCTTTATCCTTAATTGTAAATTTCACGTTTAATTGAGCAAGCAGTTCTATCACTTGAACCTTTAACTGAAAGATTAATAAACACACCTCACAGCAGGAGCACTATTTTCAACTAAGGAGTATAAAATCCAGTTTGACGTTTACTTGTCAATTTGACGTTTAGCTGAAGTTGAAGGCAGTTTGACATGAACGTGTCTTTATATTTAACATGAAGCTTTGCGTTTAAAGTTTTTAATCTACTTGATTCTTTTAATTATATGATATTTGACATATGTCAGTTTAACGCATACGCAAGTTTGACATATAGCACGTCACGTACTTGACAATTTGACGTTGAAGTGAACTTTTGTTAAGCACGTAAATTAACTTAAGTTTGAAAACTGCCAGCTTAATGTTAAATTTCTAGATTATGGTATATATGTAGTAGCTGGTTTATTCCTCAACTTGACGTTTTATATAACTATAACGGTTACGTACGTATAAACAAGTATTTTAAAGACTTTAATTTCATACTTTGAAATTTGCAGTTAAACATTTCTGTTTCATACTTTTTCATTCAAGTTTTTTTTTTTTAATTTAGTAAGCACGTGGGATTACAATAAATTAAATAGCATTAAATTATATACAGGGCGGAGAAAACTAATTTTTAAAGATTTTAATATTTGATTCTATATTGATGCGTCACTGGGCGGAGCTTTGGGATCATCTCCACTACAGCATCTTCGTGGTGAAATTTTCATATACCAATTTTCAAGCCCCCTCTCCATCCACCACGCCACCTTCGCAACAACACCATCAAAATGGCTCGTTACCGACGTAATTTATCTCGCAACGCGCCGATAATTAACACCTTTCGTAAATTACGGGCAAAAATAAATTAATAACGTCAATAAAATTCCGCGCATGACGCGAAACTGGTTCTGTCGGTCGCGGTCGGCCGTACCCTTGTAATTTGACATTATTTTCCGCCGAATGTGCTCACGGACGCGCGCGGCGCGCTCCAAATCGCCGCAATTCGGTTCTGACATTACCGACTTAGAAATATCAAGGTGAGCGGTCCCGTTTTTTCCACCGTTTCTTTTTTCTCGCGGGACCCGTCCGCCGAATCCGCCGGAGCGCAGGTTCCGCGCGCGACAAGTTTCAATTACCGCAGAAATCTCGCGCTGAAATGCGACGCCTCGGCGAGAGTAATGATAATTAGAGGCACTAAGAGCTGTTGGAACTCGTTTCGCGGATGCTTACATCATGTGAGACGTGTTCGACGAGGAGGGCGATTTTCCCGGACGTTGTTGTGTCAGCTGTGCGTGCGGTAAGTTTGTTTTGCGAGTGTATCGTGTCGGCGAAGTTTTACTGTCTGATTGGCGATCGAGTGCGTTAAATCTAGGTGGCAGAGATTTTTGAAAAGAATGAACATGTTTGCCAGATCCTTTAAAAAAATAATTTATAATGAAAACGTAAAATTTATAATGACTTTTCGATAAAGATTTAAAACGTGAATTGTCATATATTTCCAAAAATTTTGCATTTATTCAAATATTATTTTTTTAAGTTAATATAGTTTGCATTTTAATATATATATATTTTAATTTCATTAGGACATTTTATTGACCATGTTCGTCCATTTTTACGTAAAAAATTATAATAAATTATAACAACAATTAAAAAATACCCCATTTAATGTAAAATTGTCAAACATTTTCAAAAAAAATTGCATTTATGTTTTTTTAATTAATACTATTTGTTAAACTACACAATTAATGCATTAACTTCGTAGCATATAAATTTTTTTAGCATTGACAATTTTGTTCATTATATTAAGTACAAAACTGTGTAAAAATTACAACAAAATTTGTGCAAAAGTGCAAATGTAAATGAATAGAAAAAATATTTTTGATTTATTTTAGTGCGTGTGAAACTGGTTAGAGTTTCCGAAAGTGTAAGAAATTAAAAAAATGTAGAATTTGAAAAAATTAGAAAAAATGAAAAAAGTATTGGAAAATTTTAAAGAAATTGTAAAATTTTGCAAAAATTATTGAACTAGATGTAATTTGGACAATTTCATAAAAAAAACTGAATTTAAATAAAATTTTGAAAAATTGAAAAAATGTAAAATTTAAAACAATTTGTAAAATGTGGAAAAAATGTTAACTTTATTTTATATTTATTTTATATAATAATTTATGTTATTATTTATTTTTATTGAAGTGTACAATTTGAAAAATAAAATATTCTACAAATTTGTAAAAACTAAAATTTTGGATAATTTGGAAAAAATGGGAAAATTGAAAAAGGATAAGAAAAATTAAAAGAAATTGTAAAATTAGAAAAAAAATTATTGAACTAGATGAAATTTGTAAAAACTGAAAAAATGCAAACTTAACAATATAGTAAAATTTGGAAAATTAAATAAAAATTTAATATAACAGTTATTTTTAAATATTTTTTTTATAATTTACAATGATTTTCGATTTTTGATGCTTTTTTCAGACTTTTTCGACTTGGTTTTGGAACTTATGATGGCTTTTTGTACGATTTTTCACATTTCTAAAGACTGTTACATTTTTTCCGATAAAAATCCAAAATTGTAAAAATTGCTGAACAATTTTTTTGACAAAATTTATAATTATTAACAAATGTTAACTGTGAAATATCCTATAACTGAAATCAAAAAAAAAAATAAAAACTGACAACAAGATTAAAATTTAACAAATATAAAATAAATGAAATTGCAAATATCGTAAACATTAGGGAAACTGTGAAAAGTTAAAGCACAACCCAACCCAACCCAACCCAACAAAAATGTCATCACAAGTTAAGATTCGCGAAAATGTCAACATTTGGAAACATTTCAAATTTTAAAAGAGTAAAAATTACAAAAATTGAAAAAAACTCTTTAAAATGTAAGAAAATAAAATTATTACAAAAATTGGCCAAATTCTCTAAAACGTAAGAAAATAAAATTACGAAAAAGGTCAAATATTCTAAGATTTTGAAATATATAAAAATTATAAAAATAGCCAAACTTCTAAGTAATAAATTTATTATTAATAAAAACAAAACAGCGGATGTATTAAGGATGACAGCTGTTTCGCTCTATCTTGCGCTCATCCGCTGAAGGTACATAAAGTCATGCACTCACGACTGACAAGGAGTTGGCAAAATGCTCAAAATTCAAATGTTAAAATTGTAAAACAATTCAATTGTGTAAAATGAATAATTTAACAAATTAAAAATTAACGAAAACGCAAAAAATGGAATTACAAAAATTGTCTGCTATGCAAAAGGGTTAAATGTCCGTCGTTGGATTCGAACCCGGGTTCGTCGACTGGAGTCTTAGCCAGAAAATGTTAAATTGTCTCGTTAGCAACATATCACAAGCATGGACTGATAGTAGTACAGGACCAGTACAGGTTGCTAGTTAGCCAGGACCAATATAAGAAGTGCATAGGAGCTGTAGTTACATCGTCCATCCAGTTGCTTCTTAGACATGATTGTGATAAGTAGGCTATGAGAATCAATGGCTCGATGTGCTTGACATGTTCATCATACGTCCGCTACCCACTAGTTACAACGTTTGTCGAAACGGCTAAGACGTCACTTCGTATTATAACCGACGCAGAATCTCACGACGGACGAAAATTTTCCGATCTCTTACAGGCGCACAACTTGCGTATTAACTTTCATTACTTCAGTTAACGACCACTCTCTGGTTCGAAGCTCGAAGTTTCGAACGATGTTGAATAAAATTAAGTACGAAAATTTCATTGGAGCAAAACATGAAAAATTGAGATGATTGGGTAAACCAATGATAATTGAAGATTTGGGTTGGGTTGGGTTGGGTTGGGTTGGGTTGAGTGTACCTGTTATTAATAATATAAAATTAAATTCATCTCACAGAGATGGACTTCCAGCTTCAATATTTTTGGTTTGCAAATATTATCTGTTATTTAATTTTTTTATATTAACTTATTCTTATTTTTCTCTTATTTCACTAAATAATTGTTTATTAATTAGATTCTTCGAAATTCGTTTGATTGATTGCATTTCTTTTTTTTTAATCATTCTCACAAATCGTCGAAATTAACCCGCGAACGCAATAAATTCCGCGTGCCCCGGCACCGCGAGGAATCCCGAAGATCCCCCGCCGAAACGCGCCGTCCCCGAAACATGTTAAACAACTCGGCGCGCAGCACGAAAAAATAAAACTGACCGAAAAACTTCGCATTGAATTCACTTTAAGATGTAGGAGTGTCGTGTCTTCTTGTTCCCTTTTCGCCGGGCGGCCGGCGGATCTGTCGGCTCACGTCGACGGTGTTCCGTCCCATTTCGGTCCCAGGGGCCCGACGCGCGACAGAGACGCAGCGCGACCGCGGCTCGCCCCGGCGCGAATCCTCGCGACCGTTTACGTCGTTTTTATGCCTTTACACGGATACGCGCATTTTTTAGGGCTTTTTACAGATTTTATCGCGTCCGCGGCCGTTGCGGGGGCGCGGGGACCGCTTCGGATTTCCGCTCGCCTCGCGGAGCGTTTCGAGCGTAATTTTTCGTCGAGAATGCGATTAAGTACAGCGGTGTTTTAATTTGTGGAAATAATAGGAAAATAAAAATCGCACGCAAATACCAAGTCATTACTATGTAATAATTAATTGCAATTTATTTAATTACTCCTATTAATGTAAAAAACAAATGAATCACAAATCAAGATAAAAAGAATTCGTAGAAAAAGTTGAATAAATCAAAATCTTTTCATCTGTTTGTCCATTTATTGTTCTGTTATATTGTTCTTTGTACAGTTTTATAGCAATTGTAAATTGGGGTCCCCCAGTTTGTTTTTTTTTAATTTCCCATCACTTTTCTTCCCATCACTTTTCTTTCGCGTTGTTTTTTTCTTTGAATTCGTTTAAATTTGTGTTTTACTGTTAGAATTTTTTTCATCCATTCAATTTGTTGTCAAAAGGGCTTGTGATTTTTTAGTCATAATTGTCAACGTAACACAACGAAACCCAAACCAACCCAACCCAGCCGATCTCAACCCAGCCCAGCTCAGGCCAACACATGTTTTTATTGTTTAATTTGTGCATTTCATATTTTTTGTATTTTATATATTTTTGTCATTTTTTAAATTTTGAATTTTACCAAAAACATCTTTTTAACATTTTCGAATTTTTGACTTATTCATAATTTATGTTTGTAATTTTCACAATTTTTAGAACATTTTCTCCAATGTTGATTTTTAAAGTTAGCTTGCAATATTTGTAATTTTTACAATTTTTTTAAAAATATTTTTTTTTTCGAAATTTATATTCTGTTGAAAATTTTCGCTTTTATAAGAATTTTATTAATTTCATCGACTTTGTTAATTTTAAATATTTCAAAAATTGTTGAATTTAACATAAATTATATTTTGCATTTTATACAATTGTTGTGTTATATATATATTTTTGTGTTTTATATCACTTTTAATAATTTTTATAATTTTGGAATTTTAAATTTAACATTTTATAATTATATTCTTTTGCAAATTTTTCTAATTTCCACAATTTTGATTTAGAAAATTTGATATTGTTCTGTAATTTTTCATGTTATATTGGGTCGGCTTGAGTTTTAATTTTTACAATTTTTGAAATTTTTACTATTTTTATATTTAAAATTTTTCGAAATATTGATCTGATCATAAATTGTCACTTACCAGGAATTTTAGAAATACTATCGGTTTTGATAATTTTAAATATTTCAGAAATGGTTGATTTTCTGACAATTGATTTATTTGCATTTATACAATGTTTGCTCTTTAAAAAACATTTTTTGTATATGAGATAATTTTTATAATTTTGGAACTGTAAATTTATCAATTTTTATTTTTAACATTTTTGACGAGTTTTAATTTTTACGATTTTTTAAATTCTTCAAATCTAACCTTTCAAAAAATTACAATTTTACAATTTTAATCAGTTTAAAAATTGTTGATTTATTTGTTTATATTTTAAACAATTTTTGTATTTTGGGTAATTTTTGTAATTTTTGTAAATTTTAAATTTTGAAATTTTTCATTTTTTATCATTTTCTTATTTTTAACATTTCAGAATGTTTCCAATTTTTTTATTTAAAATCTTATAAAATTTAGATGGATTTTATGGACTTTGCTAATTTTAAATATTTCAAAAATTGTTGAATTTATGATATTTTTTCGCATTTTAGACAATTGTTGTGCTTTAGATATCATTTTTGTTATTTTTATAATTTTAGAATTTTAAATTTATAAAATTTTCAAAATTTTTTAAAATTTTAGTATTTTATTCATAATTTTTATATTTTTTCGTAATTTAGAAAAATTTCACGAATTTTGACTTCGTTCTGTCATTCTTCGTGGGTTGGGATGAGTATTAATTATTATTATTTTTATATTTCAAAATTTCTCAAAATATTGAAACGTTTCAAACATTATTGAGGTTTTGGTAATTTATTTATTTGCATTTATACAATTTTTGTATTTGAGATAATTTTTGTCATTTTTATCAAAAAGTTTATAATTTTCTTATTTTTGACCTTTTTCAAAATTTTATCCTTGTTTATATTCTAGGTAATATTATTTTGATTTAAGAAAATTTCATGTCTTCTGTCTTTTCATAAATTTTCATTTTATAAAAGAATTTCACCAATTTTGTCGATTTTTTTAACGATGTTTTGATAATTTATGGTTTTACATTTTCGACAATTTGGGCATTTTAAACAATTTTTGTAAATTTAAAATTTGAAATTAACATTTTTTTATATTTTTCTTATTTTAAAATTTTAGAATTTTTTACCTTTTCCTTTATTTGATTCGTGTTCTTATTTGCATTTTATATCATATTTGTAATTTTTATAATTGAGTTGGGTTGGGTTGGGTTGGGTTTGGTCGGGTTGAATTTTAATTTATACGACTTCCGCAATTTAAAATTGTTCAAAAGTTGTTATTTTTTCGAAAATTTTGATTGTTTACAGATTTTTTTTCTTAACAAAATTCGAAAATTTTCACAGCTTTGGCTATTATGTAATTTTTTCTTAATTATGTAACAGTTTCAACACAAACAAATGTTATGCAATTTATTGTCGTTTTCGAAATTTGGATTTTGCTATTATTTTTTGCAATTATTGCGTTTTAGATAAAATTTTAAAATGTCGATATTTTAAATGTTTAATTTTCGCAAAATTTTCAATTTTCTAAATTGTAACATTTTAAAAATTTTGAGCCTTTTTACAATTTTTTTTTGTATTTTAGAAAGTGTGTGTGAAATGTTTTTATTTAATATTTATTTAATATTTGAAATTTTTCGAAAAATTTAATTTGTACGACTTTTGCAACATTGTAAGTTAAATTTACAGTAGTGTACATTTACATTTAGTCGGTCGATTCAGACAATCAGCCTAATTAATTGCATCGTTAAAATTTTCAAATTATTAAGGAAAAATCTATAAACAGTCAAAATTTACGAAAAAGTCACAATTTTGAAAAAATTTAATGCAAAAGTTGCAAAAGAAGTTAAAAATCAACCCAACGCAACCAAACGTTACATTTTAACATTTTTGGGAGTCATCTGATCGTTCAGCGAACCAATGTTGAAAAAAAAAATAATAGGTGTGTGCCCCACTTATTTCGGTGGTGGTGGGATAATGAAAAATATTAGGATCGTCAATGCTATTGAATTTTGTTTGGAATTGTATCGATTTTGTTGTGTTTGCGAAACTTATACTTCGTTAGCGATGCATACGCACAATAAATGACCTTTTTAATTACATCGGACGATTCTCTGAAATCGTCCATAAGATTACGCAAAGTTTTGCCCCCATATGCGCACACCGAATTACTTAATCAACTTAATCAAGACGCAATTGTGCAGAATGAAGAAAAAAATACTAAAATAAAAATGTCTATAAAAATGCGCCATTCTTCAGCGCGAAGCAGATTTTCATAATGGGAATAACAAACGGCCCGCGGCGATCTAAAAATTCCGAGTAATTCACGCCACTTTTTCGAATAATTAATTAATTATTCAAATTCTCGCAAGCAAACGCTCGAAATAGACATTGCTGGGTACGCGGCGCAGGCGGCCGTCAGCCTCGCCTCCGATTAATAATCACAATCGATTAAATTACAATTTCAATCCTAATCGCGAAAAAACGCGGACGGATCGAATTCCCAATCCCGGCGATTTTTTCGAAATTTTCGCCGTAATTGGAAAATTGCCCCCGACGCACTGGAAACTACTACGGTTTTAATTGGGAGATTTTTTCGGCGCCCCGAGCCCCCGCGCGCGCGCTCGGACCCCGCCATTAGTGAAGTTATTTATATTATAATGCGACGGGCGTCCGGCCCGGTCCTTTAAGCGCAATCTCCGCTGAAATTTTTAATAAATATTCAATATCTTCATAATATTACAAGATAAATAAATTAGGCTGCGCATCGACCCAATTTAAATTTGCATGAAATTATGATTTCGGCGCGTTTTTACCGTCGGCGTACCGGCGGCGGCATTTGCATAATGAGGTTTAATTTAAAGTGCTTTATAAACGGCGGCGGGTCCGAGACGTTTTCGCCGTCGAAGGTTGCGGTGACGAAGACGCGGCGCGAACGAACGGTGTTGTTTGGCGGCTTCCGGTTTTCCAGGAAGTCGGACGGGGAACTGTCAAATGAATACCGAAAATTTAATCGAAATATTTGCTGACAATCCATTTCGAAGTACTTTAAACACCTGTTTATTTAAATAAAACACCTATTATTTTTTAAACTTGATTATACTATGAGTAAAGAAGACAAATCTAAGAAAACAGTGGAAATATTAAACATAATTTTGAATGAAATAAGTCACGACGTAACTTAAAAACATTTGTCGTAACAAACTGGCCAGGCAGATACAGGGTAGGTTCTCCACCACTTATTAAGCCAAGTTACAAAATTCCCATTGTTAAACTTCATGGCTAATTCTGTGACTAATCATACAACATAACACTCTGTTATGTTATGTTGGGTTGGGTTCGAGTATATGATTAGTCACAAAATGGGCCATTTCTGCGACTAATCGCAGACTCAAACCCAACCCAATCCAACCTAACTCAACCCAACTCAACCCAACACAACACTACACAACACTACACAACACAACACAGCATAACACAAACCAACTCTTATTAAGCCAAGTGGCAATTTTTCTATCGTTATATTTTATGCATGTGACTAATTACAGACTGTTGTATTGTGTTGTGTTATGTTGCGTTGTGTTGTGTTATGTTATGTTGTGTTGTGTTATGTTATGTTGTGTTGTGCAGTGTTATGTTGGATTAGGTTGGATTCGAGTCTATGATCAGTCACAGAATGGGCTATTTCTGCATCTAATCACAGACTCGGAGCCAACGTTACCAAACCAAACACAACACTACATAATACTACACAATGCTACACAACACTACACAACACTACACAACACTACACAACACTACACAACACTACACAACAGAACACAGCATAATACAAACCAACTCTTATTAAGTCAAGTTGCAATTTTTCTATCATTATACTTGTTTACACATTTACACACTTGTTTTACTTTTAATTATTATTTTGTTTTCATATTTTTACTTATATCCGATATTCAAGTTCCTGAAATTGCTACAACTTGATTGTTGTGGAATAAGAATAAAATGCTTTAGATCCTGCAGCTAATAAATATATGATGATTATTATAGTATTAAGCCCCACCAATATTTGTGAAATAGCGGCAATTATTGCTACATATTTGCTACAACTTGGACGTCACATTGGAACAAAGTTAAGAAAGGTTTGGCTAGTGTATATACAAACTGGATCTGTGTCAGCGAGTTTCCATGCCTGTCAACAACATTGATATATAACTAATTATATATGAAGACCATTAACTTATTGCTACGTAATTGCTACAGCTATTTGTAAAGTTATAGCTTCTGACTTCTGACGACACAGAAAAATATTGCTACGATAGAAATTCAGCATAAGACGTTATATACAACTGGATAAACTTTTTCAAGAGGGTGCCATTATTGCCACGTAATTCTCTTGATTGCTACTGCTATCTCTATATTAAGAGCTACACGTCATCACACGTCATCACAATATTGTTACGACATGCATAAAACATTACACATAACTGGATTAACTTTTTTTAATGATATTTAATTTTTACTACGTAAATCCCTTACAATTATCCTACAAGCAACGATAAGAGAAATATCATTATGGTCCAAATTTTATACCCATGCATAAAAAACGACGCGCAACTCGATGCAATTTCTTTGCGAGCATACGATTATTGCTACGTAATTCTCTTACAATTATCCCACAAGTTCCTACAGCAAGAGAAATATTGCTGCGATTCAAATTTTATATCCGAGCATACAAAATGACGCAAAACTGGATATAATTTCCTGAAGACCAAACAATTATTATAACGCAATTCCCCCGATTGCTACAATTATCTCTTGATATATTTTCGTTAAGAGCAAGCAATGGTTGCTGGATAATTGCATCGATTGGTACACCCAAAGCTTTCATTCTAGCATAAAAAATGACGCGGATCTGTATATAATTTCTTGAAGACCATGATTGCTAAATAATTCCATTGACTTTTCAGGTTATCTCTAAGTCTAGAACTACAACTCACTATGACAAGTGAAATACTGCTACAATCCACGTTCTACAGACATAACATTGCCTTATAACTGGATGTAACTTATCGAGGAGATTTATTACTGAATACTTCCATAGACTGCTATAACTATCTATATAACCAAAATCCCACATCCAGGCATAAAAACGACGCACAACTGGGTGTAATTATTTAAAGAGTATACAATTTTTGCTACGTAATTCCATCGATTTGTACGACCAACTCTAAATTGGAGCTACAAATTTCTACAACAAAAATATTGCTACGAGTTAACTTCTACATCCAGGCATAATAAATGGACTATTGCTGTGTGTGATATTTTAGTTAGTAACGTAATTAGTTAGTGATATAGTTACGTTTATGCTCAAACTCACCACAAAGAATTACTTGTATAATTCTAACGGCTAATCAACTGATGAATTCAGATCGAAATCGCGTTTAGGTTCTAGGTGATATTCCAGGATTCCATGGTTTGATAATCAACCTAATCTTAGTTTTGTGTTAATCGAAAACTTGATGACTCTGAAATATAATTTGCTCTACCATGCTGGAGTCGAATCTGATTTATTGATTTTCTAGTGTCATCGGGTTGGGTTGGGTTGGGTTGGGTTGGGTTGGGTTGGGTTGGGTTCAGTTGCTCAATCTCATTGACTTTAGTTGTTTGGGTTGGGTTGTGTTCAGTTGTTCGAACCCATTGATTTTGGATGTTCAACGACAAATACATCAGCTTCGTCAACTAAAATAGGCCTAGGAGGTACATTACCTGGATGATAAAGTGGTATCTGTAGGTGGATGTTCGTGCTGTTCCTAGGTTTGGTACCCAGTCAAATACTAGTTTTGTGTTAATCAATCAAATCTCAAACGAATCTGCATCGGGAAAAAAATGATCGACCTAATTTACTGCGATACAATGGAGTCCATCATAATTTATTTCATAGTGTAATTGGGTTGGGTTGAGTACAGTTGATGTTTGATTGTTTGTTAAACATTTGGCGTCTGATTGTGTTTGTGAACTTGAATAAACTTAGGACGCAAACTAACACATAAGACTATGAAAGCCTAAAACCGATTGGTTGAAAATTGATGTCATAATTTTAACTTTTTTTAAATAATGTTCTATCCAACTTAACTGGGTTAGGTTGGTACTTGAAATATAGGTTTGTTAAGCTAATTAGGCTACATAACGTAAAAACTATAAATATGGTTGTGTAATTTTTACTTTTTAATTTCAATTTATAATCAACCTAACCAAGTTGAAATGCTTACCAACCTGAATTCGATGAAACGAAAACAAACTGTACATTCACTTGTATTAAGATTGGTACTGACTTAATTTTTTCCATTTTTCATTCATCTTCAGTTGACTCTAACTATTTGTAAAACAAAATTAGGCTTCGACGATATTTAAGGTTTCAATTGTGGTTGCAGGTTTCGGGTCGTTGGATGCAACGAAATATTTCTGATTGGCAACCTCGCCAAAAGCTTCCCAAAATAATCTAAGGAAATCAACCCAATCAGTTAGGTTGAGCTATTAAAATAATTCGTTATGTTTTGTTGAGGTTGAAATAGTAGGTATTTATTATATGCAATTAATTAAAATCAATTCAGCTTAAGATTATATTGGGTTGATTCGAGCCTACTTTTTGCTCGATTGTTTTAGGTTGGGTTGATCGTTTCGGCGTCACTAATTTCTGAACTTAGGATAATTTTTGGCATTATTTTGGCGATAAAGCGTTCTATTATTTCTACTTAAAGTTCCAACCTAGGATTCGCTATAAAACAGTGATTACGTTGATTTCACTTTAACGCCTACATTTGCGGATTCATCGCAAGGTTTTTTTTCCTTTGCATTTAATTCAACTCGCATGATTACTATTTTTAAATCGTTTTCAGTATTTTTTAACCTCAATGTATTTTTCATCGATTAAGAAACTAGATCCATAAAAGTCGATTTATTTAAAGCCATTATCTTTACCAACATTGTTGTCGGGAGGTCCGCCAATAAATTGGTTTCGCTCGCAAACATTTCCTATCCATAGTTTCGTCGACTGTCCTTGGACAACAAATGAAAACGAAACTTTTAATTCTATTTTTTTTTAATAATGAGTTAATAAAAGTTACATAATTGTAAATTTCTTGTTTTTATTTAGCCAATCGACTTTGTACCGTAAGTTACTGGCGATTACACGAAACGGATTTCCGCGTAAAAATGTACGCTTGCACAGGTGAGGCGATTATTGTCGATATTATCGGCGAATTTACGACAAAATTGAAGACAAACAACGCGAAGCTTCCGCGAACCCAGATTCATTCCAAGAGACGCAACTTTCGTGCGGAATGAAAATTAGTTGCAGATTAACAAAGTTAATTTCTTGCAATCGCAAATTTCTGGGAGTTTTTAGAATTTGCTATTTTGTATATTTTCCAACGTGAAGGGGAGATATATCGTTTCAGTTTTGAGCTTCGTCGGTTGCAATTTACATTTAATTGTAAATTGTAAAAAATTGAAAACATCAAACTGCCAGAAATGAGAAATTGTGCAAAATTAAAACCGGTGGCGGATTCGATAATTTAATTAATTTCGATTTCAGATTTTTTATTAACGTTGGAACGTTTTACAGTTTTATAGAATTTCGAGACAATTTTTTGGAATATTTTTTTTTTATATTTACAAAATTTTTGTAAATCGAGTACATAGACGGACTAAACGTATACATAAAAATGAACACTTGTATAAATACGGTTCTATTTTAAGGCTGGATTTCGTGCAAAATGAAAATTGGTAGAAAATTCACAAACATTGTAAACACATGATAAAATTTTCCTTTACCTAAGAAATAATTTGATTAAATGCAGATGCTTTTTATGGAGACATTTTAAGGAACGAATTGATGTTTATTTTTGTAAATCTGATAAATTTACAAAAATGGGAAAATCAACGCGAAATTTTGAAACATCGGGAGTTCATTTATGTAATTTTCGTGTAAAATTAAAATAAGCAGAAAGGTCACAAATTATTTTTTTTGCAATTTCACGTTGTAAATTTTAGGCTTTCGTAGATTATACTAAAAAATTGCAGTACGTGTTTGTAAATTGCAAACCCTGGATAAAATTTGTGAACGTTGAATGTTTTTGTAGATTATACTAAAAATAGGGTAGTGGAGTGAATGTCTAGATGGCGTTAGCGTAGCCTTTTTTGCGTAATCACTACAGGTTTACAAACTTGAACACCTGTAACATTCACATTGATTTGTAAATATTTGTTACATTGTGTAAATTAAAAAAAAATATATTTTTTTTTTATTTGGAAAATAATTAAGTTAATCGCGCATTAATCTTAATCGAAAAAATATATAAAAATAACTCAAAGTTTTAAAATTTTAACGCCTGCAGTTTTGTTGCTATAAAATTTTTGTGCGAAATAAAAATTGGTAGCAAATACGCAATTTTTTGTAAGCTTGCTAGACAAAGAAAAAAATGTAAATATATTATCTATAATTAACATTACTTTTCCAAATTGCAAACTTTTGTTCCAAATTTGAACAAACAAACCTGGCGGAGATATGAATCAACAGTATTAAAATTTAATATACAAAAAATTCGAAAAAACAACTCGAAGCTCTATTTTAAGAGTCGACATTGCACAGGTTTTGTAATTTTCGTGCAAAATTAAAATTGGCAGCAAATTCACAAATTAAATATGTTTGCTACTCGGATTCATTTCGTAAACGTTGCTGGTTTTGGAATTTTGTAGACGTAAAACGATTTAAATTAGAACGTTTGAAATTTCAATTTTTGTAATTTTTGTAATACTTGTTAACTTTTTAAAATATATAAGAAAAATTCGAATATCGAATGATTTACATGTTAGATGTTTTTTTTTAAGTGCAAGTGAGTTGGATTTTATTGGGGGTTTAGTTATTTGAGTAAAATAATAAATTTACAAACAATGGAAAAAATACAAGAACCACGTTATTTACGTCAACTCTTGACACGTTTTGAATTTTCGTCCAAATTAAAATTGGTTAGCAGATTCAGGAATTTTTCATAATTTTTTGTAAAGGTTTTGTTGGTTTTTTTTTATTTAAATTTTAACATTTTACATACGAACAATTTTTGTAAACATTTCCTCCATTTTATAAAATATTCTTTAATCTGACATATAAGTGGAGTAATTGGATTAAATTTAGATTTAATTGACGAAAAAACACAAAAAATATAACGATCTCTTTTAAGAGTCGAAGTTGTTCGTGCAGGTTATGTAATTTACAGCAAAATAAAAATTGGTAACAAATTCGTTGATTTGTGAAGACTTTTATATATTTTTTAAAATTTGTAAAAGTTAATACAGTTTTTTATTGAACTTCGCGCACTCGATTTAAAATTAATCTTAGACATTGTTTGTTTGCTATTGTTGTAAATATTTATTTTTTTTACATAAAAAATCTAGAATAAAAGTTTCTTCACTTCACTTCACAAATATGGGAAAATAATACAAGTCGATGTTCTACATGTCATGCAATAAAATGCAAACGCAACAACATTCACAACTTCGATTTTTTGTAAACTTTTTTGTAAATTTTTGTTAACATTTTTGAAAATATTTCTAAAAAATTGTTTATGAAATCTTAAAAGTTTTTGTAAATATCAAAAAAAATATAATACTTTTATAACAACGTCGCATAATATTTAATTTGACAAAATACAATTTTACTACATTTACGTGCATTTTGAGTTAAAGGTTGGGTTGGGCGTCAGTCACAGCGTAAAGCACCAAACATAAAAGATTTAAACTACATTTGAAAAATTTACTTACTAAAAACCCAAAATTCTTTAATAATAAAAAAATCTCAAACCTGACAAATTTATAATTAATTATAATTGTACTAAATTTACGTTTTGTGGCGTCGGGTTTTGGGTTCGGAGTTTTTGTAAAAAATAATAAAAAAAAATTATTACAAAAATTCTTTAATTTGATAAACCAACAAACAATTTTATAAAATTTACGTGCATTTGAAGAGTTAAAGGTAGGGTTGGGTGTCATTTACAAAGTCACGAAACTAAAAAAAATTGAAAAAATTTAAATTATTACAAAAATTCAAGAATAAAAAATCTGCAACCTGACAAATTTAACAATTGCAGCTAATTTACGTTTTTGTAGGGTTGGGTTGGGTGGAAAGTTTTTGTAAATTAAACAAACAAAAAAAAAATTACAAACAAATCTTTAACTTTGCAAACACATCGAATAATTGTATTAAAAATATGTTCAATGGAAGAGATAAAGGTAAAAAAATTCTCAACCTGACAAATTTAAAAATTGCACAGAATTTACGCGTTGGGTTGGATCGGGATTTAGTAAATCGAAAAATTAAAAAAAAAAAAAAATTAGAAAAGATTCGTTAATTTGACAAACAAACGAATAATTTTATTAAATTTACGTGCTTTTGAAGAGTCAAAGATTGGGTGTAAGTTACAACATGAAAAGTCAAACAAAACATGAACTACTAAACTTGAACTACATTTGAGAATTTTTTTTAAAATTAAAAAAATTTTAAAAAATTAAAAAATCTCCACCTTGACGAGTTTAATAATTGCGTAAAATTTACGTTTTTGTGGCATTGGGTTGGGTTGGGAGTCTTTGTGAATCGAGCACATTAAAAAAAAAAATATATAAAAAAAATTCTTTAATTCGACAAATGTGTCGAATAATTTTATTAAATTATTATCTAAAGGTTGGACCGAATTGGGTTGGGTGTTAAGTTTATATAAATTTAATAAATTCATAACAACAAATGTACAAGAACAACTCGAAGCTGTGCTCAACCCGGATCTAATTTAAGAGTCAAAATTATTTCATTGTAAACAAAAAAATATTTTTACCAAATATATGCAAAATTTGGATTTGGTATTTTTTCTAGATGAGCGACAAATAAATTTATAAAAAATACACTTAGGATTTTATAGAATTTACTCGTAAACAATGTATTTTTTTAAACATGCAACAAATACGTAATTTGAAACAAGGACATTTGAAACGTTCACAATTGTTATAAATAACTGCGTTTCAAACACGAAACCCACAATAATAGATTTCGCTGGATAAATTCATTAAACTATCTAAAGATGATTTTGTTTATCTTGAACTCAAAAAAAAGCACAAACACAAACTTTCATTGCATAAATTTGCCAAATTAAAGACACGAAGTTAAAAAAAAAATAATTCACGTTCACATATTAAATTAGTTCTAAATCAAAACGGAACAAAAATTCTCATAACTGACTTTAACGACCGTGGAATATGTTTAATTAAAAGAAATTTGATGCAAATCAACGAACAAGAATTAGATTATAGTTCTATTTTTCATATCTAAACACAATGATGAAAAATCCAAGTCTAAGTAAATAGTATTTCAATTCTTTTGAAATACGAAAAAAAGTTTTTACGACATTTTCACGAATCTAACGAATAGAAATCGTGTAGTTTAGATTTAACTTAAATTTAATTTCATCGTCAATGAAGATATACTTTGTAACACAGATTTTTATTTAAATCACAGACTGATAAAAAATGGTATAAATTTGTTTCAAATCGAAAGAATTCGATTGAATTTAGTTCGACGTTTTAGAATATTTTTAACTAATTTTTTCCAACATAGACGAGATTTATTTAGATTTTCGCTAAATTTGTGGAATAATAAGTTCTAATTTAAGAGTAATGAAAATTAGATGACAATTATTAAAAGAAAAAATCATTGCAATTGAACTCAAATTCCGTCTCAAACCGTCGCAGATTAAAAAATTAAAATAAATTAAAAAATTCCAATGCAATAAGCGAGTTGGGCGTAATTTAAATTTTAACTCGGGTAAATTTTTTTGCGATTATAAATTCTTTTTGAGGCGCATCGCAGATTCGAATAACGCGAGGAATTCGCGGAATAAAAGGATTTGTCGAAGCGCGGATTACGACGTTTAAATCCGGGTTAAAGTTGAGGGAGTTGGGAGATATTTTGTGACGGGGTTTGAATTTTTAGGATTAATTTCGTGCGCAAATTGTTACTTCAAGGAAATGTATTTAAATTAAATGTTTGTTCAATTCGCTTATAAATGTGCGATTTTTTTTATGTGAGTTACATTGAATTTTTTGTTTATTTTTCAAGTGGGTTACGTAACGACCCCAACGGGTACTCGTCTACTGAAATTTCGTCGTTACCTTTCTTAAGACGCTCGTTCCTTCCGACGTCATGCGTGCCACCGTTTCGGGCGACAGGGTGCACGCATTAATTTTCCCTCCGACGTCCGCGCGACGACACAGAAACAAAAACACTGCCGCCCGCGCGCCCAATTGTTTGCGCGCACTGCGATCGTCACAACAACAAAAAAAAACGCACTTTACGCGGAAAAGTCCGCGACGCGTACACAGCGAGAACAACGACGCGCCGACCGTCCCGACGCGAAGCGCAACCACCGGCTCGGCTCGTCCGTCCGGAGGGGGTCGTTCGTCGTCGAGGGTTGGATTTTTTCCGACTGGCAGATCGCTAGCGAACGTCCTGTGCTCGGTCACGCAGCGGTTCGAGACCGACTGAAGACAGACACACTCTGAAATACGTAGTTTGCCCCCACCACCGGGGGCTACCGATCCCCACCGCGGCGCGCGTCCGAAAATTTCAGTTGAAATTCTGAAATTATATTGGTTCGCGGCGCGAATTGGGCGCTATCCTCTCTATTCGAATCGAACTCGGCGGCGAAAAAATCGAATGCGCGCCGCCGAGTGCCGCTGTCCTGCCGGTTGACGCAAGGATTGCGTGCACTCGGCGGAAAAAAGAACGCAACTGGAGGCGGGGGAGGAGCCTGTGGACGTTTTGGCGTGCGTTCTCTCGTCGTACACAAGGCGACAGTTTCATTCATGAAGCGAGGTTTTCAGGCGTTGGCCGCGCGTAAAGCGGTGTCGGCGAGCGGGCGCGGGGACCTCGCCGAGAAACCGGAAGACGAGCGTCGCAATTTTTCGCGATACAATTACTTAATCGTCGTAATTACCGAGCCAGAGGAATCCGAATAACACAATCACTTTTTAACGTTGCAATATTCTTACAAACACTTAATCTCTCAACTTTTATCTAATAACTAAAAATTACGCAATTCATCATTTAAAGGACTTGACAAAAGAACATTCACAAAAATATAGATGGCGTTAATTCACTCAAAGAAACGCCTGTCACTTAGATTTGTATGACTTTATACACTTTCAGCGAATTTGTCTTTGGTGGTCTGATGAGTCCGTAACGGTAAAACGGCCGTCAGCACCCATAACATCGCTGACATTCATTCTCAACAAAACGGTATTGACGTTAAAAGATGTCCAATATTCACAACAATAATTATTGTTGACGAAATAATTTAAAAAAATCTTTATTCTTCATTAATGAAAAATAAATTAGAGTAACCGTTTGAATTTCATGCACACACGTTAAACATAACAATAACACATAAGAAATCTAAGGATAAATAAAAAATTCTAGTTAGCAAATAAGACTTGAAGACGGTCTTAAATTTTAACTTATAATTTAAGTATAAAAGAAAAAATATTTTAGCTCAAAAAATCAGATAAAAGTTCAGAAACTTGAAACTTGAAAAATGTAGCTATCCAAGACATCCATGTTAGTTGAGAAACAATTTAGATTCAGGACTTGAAGAATGTTTCATATTTTAACTTAGAACATATATTACAACTGAAACATAGAACAAATTAATTATTTTAATTGCAGAGTAATTAAGACGACGAGGTTTTAAATTTTACAAAAAAATTACAACAACATAAATGTTAAGTTTATTATTGCAAATTTATGAAAGTGATGAATTTCGTTTCGATTCTTAAAATCCTCCCCGTGGGACCAGGAAATGTATTAAAACGTGAAATAAAAATTGTTAAAAAATGAAGTAACTAACCTAAGATGTTTTCAACCAAATTTTTATGGTGACGCTAAAAATAACGTCATTGTGTGGAACTAAACTGTTGCTAAGCCAGGGGCGTATTGTTGATATTTCATTCCTATAATCTACTTGTAATAACACAGAAATAATCTAGAAACTTCAATCTTTGATTTTCTACATTTTACCATCTTCCCCTTCCACATTTTTGCCTTTTTATTTTTTACTTTGTTTATTATTTATTCTTCATTTGTCTACAATCTATGGTTTTAACGATGAAATTATATACAAAATTGTGTTTTTTCGGCAGCTTATTCATAGTTTTTAAAGCCAAATTTGCAATAAATTATTTAAAAATTGTACATTGAAAGCTATAGCAACGTGTACTCTCATGGTTTTAATGCAAATTTAAGCCACAAATTGTTAAAACCGGAACAATATGGAGACTTACGATGAAAAAATGGGCAGGGATTAAAAGCCCAAATGTCAAAATTGTACAATAATTACAAAAAACCTTTTAAAACGAAAATTTCTGGGCTAGTTTTTAGGCGATTTAAATGGAAAAAAGCACAAATTTTGTAAAAAATTCACGGTAGACGTAGTAGCTAAATTTGTATCCACCAGCGTTGTGTTCTGATTGTTCGGCCAATTAGAGTCGAGAATTTAAAGTTAACCGAGGCATTACATTGTGTCGATGAGAGATTGTCGAGTAAGTAAGTATTTGGCTTGCAAAGGGAGATCACGTCGCTTTGTATCGAGAGTAAAATATATCGTTGTTTGAAGTTCAATAAAAATAAGGGATTGAGTTGAATACGTTAACATACCGGTAAAATAGAATCCTAATGAAGAGGACTATGCACCAGTTGCAGATAAATTTAAGAAATAATAATAATAATAATAATTTCTATTGAAATAGCTCTCCACTGTGATAAATGGTTTTCCAAACTAATTTTTATCGATTTAACGATTTCGTTGTATTAAATAAAAATAGTGTTAATGTTACCTGCATGGTTATTGTAATTGTTGCCGACAAAACCAATAAAAAATGCGTTCCTAGTTTTTATAATTTAAAAATCATAACAAACTAACAACCCAACGTGTCGACCATTTTCCGTAATTATTCATATCAACCCAACTCAAATTATCCCAACCCAAGTTATCCCAACCTAACCCAACGCAAATACTAATTTTTATAATGGGTTAAATTTAACTATAATTAAGTCAAAAAATGTAAATAAAAAACGATTGGTATTTTTGAAATTGTTTTGGGAATTCAATTCTCTACGATTGAGATTTTTCCTGATCCGATCTTTTCTTTTTATTTGTTTGAATTTGAATTTACCGACAATTATTTTAGTCACAAATAAAATATATAATTTAAATCACAACAAATTAACAACCAACGTGTCGACAAGATTTTTGTAATTGTTTTTATTTTTAACATCCAGAAAAGAATAATTTGTAACAACCCAACCCAACCCAACCCAACTCACCCCAACCTAACCCGAATAATTATTTTCATAATTGGCTCAATTTAACTAAAATTAAATCAAAAAATTAATAAAATTGGTATTTTTAACGATTGGTATTTTTTAAATTGTTTTGGGAATTCAATTCTCTACACCGAATTGTTTTCATGTTTTTTTTAATTTGTTTTAATTCGCATTTACCAACAATAAAATATATAAGAATTCTTTGCTCTGTTAAAACAAAAAGAAAAACGATGGGAAATTATTTTAGTTACAAATGAAATATTTAGATTTGGGATTTGACTTTCGAACAAAACATCGAACTTTTTGAATTTTCAGAAATTTTATTCTAACTGTAACTATAACTTCATGTCACGACCACTGAAATTTATACTTTTTCCTTTTTATCATTTACTTAAATTGCATTGCATTGCTTAATGTAATACAACGAATTCACAGAAAAAAATACCCACTGCAATTAACGCAATGAAATTAAATTAAATGTCGATTATCACTAACTCGGCGGGGGGGCGTTTACTTAAAAACTGAAAAATTAATGGAGCTTAAGCATAACTAAAGACGACGCAAATTAATCTTAAATAATTAATAATAAAAGACGTTGCAAATTAATTAAAATCATAAAAGAAATAAATTCCAATTATTATTACACCAAGTTGTTACTTCCATTGGGTCGAGTTTTGGTTTCGATTTCAACTCCCCCCCCCCCCCCCCCCCTGTCTGTACTGTATTAGTAGAACCTTAAACGAAGCAAATGGAGAAGCAATTAATCTTAAAGAATGAATAATAAAAAAAATAATCTGATGTTCATGTTGAGTTGGGTTGGGTTAAATTTATAATTGAAAACCATTTATTTCTCTATTATACATTTCTAAGTTGTTGTATTAAATAGTAAATATAAAAATGACAACGACACACGTAATAACAATTAGTAAATTTAAAAAAAAACAGACAAAATCCGAAGTAATCAAATAAAAAATGGTGGTATTTATTGAAGAAATTATTTAAATAGCACATTTAGCTTTATTTAAATATCCAGCTCATTATTTTCAATCTGCTCTTTACTTTCAGAAGCCTACGATGGAAAATTATTGTAGTTGTTAGCAAATAATTTTGATTTTGGGTTTGAAGAAGATCTTAAACTTTATCTCAGAACAAAATTATGCAACACACATATAAAACCGTTAAATATTCAATTAAAAATAATAACGTAAATCAAAAATTATAATTAAAAAGTCCAATCGTTCATTAAAAAAAAGTTTAAAAAATCGATTGGTTAATTTTTCATACACTTGCACCTATAGCTACTCGTACTTATTTATTTTTTTTGTGAATTGAATTCGTGATTTATTTCATAACTTAACTTAGCTTTGACTGTACGGAATTATACAATTTTTTATTTTTTATTTTCTTCAAATTTTGTTTTAATTTATATTTATTTTAAATAAACTGTATCAAGATACTACCTTGCTGCCAACTACACTCGACATATTTTTAACGATTTAACAATTTTGATTCTTAAATTTTAATTATAGATTAGATTCAAATCTTCAAAAAAAAACATTTTGTACCAGCAGAAAAATTAAAAGGATAAAGAGTAAAAAATAGGAAATTATTATTAACAGCGACTAAGAGAATATTTAGAATGGGTTAGGTTTGGTTGCGTAAACAATCAAGGTATTCGTTTGTAAAACAGAATAACCTTTACAAAGTTAAGAAAAAAATCAACCCAATTTAGACCTAGGTAAACAGAGTAAAAAAATCGTACAATTCGTGTAACAAGACTGACTTTCTGATACTTCTTATGTTCCTTGAGGGTGAGTTGATTTAAATGTAATATTTCATATAGTTTAATGAAAGAAAAGTAAGTATGCACATTCTGTTAAAATTCATGGTTAGCATATGTGTGCTTTTTGTATAAATCGAACAGTTTGAATTCATGTGAACTGAGTGATGTCCAGCATTTAGTAAGTAGTAAGTATTGTGTTAGACGTTTTTACCGAAAATCTAACGGAAAATTTGTTAATAATTATTGCTAGAATGAAAATGGAAGATTCTTTGAGTTGTAGGATTCTGGAAATCGCACAGATTGTCTTAATTTTTGTTGCTGAGGAAAAGCACGTCATTTTGTGTGCGGAAAAAATAAATTTAAAATCAACGGTGTAGTAAAAAAAATGGTGCGAATTCTAATTCTGAGGTGTAACATAATCATGAAATTTAGAACAGCACCGATTTTCTCTTAACTCTGCTCGTTAACGAAAAACGTGTTATTTTATGTGCGGAACAATAAAAATCAAAAGTGCAGTAAATAGAAAAACAGTGCGAATTCTGATTCCGCGTAGTAAATAAAAAATGATGTGAATTCTGATTCTGAGGCGTAACATAATCATGAACTTTACACCAGCACCGATTTTGTCTAACTTTGCTCGATAAGGAAAAACGCGTCATTTTGTGTGCGGAAGAATTAAAATCAAAAGTGCAGTAAATAAAAAAAAAACAGTGCGAATTCTGATTACGGGGTGTAACGTAATCACGAAAAGGTAGACATGAAAAAGGGTATCCTGTTCCGGCTAAATTAAACGCAAGTAATAATTATAATCTAATTCAATTGCTACCTTAATGACAGTTGACTGTCCCTTTACCTTTACATATGTGAAGTATGGAAAACGTTCCCCATTACAAGATCAGGAATGCATTTTTATAAATCTGCGTAAAGCTCTATAGGTAAGTAGGTCAATGAAGACTTCTAACTCACGGGGCACATTTTTCTCTTGATGATTTCATTTCTTGCTAAGAATGAATCCGGTTATATTAAAAGTCTATTGAGGAGCTCCGCATTTGTGTCAAGTCGTAAAGTTTTTTCTCGTAAAGAACTCCAAGAGCTTTATCTTATTTCTAGCCGTGTGTGCTTCTTCTAATACAGGCAAATTTTGCATAATTATGTTAATAAATGTCTAGATGGTGTTAATAGCCACACACATGCTTCTTGGCAACAATTCTATGGTTTACGTCAACATAATGAAATATTCGTATCCCACTTCTGATTGAAACGCATTTAGATTCGGTAGAGTCAAAAAAAGACAATCACTTATTTAACACTAGCTGCTCTCATGGTCTCACCCAACACAATAACTACAAATGTCAAAAAAATGTCAAACGTCTACAATTTTATTTCTTTAACATTTTTAACATTTCTTGAAATTAACATTTTCCTACACGAGTCTGCGTTGACAATTTTAATTCAGTTGTTGCTTTTAAGTTTGTCGATTGATCAATGTGTTCGTTAGTTACATAACATGGTAGTTATTTAATTGGCTAGCTAACAAGTTAACTTTTAAGCTAGTTAGCTATCGATATAGTTGCCTCGACATCTAAGAATTTAACCAGCCTGTGAGTTTGTTAGTTACTTGCATGTCTAAGAATATCGTTAGTCAGTTATATTTCTGGTTAGCTTATTTATTAGTTAGCCAGCAAGCTATTTGGGCACAATAGGTACTTAATGCTCAGCGACATCCATAGCTAATTAATTATCTACCAAGTTAAAAATCAACTACCATAATATCTGGTTACAAAAATATATTTAGGTAGCTATACATCAAGTTAATTAGTTAGCTATAATGATCATTCCAGTAAACCAGTTAGATATCAAGCTAGAGTTCATTGTTCCTATTTATATACAAAGATAATTAGCTAGATATCGCATTAGCTAATAAAAAAGTAAGAGTCTGTTAGCTACATGGTATCTCTTGAATTGTTATAAAACCATCAATCTAGCCAATTAATTAGCTATCAGGCTAGAATTCGTTAGTTCACTTTTACCTGTATATGAACGCAGTTAACTAGTTATCATGTTAGGTAGTTATAAATCAAAATAGTTAGTGGCTAGATTGATAGATTTTTTTAAAAATTGAAGAACATCTTTATATGTGTCTATTTTGATTTATAACTAGCTAACATGATAACTACTTAACTGCGTTTATATACAGGGAAAACATAAATAGCGATATCTAGATTGATAGTAACTAATTAGCTATCAAGCCAGACTTATTTAGTTCGCTATGAAGCAATAGTTTACTGTCAAGCTATCTACTTAATTATCAACTATCACGCTAACTGGTTATAAAAACATATTTAGCTAGCCATAAATTAAGTTACTTATTTAGCTATAATTGTCGTTCTTATAGTTACACAACTACTAATATAAGCAATCAATTAGGTATCAAGCTAGAATTCGTTAGCTCTTCATTCAGTATTTATAAAGATAGCTAGCTATCGCGTTGGTTAGTTATAAATTAAGATAGTTAGTTCGGTCATTATGTAATAGTCTAACTATCAAGCGGGCCAATTAGTAAGCTATCAAACTTGAGTTCGTTAGATCCATATCCCCATTATATATATATATCAACGTAGTTAAACGAGATCACGTTAGTTAGTTATAAATCAAAATAGATTGTTAGCTATAAAGATGTTCTTACTTATAAAACTACCAATCTAGCCAATTAGTTAACTATCAAGCTAGACTACCTTAACTCCCTATTAAGCCACAGTTTACTGTCAAGCTAGCTAGTTTTGTTAGTTTTTCTGATATTATTTATTTATATTGAATATTTATTTGAAGCAACATTTTAAATCTGCAATTTCTCTACATCTAAATAATATTGTTTGGCTCAAAGGAGAAACACAAAGAAAATAATTTTAGAAAAAATGAAACGTAAAATAAAATATTTTCAATATGACTATTTCTTTCTTTTAAAGATATCTTCTTTTAGTGTGTCTGTTCAGGGGGAAATAACAAGGTGTGGGCCATAAATTAAAAAATAATGATTTATGTATTTTTGCTCGCATGCATAATACATGGGGTTTGGGGAAAGATGTTGGCGTGATTGAATTTTTTAACTAAATTTTCTGAAGCATCAGTTAATTGACATTTTTCGTTCGTAATCCACGAAATCGAGAATTAATTCCAACTTCACTTTCCGATCATCTGTCCGCGTTGAATTAATCCATTTAACGAAACGCATTTTCCCAGCGTTCGGCAAAAACTCCACCGTTAAATTATTCGCGTTTACCTGCGTTTCGTGCGCAAATTGCCGGATCGTGTTACTTCCCATGCCCCGGGCTCTACCTGTTGCGCTTCACCCCCCGACCGATGCCGAGGGACGGGCGACGTTCTTATAAGACTTCGTCGTCAGCTGTACGCTCAGCCGATTGTACCCCTTTTACCTCGCGCAAAAAAAAATCGCAAACAAAACCCCGACTTTCCAATCGGTTTGCGCGACAGAGACGGCGAGCGCGCCGCGCGCTTAGAGGCCAAACAGACGCATTTGCACGCGATATCCGATGCAAATTACCACAATGGAAAATTATAATAAAATATGAACTTGAAAATGTGTTGAATGTGAGCGACGCGCGCTGATTTGTATTCGAAGGCGACGGTTCGATATTAAAAGAAAGAAAGGAAAAAACGACAGGAAATCGAACCCATATATCACGGCACGCCGCGATTTTATGAATACGCAATAAAGGACTAGAAACGGCCGAAAAGTCGCCTCTCGTCGCGCGCCTCGCGTTATATCGGAAAAATTACGCGCGTACGTAGAAAAGGAACGGTACTCGGAGAAGCGACTGCGGGGAATTAAGATTCAGCGCGTTCCGTGTTTTATTTAAAGGAAGTCGGTAATATACTTGTTGAATTTTTATTCGGAATACTTTTGGAATTACGCGCGTCGTATTTCCGTGTTTGTCGCTTACCTTTTGGGTTGGAATATTTATAAATGTGTTTAATTTAAGGAAGGCGTAGTGACGTAATTGTTAATATCCAAGCGATTATATACATATTTTTAATTACAATAATAATTCGAACCTTTACAAATTAACTTAAAATATACTTACGCTTTTTTACACAAAAAAATGTAAACTACCATTCTTGACTTTATAGTGTCGATTAATTAGCAGTCACACAATTACATAACCCTGCAATAACCAGACCTTTGTTAAGAGAAACATGTTTAAGAATTGTGCAATTCATGGTAGTTTTTGTGCAGTTTTTTTTTAATACTCAACAGGGATTACATTTACATCTCTACCTGAAAATTAAGTTTAAGTTTAACTTAAACTCGTAAAAGTTACAGAAGTTGTTCTTATCATAAAATATGAAATAAACTGGACATAAGTCATTTTATAACAAAAAATAGTAGTAGAAACCCTTTAATGGCATTTAGTAATAAACATATGTACTAAATTATCATATCAAAATATTTATACTTCCCAACAGACGAAATATTTTTTTCGTGTGTTTGGCAGAAAGCAACCCATTAACGCACACTATAGAAGACAACTGAAAATGGGAACGTGGAATGTAGGAGGAGTGTACGAAAAAGGGGCACTAAAAAGCTTAGACACGGAAGCAAGAAAGCACCGAATGGACATAATAGCACTACAAGAAACGAACATAAAAGAAACATGATTATCAAGATTAGAGGAATATACATTATTCGCGAGTGGAGGAGAAAGAAGAAGATTCGGAGTGGGTTTTTTAATAAACGAAAAGATCACAAATTCGTACCTGTATCAGATAAGGCATGCTTCGTAGAAATAAAGGACAACTTAAAGATGTCAACTTTAAACGTGCACGCAGAACAGAACAGAACAGAACAATTGAAGATGGAAAAGATGAATTCTATGAAATGATAGAAGAAGAATACAACAAAATAAATAAACATAATTTCAAAGTCCAAAAATAGGGAGAAAACTTATGCACAAACATAACGGGAGGACAAAGTAAAGCGTCAGAAGAGCAACGGCAATGGGAAGAGAATGATAGAATTTGCAGAAAAAAGAAATGAAAATAATGAGAACACATTTCGGAAGAAAGTACATATATAAAGGCACTTGGATTTCCCCAAGTGGTAAATACACAAACCAATTAGATCACTTGCTGGTGGACAAACAGCACCAAAGAATAATAAAAAATATAAAGTCATGCAGAGATGCAGATACAAATTCGGATAACTACGTAGTCAGAATTGACATGAAAATAAAGAAGTACCCAAAGAGGGAAAAAAAGGAATGGAAAAGTAAGAGGCAGTATAACATGGAGGTAGAAAAAGTAGAAAAAGATATGAAAAGGAAATAATACGACGGTACCTAGAAAGAGAGCAGGGATTAATACAAAGCATAGATGAATAATGGAAGAAAATGGAGTTGATTATTCTAAGGGCAACCGAAAAACACGAAGCACGTGGCAGCCAGAGGGAGATAAGAAAGAAAAGAAAGATGAGAGTGATTCAAACACAAAGAGAAGAAGATAAACAAGCAACAGCAGAGAGCGAAAGAAACAGAAAGAAAAACAAAGCTATAAATAAACAATATGTTAAGGAGGTAGAGAACTACAACAAAAAGAAAGAAATAAGGAATTTGTATTGGAAAATAAAAAAAGGAAATCAAAGATTAACCAGATGGTATGCATCAAAGATAAAGAACGAAGCTTGATAGGTTAGGGCGAGAAAATCAGAGAAAAGGTAAGAGAACTGCCAAATCGTAGAGACAACAAAGTAAGAAATAGTCGTAATCTTAGGGGAGCTCAAAATCAACAAAAGCTCAGGACCTGAAACAAAAAATATTCGAATTAATAGTGTCAATGTCGATAGAATAAGAGATTCCGAAAAGTTGTGAAAATGTCAATCCTAAAAAAGTGAGATGAAACAGAGTGTAAGAATTGCAAAAGGATATAATAAAACAAGAAGGACTAGTGGAACCACAATGCCAAGCAGGATTCAGGAAATGCAGATACACAGCCGATCAAACTTTTACGTTGCTTTATGTGCCAGCATACAAAAAGAGAACGGGAAGACCTAGGGAAAGATGGGGGTAGGCTGTCATGGAGACCTAAAAGAAATGGTATAAAGAACTGAGGATCCGAAGCAAGAAATAGGAAGACATGGAATGAAATAGCAAACCCATGGGTAATATAGATGGATTTAGTTGCGAAGTTCATTCGACTATTTAATGTTCATACGAGCACTTTTTTTATTTGTGATCAATCAAAACTCGTTGCATTACAGAAAGCTTTTCGCTGTTGCAGGTAACTAATATTTTTTATCCTCCCGCAGCCTAATAATAATAATAAAAATAAATGTGGGGGTCAACAGCAAGAATCTCTAGTATCATTGAAAGTGGTTCATGAAATGAAATTATTTAACTGTCGGTGTAGGCGTAGGGCTTGCGATGTACATTTTTCAAAAAAACTCTAATATCTTTAAGAACCATTTTCTCGATAATACGTACCGTTTTAGAGATATGGAAAAATGTGGTAGGATCACCATTCCATTCAAAACAGAAAATAATTAAAAATAAATGAAAGGATACAAAACTCAACAAATTGAAGAGCTTTAAAACGAGCCAAATCACTTGGAGGGTTGAATAATAAGCCTTTTGTAATAATCCGATTTAAATTAATAACGTCCCCTTTCCTCTGACATGCCGGAGATGATGGTTTTTCGTTAGAATTCTTGATATGTCACTCTGCCAAAGCTTCATTATAAAGTTGAATATTAAGCCCATTATTAACGCCATGGATAGAAGATAGAAGACAGGACAAATGTCCTAAATACGACGAATACCCAAACCACCAAATCTAATAGGAAGAGTGGTCTAGCGACACTGAAGATCATTGAGACGAAGATTAAAAATTGTTTCTAGAGAAGCTTTAAGGCGTAATCAATATGGATATATGAATATAAGGAAATTTCCAAAAAAGGATTGTTCTTAAAAAAATTAAATTTAGGAACGAAAAGACAGTTGTTGTTCAAATTATAGGCTATGTGACTATTAAGGACTTGAGCTTTTTGTAAGAAGTTTTCAATCAAGTCTTTAACAGTCTTTTCAAAACCACGTTTAAAACCTTGAATGAAAATTGGAGAACCAAGAAGAGATAAACTTTCACGATCGCAAATCTTTATGCCGTGAGCTAAATTTTGAAATTTCTGAAAGACTTTCAAAGCCAGCTTCATCAGCGGATAAAGAAATAAAGTGTTTCAAATATAGTGGCCTCATTCCACCCAAACCTGGAGCAGAACCAGAGGGAAATGAAAAGATAGCATCACGAAGTTCTGCTCATTGACCATTATAGAAGCGTGTTCAGAGCTGAAGGCATCATGGAAGAAAAATTCACGAGAAGGAGAAAGGTGTTTACTATTAAGTTCTTCAGCAGCATCTTCATTGAAAGAATTCAAAGAATCAACCGAAAACAAAAGTTTTACAGCTCCTATAATGTCGAAATCAGAGACCTTTGCTTCAATTTTTTTTGCGTTTATTTTTATTTGAAAATGATCGAAGATCAGGGAAATCAAAAATTATTTATTATATTAATTAACGTTAGAAATAATTTGTGGGCAACGTTGGTTTTAACGTTTTCTGTAATTAAAACCATATAACACTAAACTCAAATTTGTTGACATGTTAAGCTTCGTTAAATAAACTTAATCAACCACAAAATAATAAATTTAGTGGATTTGTACAATTTGTGTAAATAGTCATAAAGTCTGACTGTGTTCACGGGTGGTGATAGTTTGTGACATGTAATCCTGACTCTACACTTACTCGAATAACCCATGGTCAGCTCGTACACGACTCTTGTAACCCTCTATGACTCACCATAATGGGTGCCGCACAATTTCAATTCCACAATTCATACAGATTCACTGCATAATTCACCGAGAACACCTCGTTACAAAATATTAAAAATATCCTGATGTTATGAAAACAGTATTACACATTGTAAATTACATTCGCACCAATGCAAAAAAATCATTGACAATTCAAAAATTTCCTTGAAGAATTAAAGGACGAAGAACTACCAAATGACACAATTTCTTTTGCATTGTTAGTTGGTTATCTAGCTAAAATGTATTAGATCGTTTTGTAGATTGTTTGATCCGATAACTGCATTTCTAAAAGAAAAAGAAATAACCTATTCAGAATTAGACGATGACGAGTTACAAGACTTAATGTTTTTGACTGATGTCATGGAATACTGAATTTACAATTGCAGGGGAAAGATAAAATAATATCCGACCTCTCACAGCGTATATTTAGTATATTTATTCAAACTAAATTACAACTTTTTCAAAAGGACATTAAAAATAAAACATTTTGTCATTTCCCTCGAATGAAAAAAATTTGTTCCAATATTAAACAAGAAAAACTCAACGAGTATATAAAAAAACTAGAAGGAATATTGACGGAATTCCAAAATAGATTTCAAGTCTTAAAATATTTTAAATCGTCTCTTATTTCTGGATCCATTTGAAACTAACGGCATTCAAGGTGCGTTTTCCATTTCCAATATAATTATGACCCAAAAAGCATCTGTCGAATTAGAATTAATAGAGATGCAAGAAGATCAAGCTCTACAGTTAAAATATAAGTCGACGTCGGTTACTGAATTTTGGAAATTTGTACCAGAATCGAAGTATCCTGAATTAAAAAAGGCTGCTTGTCGAATATTCGGAACAACGTACTCATGTGAATCATTTTATTCCACTTTAAAATTCGTGAAATCCACATACCGATCAGTATTAACTTACCAGCATCTCAAAGAATTACTGAGAAGTGCTGTCACCAATTATTCACCAAATTTTAAAGAACTATCAAGAGAAGTAAAATAAATTTGTTTAATTTTTAATACTTAAATGCAATACACATATTTTGCACTTTTATTTATATGTTTTTAATAAATATAATTTCTTACAGCAAAATTTTTAATACCTTTTTGCATACCTCGCGAAAAATTTCAAAATTTGGTCTATACGTAACATTTTAATTATATTAATTGAGTTCACTATTAGGACTAGATCGATTTTGGTGGCACTTAAATGGGCCACACGTTTTTTTTTTTATACCCTAAGCTTCGTTAAGTAAATCAAATCAATCCAAAAATACATAAGCAGGCTCAATAATTATTATTTATTTAAAACAATATCAATAAGATTATTGCAACGGTTTGGGTTCCTTTGAGACGAATCCCAAACCTTACTACTAAGATGTGTCAAAGGCATCGATGTGTTGTGCTTGACCGAATACGAAACCTGACAATCCAAAGCAGGCTGCAGATGTTCCTCCTATATTTCTTTAAAAATAATTTAAAAAATGTATACTTTTTAAGGAATTATAACAAAAAAAAGTGTGGATGGGCCGGAAATTAAATTAAATTAAATGAATGAAATTAAAAAATAGCTACAGTTAATGTTTGGCAGCATTTTTATTTGAACTGTAAATAAATAATCCATTTATTTAAATTGGGACCCAAGTTTTTAATTTTTTAATGAACTAATTTATTTTTTAATTAACCTAAATGATTTGAAAGCGAGATTAAAAAGGTTGTTTTAACTTAACAACCCAACCCAACCCAACCAGACTGAAAATTAAAATGAAAAAAAATCATATAAAATATATCGCAGCGAATTTGTTAAAATATAATTAATGTTCCATACATGTCTTAATTTGGCACCAACGGTACAAATATTGGATAGGCGAAGTGACATGACAAAAAAACAACAAAAAATATAATAAAATCGTATGCAAAAATTCCGTAAATTTGAAAAAATTGTAAAATTTGTAAAGAATTATAAAGCTTGATACATTTGAAAACATTTGCAAAATTTTTAATAATTTATAAACATGAACACATTTGTAAAATTAAAAAAAAAAATGAAAATATCGATAAAGATTGATAATCTTGTTCTGAGTGGGATTTTTCTACATTTGATTTGTTTTTACTAACAAATTTGGCGAGGGACGCAACTGAGCAACTCGGCATTAGCAATTCAATTATTTTTACTAATGTGATAATCCAAATATTAAAAATATCGATAAAGATCCCATCCCCAGTTCAAACAAAATAAAATATCGATAATGCTGAGATAGAAATATTAACAATGTTTAAAACTGATCAAAATATCTATCTATCTGGATAAAAATCCCCATCCCCAATTGTGAGTAGTAGATTTTTCTTCATTTGACCGACGCAACACCGCGAAGTCAGAGGGGGGGGGGGGGCAAATGACAATATCGAAAACGTCGATTTTGTTCAGTATCGATGGATATTTAGAAGGAAAAAAATTATAAGTAATTATAGAAATTGTATAATTTTTTCGCTTAGGTTTTCTAAATTTAGTCATCAACTCAATGTGTAGTGTTTCATTGAATCATTTTTTATAGTGTTCTGGCGGGGTCTCGTTTGATGGTTACGTCGTTTACTTTCCGCATATTAATTGGGCAAATGAATAAATAAATAACATTGGTCTATAAAGTGACGGAAAAATATATAGAAGAAATCCCATGCGCTCAAAATAAAACATGCTAGTAGCACAGATAAAATAATTTGAAGAGCGGTTACGAAAACAGTAGGCTGAGAGAGATGACCAATTGCACCAAGGCGGATACGAAAGAAAAAAACAATACATGATACGTTGCTGACCAGCATAGTGTGATGTTTGGGTACAAAATCAATACAATACACAGTAGAGGAAGTACTACTAAAATGGTTCGAACACGTAATAAGTATGGGAGAGGATAAAATGGAAGAAGAGTCTATGAAGCAAGAAGGGAAAAAATAATGCAGAGATGGCGAAAAACATTGACCAAAGAGACATAGGAATTTAACGGACGGGAATAAAGTAGAAGACTCAGGTCTGAACAATGGGACCAAGCGGCCAAACTCCCCGCCAGCAATACACCCCTAAGGGTAGAAAGGCATTAAGTAAGTTTTTTTTAATCGATTGGTTGGGTTGGGTTAAGTTAGATTACTGACTGATTTTATTGTTGAGATCATTGTGATTTATTTTTATTTAGTTATACATTTCTTTGATTTGTTATTTTTCAATTAGATTGGTTTGGGTTGGGTTGTGTTGTCTCAGGTTTGGTTTTATGTCACTTATATATTCATCTGTTTTACGATACTTTTACTTCTTCGATAATATTTAACATGTTTTTGTTTCGCCATTTCGAACTCCTGAACTTTTAATTGACGAGTTGTTTCTGGGTAAGATTGATGCAACAGTTGATTTGTATTGCGTTCGTTATCGAGGCTTTTGATTCTTCCAATGGTTAATATTTAAAAATTTTAACTAGCAAAGAATTCTGCGCATTTTTCTGGGTTTTTTTTGTCGCCAGTTAATTACATTGAAAGTCGTTTCGTAACATTTGAATAAACGAGCGTATTTCTTGCGAACACAATCGAACGCGAATCGAGAAAAAAATCCGCCGGAAAACACATTCAAGGTCGAAATTAAATTACCGCCGTGATCCATCAAAAATCAAACGGTCGAATTCCTCAAAAACATCGTTTAGGCGTAATTTACGTAATACAAGTTTTTAATTCGAAACTAGCGAGGAAAAAAACGCTGACATAATTAATGTATTCTCCGGTCTTTTGTGCGCCGAATAAAAATGTTGCGCTCGGCGCGGCCGAAAAAAACCAAACGAAACGAATCGAATGTGTTTATCAAAAGATCGCTTATTACAAGAAACAATAGGACAAAACGCTAGTTTCATTTTTAAGAACGTCTGGCCTTTTGTTATATTTCGAAAACCGAAAAGGAAAAAGTCGCCTCTTTCAATAACTCGGAGCGAATAAAACCTATTTCACATAACCGAAAATTTAAGTGCCCGGCGAGGGGGACGCGCCGCGCCGCAGCGCGCGAGCGAGCGAGACGGACGACGCCGCGCGCAAAAAGACGACGCGTCCGAACGATCGCGCCCGTCTCGCTCGCGCCCGCGGCCGCCCCGTCGGTCCGTCTCGCGCCCGTTTCAGGGGGTTTATGGATCAACATTTTTATGGCGAACGAGTTTAAAAATTCAAAAAACGACCGAAAATCGCAGACAAAATAAATCATAAACCGGGTAGAATTCGAAAAACGAAAAAAAGCGGGACCCCGTCTTAAAATTCTCCGCTTTTAATTACGTTTTAAGCGGCGGCCGCTCTCGCGGGCCCCGAGAAAAACTCCGAGGCCCATCTTGTTTCTTGAATTTATATAGGTTTATTAATTTTAATTTGCCATTTTGTCAGTTGCCTCTTTTTAAATTAATTGGTTTGTTCACTTCGCTGCCCGGACCCGTTCGCCGTAGTTTTCTTTTGTGCGAGTGCGGCTGTGTGAGTGCGCCGGGCGTCTGTGTGTGTGCGAGCGAGACTCGCGGAGGTTTTGCGTTTTGAAGCAACATCGCCTTATTTGGACGTCGAATTTGCCCCCTTCGATTTTATCGATTTTCATACAATACCGGCACGGATTCGGCAAAACAAATCGATTACTCGCGTTTAATACGCCCAATCATTCCATCAATAAATATTACTAACTTAATCAAAATTTAATTACAACACAATATACAATAAGTACAAATGCACAGCGAATCTCTAAACCCAACCCAATTCACGTGAATTTTCGATGCATACAAAAAATATATCGCTTTGCAAAATTAATAACGTCAATTTCCTTGGAATTCACTCAAGAAAAAAAACACAGGAAGCTGTAACCTCCTAAAGATATTCCACGTCATCTAAGCCGCCACAAACTTTGTTTTGACGTTTCGCTAAATTTTGCGGTTATGTGTCGCGCCAGAATCAACAATTTCAATAAACGTTATACATTTTATTGTTGTGTTGTGAGTAACGTTATACATTTTATTTTTATAAATACAAATTGACGTGTCATTGCAATTTTAATCCTCAATTGTAATTGGTTCAAGTCCCATTTTTTAAATTTAATTTTAATGTACAACCTTATGCCCAAAGAAACAATCTCGTGCTATTACCGCATGGTATTCATGATTGTAAGTCGGATCTAATTGTTTATTGATCGAGGAAGGTAGGTAAGCCACCAATTCAAACGCAACATACACCAATTGAGGTCCCGGATGCAATAACGCTCGGAGCGCGTGGACGTCGAAATAAGTATTGTCCAACCGATCGATATTTTGGGGAAAATTTTTTTTCGGAAAATGGATGAAACAAAAATACTATCTTGTGTAACTTTCTGCATCTTTTTTACCCGAACTATTTTTTGATCCGTCAATTAATTTGTCCAGAAAAAAATAAAATAGTGAAATTTTTTCGTTCGACAATTCAATTAATTTCAATGCTTTTTAAAACTCGAATCGCGAAATCTCGGTAACTATTCGACCAAACTAGTTGAAATTTTTAATGGAACACTGTGACACTTCGCTGTCGCGAATAAAGTTATTGCAATCGTCGAAATAATCATTTGTTGGATAATATTCAATAAATAATCAGTTGCGCTACGAAACCATGTTCTTTTTTTCGACTAGCGAGGAAGTTTTTCGCTATTGGTCTTGCGACATTCTCTTTGCGATATCATTGTTCCTTAGACTGTAACGTAAATTTTGATGTATCACTTGGCGTGATAAGTTTAAAACCTGGAAAGTTGTTGCTTTGTAAACAAAAGGTTCGTTTACTGCGCACGACGCGTCAAGCGCTTCCGTGCTACTTTACTGCATTTTATTCTTGCAAGCATAGATTAATGCCCAAATTACTTAAGTGTTTATGTGATAATCGTGATTGAAGCATACAGTTATTCTTCTATGCAAGTATGCAATCAAACATAGAGCGCATATGAATGAAAAAATTGCAATACGATTACCGGCTGTAAACAAAAGTTACACAAGATAGTATTTTTGTTTCATCCATTTTCCGAAAAAAAATTTTCCCCAAAATATCGATCGGTTGGACAATACTTATTTCGATGTCCACGCGCTCAATTGATGGTTCATTTGCCATTATATAAATTTTATAAAAATTAGTGCATTTTTTAGATTTTATGTCCAATCTCACAGTGGATAAAACCCGACTCATCTTAACCCAATACAACACAAGCAACATTTAAATAAATCGAAGAAACGCCAATTTTCATTTATATAATATGACATAAAACTCCGAATCAAACCCAAGCCAAGGCAACCCAAACCGACTCAACCGAACTCGAGTTGGGTTGGATAGGACCCAATCCAACCCAATCAAAATTTAAAAAAATCCAAGAAACGCCGTTTTTCAAATATTTTATAAAGTCAACATATGGAAAAATATAAAAATTGTTAGAAATATGAAACCACGCATTTTCGTAAATCAAATTTGCCTTGAAATATAATGAAATCTAAAAAAGCACAATTTGACAAAGTTGACAAAGTCGTAAAATTCTAAATGCCAAGCCAACCCAACCCAAACCAATCCAACCTAAGCAAAATTCATAAAAAATTCAAGAAACGCTAATTTAAATTTTTTTAAAATACCAACATGTCCTATGAAAAAATATAAAAATTGCTAGAAATGTGAAGCCACGCATTTTCGAAAATCAAATTTAGAGGGCAATCAATTGTGCCTTTAAATGTAATGAAATAAAAAAAATACAATTTGACGAATTTTTTTGAAATGTTAATTTCATAAATTATTTAAAATACAAATAAGTCGAAGTAATAAAATTCTAAAAGTCTGAATCTAAAAATGCTCAAGCCAAGCCGACCCAACCCAAATCGAGTAGGGTTGGGTCGAACCCAATCCAATCCAAGCAAAATTTAAAAAAATCCAAGAAACGACAATTTTTTAAATTTTTAAAATTGCTAGAAATGTGAAACCACGCATTTTAAAAAATCAAATTTAGGGGGCAATCAAATTTGCCGTTAAAAGTAATCTAAAAAATATCATTCGAAAAAAATTATGTAAAATGCACAAAAAGTCTAAGTCGTAAAATTCTAAAAGTCTAAAGCTAAAATGCAAAAATTAAAAAAATATGAGAAAATTTTAAAATTGTAATATTTGGTTTTTTTTTTTAATTTTGTCACAATTCAATGCCACAATGTTCCCAAACCCAGTTTAAGAAAATGTTCAACAAGGAAAAAATGTAGAAAATATTAAAAATGGCAACGGCAACCCAACCCAATCCAATCTAACCCAAGAAAAAAATTTAAAACCCAAGAAATGTCAAATTAAAAAAATTGGCAATCAAAATCGAAATATTTGTATTTTTTGGAATTTTACAAATTTTATGTTTGCATTACTTGACGCACCTTCAGCGGATGTATATGTTGCAACCTGATGAGCTTAGAGAGAGAGCGAAAGAGCGTCCAGTGAACGTTTTGCAGTCATATTTAATTATCTGGAAATTTAAGCCACCAATTTAAACGTAACCTACAGCAATAGATGGTGTTTTCAGTGTAGTTTCGCATGACATATTTTATTGAAACATGCAGCCAGTTTTCGTCAAAATGTATACAATAAATGGAAATAAAATGAAGCAAATTTTTTGTACACTTTTTTTAAATTATTCTACGAAAATGTTATGGCAAAGGACAATATTGCTGTTTTTCTGGTTATTTTTTAGTTACTTGCTGTGATTTCTGTTTTTTGTCATTTGGTTAGGAGAAATAGGAACAATTAATAAAAAGAAAGAAAATGAAGCAGTTGAAAATAAAAATTGAAACGACGAATGAAAACTCAATGAAACCAAATAAAAAACGGAAACAAACCAACGAAGATTAAATTAAACAAAACAAACTTCTTTAAAAATCACTCAGTAACAGTGTAGGAGGTTTAAAAAACTAAACAAAATTATTTCGTCTATTGTTATACTCGTACTTCATCTTTCACAATAATTTTCTCATTGATTTCGGTTTATTATTTTTTATTCAATTTGTTCAGTTATGTTTAGATTATATATTAGATTTATAATTAATTTTAATTATTCGTTTATTTCTATACACCGACTTCTAATTTATCTATCGACTTCTAATATTTAAAGCAATTCTTTATTCCTTATAGTTTAAGGATATATATTTTTTAAATTGGATTGGGTCGGTGTTTTTAAATTAAATTTATAATAAAATGCAATCAAATTTATATCATAGCAATTGGAAATAAAAACATTGGTGTGTCAAGTTTAAATTATTGGCATAAATCTTTTGATCTTTTGATGCGAGTTAAAACTATAAAATAAATTTATCTCGGGAACAAGTTTTTAAGTAAGAAGGGTGCATTTGTATTTATTAATCGAGGGAAATTAACATGCAAGATAAAATCATTTTAATTTGCACCACCAATCACTAAAAACTAGTACTACACTAGTACAACTAGTACTACATTTTTGCATAATAGGTTTACTAACATATAGGTCCATTATGCAGAATGTACATGGCCTGCTGACAAATTAAACGAGAAGGAAATGCGTGTACAGGCTGAATTTACTGCACGCAATAACATCAATATTTTTTAATATTTTTGGCTTTCATCGCTAATAAAATATTAATACAGATTTATATTAGCTAGTAATATCAATACTCTCGAAGGTCCAAACAGACTGCACATCAGAAGCCCACCCAACCCGATCAAAAAACTGATCGACGAAAAATAAACTTTTTTCCAAGCCAACTCAATGTAATGCCTACATAAATTTAAAGTGGTGTACAATAAAATAATCAAGATCGAGAAAGTTCAAGGACAAGGAGGATCAAAGTCCGGAAGAATTACATGAAACATTTATGCAGAAGTATAAAAAAGGTCGAAGGAAAACAGCTATGGATATTGAAAATGAGAAAAACCTAATGAAAATAAAAAAAACTACACAAACAAAATCAATAAATAAAATAAATGTAAAAAAGAGGAAAATGAAAAAAACTCATTAACAAATCGAAAATAAAAATTTTATCATATAAACAAACGCCACATGAATTTTTTGAATATTTGACATATCTGATATTTTAGTTTCTAGTTGTGGTTGTTTTTTTGACAATTTTCCCACTTTGTCATTAAATAATTTTATATAAAACGTATTTTGACAATTTTTCCACTTGAGAATCTTGATACTAAATAATACTTTAACGATTTTAGCCATTGTAGCATTTTTCGACAATTGTCGCCGAATTAGACGCTTTGGGGTTTCTACTTTTTTTTAATATTTTTACATTTTACCCAATTTTGTTTTTGATCACAACTTTACCCAATTTACACTTCGGAATTGCTGACAATTTTGAGATTTTTATCAGTATATCCAATTTAACTATATCCAACCTAACATTCATTGTTGACCATTTTAACACAATTCTATGTTCAATGACAACTGTAGTTAACTTTAACACGATTTTGATATTTTTTAATTTTATACAATTTTACTTCCAATGGCAATTTAAATCAGGTTCAGACATTTAGTATTGTTGATAATTTTTCTCTTGTTTAATTTTATGCCTAATGGCAACATGTTGCCTACATAGATACTTTGACATTGCTAACCATTTTGACATATTTGCATATTAAACAATTTTGTGTCTAATGGCAAATTTAGCCAACTAAGATATTATGGCATTGTCGATAATTTTGATATTTTTATAAAAATTTTCGTCTAAGGAAAACTACTCAAATTAGACATTTTGGCATCATTCAAAAAAGTTTGAAAGTTTTGCATTTTATACAATTTGTCTCTAATGACAACTTAATCCAATTTAGATACTCGGAACTTGTTGACTAGTTTTAAATATCGATTATTTCATTCAATTTAATTGTAGCCAACGTAGACATCGTATTGTTGTTGGCGAATTAAATATATTCCATTTTATACAAGTTTGCCTATAATGACAACTTAGTCAATTTTTACACGATTTTGACATTTTCTCGTTTGATACTTCTAACGCCAAATTTATATCAACTTAAGACAAGGCATTGTTGATAATTGTGATATTTTTGCATGCTATATATTTTTATATCTAATGGCAACATGTTGATGTATTTAGATATTGCTGATGGTTTGCATATTATACATATACAATATCCTCTCTAGATACAACTTTAGCCATTTTGGCATTGTCGACAATTGTGATCTTATTATAGAATTTTGCGTCTAAGGACAAGTTTATTCAAATTATATACTTTGGCATCTATTACAATTTTGATATTTTTTGATTCTATACAATTGTGTCCCTTATGACAATGTCATTTTGGGATTGTTTGTTTTATTATATGTAACTTTGCCTACAAGAAGACTACTTTATCCAAATTAGATACTTTGACATTAATCTTATGCAACTTTGGCTAACGTAGATATTTTGACATCGTTGAAATGTTTGCATATTACACATTGGACAGTTTTCCCAGTTTACACAAATTTGTCTCTAATGACATCTTTAGACAACACTGTTGGCGATTTTGATATTTTTTTATATTTTATACGATTTTACTTCTAACGACAACTTAAACTAACTTAAGACACTTTAGCATTGTTAACAACTTTGTCATTCTTTTACTTTTTAGAAAAGTTTATCACTTATGACAAGTTTAGTCAATACATTTTGGAATTATTGACAATTTTAATACTTGATTTCTAAGAAAAAAATTAACCATGATAGACACTTGGGCTTTGCTGATATTTATTCATTTTATACAATTTCGGCTCTTGTAACTTGGAGAGCAAACTTGGAGACTTTAACATTGTTGCCAATGTAAACATTTAGGCATTTTTTGATTTTAATATAAATTTAGCCAATTTAAACTTTGACAATTTTGACATTTTTGCATTTTATAGAATTTTACCTTTAACGTAAAATTTAATAAATTTGTTGATAATTCTGATATTTTTACATCTTATACAATTTTATGTTTAATGGCAACGTGTTGACTGCATAGATACTTTGACGTTGCCGAACATTTTGACTTATTTGCATATTATTCAATTTTGCCTCTACAGACAACTTAATCAAATTACACACGTTGGCATTTTTAAAAATTATGAAAACTTTTACACGATTTTGATATTTTTTCATTTGATAAAATAATATTTCTAACGCCAATTAAAACCAACTTTAGAGGCCTTATTGATAATTCTGACATTATGGCAAGTTACATTTTTTGTGTCTAATTGCAACATATTGACTATTTAGATATTGCTGATCATTTTGCCACTTTTCGCTTATTATGCAATTTTCTACCTATTTTTTGTTAGCCAATTAAGATATTTTGGCAATGTCGGCACTGATATTGTAGATTGCGTCTAAGGACAACTTTATTGAAATTAGACACTTTGGCATTCATTACAATTTTGATATTTATTTTATACAATTTTGTACCTAATGATATATTTAGCCAAATTAGACATTTTGGGATTGTCGACAGGGTTGATGTTTTTGTTTTTATTTTATGGACCTGTTTATTACTTGTAAGGAGTCAACAATTATACACTTTGGCATTCATTGCAAGTTTGACATTTTTAGATTTTATACAATTTTGGGTTTGCCACTTTATAGAACTTTATTTCTAACGACAATTTTAGCCAAAGTAGACATTGCGATTTTATTGACCACTCATTGATTTTACACAATTTCGCCTCTAATAACAATCTCAGGAACCTTTGATGTTGTTGATAACTTTCACATTTTTGCATTTACATTTTAGGCTGTAAATGTTCTTTAAATACCACATCGTTGCATGTCTTTGTCTTATACTTTCCGCCAGATATATCTGTACCCGAGTTTGAATCTTTTTTTGACCTATTCGAACAGCTAGTAGTTGGTCTAGCAAATATTTTGATATTGGGCAATTTTAACTGTGCACTTTTTGTAGACAGTGCTATCTATAATCCAAGGTCAAAGGTTGTTCATAGTTTTTTGGATGTTGGCAATTTGAAACAATTTAACCAAATTTTAAACTCTAGTAATCGCCTGCTAGATCTTGTCGTTTCGGACTTCGATTGTGCAGTTTCTCATGACAATGCGCCACTAATTAAAGAAGATAGGTATCATCCGGCACTTTCAATTAACCTGTCCATTATAGTTGAAAATTACTGTAACTTCACCAGAAAGTGTTCTAAATCTTATAATTTCCGCAAGTGTAATTTCTACGAGTTGTATGAAGCTATTCTCCATATCGATTGGAGTTTTCTTGATGACCTTGCTGACGTCAATCAGGCATGTGAGGCGTTCTACTTATCGCTGTACTCAGTCTTTGATCGCTGTGTCCCAAGGTTTAGCCACCAGGCACATAAATATCCGAAATGGTTCACTATAGATCTTATCCAGAACATTAAACGGAAACACAAGCATCACCGTAATTTTAAGCGCTTCAATAATAACTTTGACTTGATGCAATTTAAATATTTGAGGCTGCTAGTGAAACAACAATCGACAGAAGCATATGCTAATTATTTGGCACAAGTTGAACATTCTTTCTTAAGCGAACCTAAACAATTTTGGTCTTATATACAGGAAAAGAAGCAACGTAGTAGAATACCTGGATCTATGTTTATTGGTGTCGATAATTGTAGTGATCCAATCACAATTGTTGATGCTTTTGGGAAATACTTTAATAGTGTTTATACGGCCTCTGTTCCTTGTGCCGCGACAGACCATATTGAGGATAGTGGACTGTTTGTGCACATCAATAGTTTATCTGAATCTGATATTCTCCAAGCTATTTCTAAACTTAACAACAAACTTACTTCTGGTAGTGACTTTATTCCCAGCTTTCTTGTTAAAGATTGTAGAAATGTCTTTGTGTGCCCGCTGACAAAGCTTTTCAACCTGTCATTAAAAACTTCGACATTTCCGGATAGGTGGAAAATGACAAAAGTTGTTCCAATTCTGAAAAGTGGTAATCCATCTGATATTGCTAACTACCGACCGATAGCAATCATTTCCAATCTAGCAAAGGTCTTTGAACTTAGTATCTACTCCCATATATTTCCCATCATAAAGAATTATTTATCACCCTGTCAACATGGATTTATGGTGAATAGATCCACTGTGTCCAACCTAGCTATCTTTACTCAATTTATTTCTGATGCATTGGATTCGGGAGACCAAGTTGATGTTATTTATACAGATTTTGCTAAGGCCTTTGATCGCGTAGATCACTCTATCTTTCTCCATAAGCTTAAAGCAGTTGGGTTTAGTGACCCATTGATTGAGTTGTTTGGGTCCTATTTATCTAATCGGCCGCAATATGTTCATTATAATGGGCATTCCTCGCAACGATATATTCCAACCTCTGGAATCCCGCAAGGCTCGAACTTAGGGCCGTTAATCTTCAATATCTTCATTAACGATCTCACTAATGTTATTGATTCCCAAAAGCTTCTCTTTGCCGACGATCTTAAAATATTCCGCCGAGTATCTTCATTGGCTGATTGTAACTTCTTACAAGCTGACTTGGATGACATTCATTCTTGGTGTTTGTCTAACAACCTGCATCTTAATATTGCGAAGTGCAACATAGTGTCATTCACTCGTAGGGCTAATCCAACTCTATTCTTATATAAACTGAACTCCCAGGATTTAGTACGCAACGATTCAGTAAAGGATCTTGGTGTACTGTTTGATGCAAAGTTGACTTTTGTTGATCACATTCGGTTTGTTGCTAAATCTGCAAGGGGAATGCTGGGTTTTATCATCCGAAATTGTGCATCTTTTTCAAATACGGATGCATTAAAGTTTCTATATTATTCTCTGGTGAGGTCGCGGCTTGAATACGCATCGTTAATCTGGTACCCTTATTATCATGCGCACGCTCATGAGATCGAATTAGTCCAGAGAAGATTTGTGAAATTCTTGTGCTTCCGAATGGACCATGTTTATCCCCAAAGAAACTCTCAGCATAGGTGTTTGTTATCTCGTTGCAATGTTTCATCTCTACACTATCGGCGAATCGTGCAGAGCATCGTGTTCTTGCATAAGCTTGTGAACAACCAAATTGATTCATCAGCATTGCTTGGCGAGCTGCTGTTTTTCGTGCCGCAAGTTGCAACTCGTCAATGCTCAACATTTTACCTACCCTTGGCGACGACTAATATCTGTCTTAAATCTCCGTTATATATCATGTGTAGAAACTTCAACAGTATTTCTGCAAATTGCGACATTAATAATTGTAGTATTAGTCAGTTGAGGAAAATCCTGGCTGAAAATTTAGATCCTTATACATGTTGAAATGTACTTGTTTATCAATATATTTAGTTTTAGTTAAAACTGTAAACTGTGTGCACAATATGATTAATTTTGTATTTATTTTGTATTTAGTTACGCATTGATCTTTTGTTTCTTTTTTTGTATTTTGTCCTGTAATTAGATTTTTTCTGTTGGACAATAAAGGATATTATTATTATTATTATTATTATTTTATTCAATTTCCTTTTTAATGGCAACTTCAACTGAACTTTGATATTGTTTTCATGTTTCACAATTTTGTCTCTAATGACAACTTTAACCAAGACAGTGTGGCATTATCGTTCATTTTGATATTTTTACATTTTATACAATTCTGTCTTTAATGGAACTATAGTCAATTTAGAGACTTTGGAATTATTGACAATTTTGATAGTTTATCATTTTATAGAATTTTGATTCTGGTGATAATTATTTAGTTGATACTTGAAAAATTATTTACAATTTTGATATTTTGTCATTTTATACTATTTTTCTACTAACTACAATTTAGCCAGTTTACAGACTTAGGCAAATACGTTCAACTAGATGCTTTGCAATTGTTGACAATGTTGCTTCCAATGACAATTTTAATAATAGAGACGCTTTGACATTTTTGATAATTTCGATATTTTATACAATTTTATTTCTTGTCGTAACTTGAGTTGAGTTTAGAACAGTTGGCGTTGTTGAAAATGTTAATGGTTTTGTAACCTGATACAATTTTGACTCCAATGACAGTTTCAGCGAACTTGGATACTTTTGACATTTTTGCATTTTATGCAACTTCGTCTCTAATGGCAACACCAGCACAATGCGACACTTTGGCATTGCTGACAATTTTGACAATTTCTAATGACAACTTTAACCAACGTTGCCAGTTTGGCATTATCGAGAATTTTGACATTTTTGCATTTTATACGATTTTGCCTCTAATGACAACTTTGGACAGCTTACACACTTTGGAACTACTGACAATTTTAATGAATTTTCGTTTTATACAATTTTACCTCTAATGGGAATTTAGACACAAGTTTTATACACTTTTGGTTCCAATGACAACTTTTAAACACTTTGGCATTTTGAGAATGACGACATTTTTGTTTTTTATTCTTCTCATTGTATATTAATAATTGTCGTTACTTCTCTTTTTATTTCATTTCTTCGTTGTTATACATCGTTTCTATTTCACATTTCAATTGATTCCTCTTGTTAATAGCTTATCTCTTTTTTATTTCATTTTATTGGTGTCGTGCATTTTGTCGCACTTAAAACTTGAACACCGTCGACCGAACCCCAATAAAACACGATAAGAGACCCAAGAATTTCCAATTTAATTTGAATAACTCGACCGCCTCGGGCGACGTCGATTCACGGAACAAATTACACAGAAAGGACTCGGACACTCCGACATGTGTCGTACACGCATACGATCGCTTAACAAAGCAATAAACGATTCGGGGGTCATTCATTAACTCGCGGGACCGATACGGTTCGTCTATCGATAATTCGTGGGCACGTACGTCGGTGCCCACCTGTTCAAGGGACGCGTGCTAGACAGAGAGCGAGACAGGAGAAGTAGCCCATCGCGGGCCGTGTGACACGTATCGTTCCTAGACGCGCCGGCGATGCGCGCTTTCGGCGACGAAAACAGTTACGTTGATCTTACGGTGAACGTACGATTTTTTTTTGCTTCAACGAGTCGAGACTATTGTCCGTAATTGCCTCGAAAATTTCCAGGCTAACGGTTAGTTTCCTAATTCCGACACGAACATGTGCGGTCGCTAACAGGACCGACGATGGAGGAATTGCGAAAAAAATTCTTTCACGGCGAAGTTCGGGTTCGATTTAAAAAGGCGTTAATTGGAAAAAATATTAGTGATTAACTAAGCAATCGCAGGCGCAATTTATCATTTTTACTAAAAAATAACGTGAACGTCGACGTTGTTAATTCGGTGCCTTCGGCGAATGTTAAAATGGGCACAGACTAATTTTGCTTTAAATGGACGAGGAGAAATAATTAAAACCACGTTAGAGAAATTAAAGTTAAGTGAAAAAGTGTTGGGAAAACCAAAATTGAAAAGAAAACGATAAATGATGTCAAAGCGAGATAATCGTTTTATATTTCGTTCTTTTTTCTCCTCGATGTTTTTTTAAAAAATTTTTTTTTCTTAATCTAAAGCCAGGATAACTGCGAAATCGAGAAAAATAATCAAAATGAATACAACGAACGTTGGGAAACTAACTGTGCATAAAATTAATGTAATAATAAGAACCATAGAAAAAAGCATAGGACACAATAAAAGTACAAAATGCAAAAAGTGTAACTAAAATAGTGAAAAACATTTTGCTCCGAGCTTATCAAATGTTTCGAGTTTTTAATCGAAGTTTCAAATCCTTTTCATTTTCTTTTAATTTTTCGGACCTATTCTTAATTGATTAATTTTTATGACGTTTGCGGATTCATTCATTTCGTATGGTTTTTATTATATTTGTTGATATTTTGTGTTTCTTTCATTTTTAATGGTTGGTTTCTATTTTCCTCTAAGTTGTACTTATATCTCAGTTTTAGTTTTATTTGTTTTTGTTACCTATGTCATTTTCCTTATTCTGGGGAGTAGTTTCGTTTATTTTTAGATTATACTTTACTTTATTGCAATTAATCTGTTTTTATTGCTATTATTATTTGCTTCCCTAATATCGTTCCTTTAACGTTTTCAATTATTGGCTGTTTTTCAACATCGCTTACTCATACGTCAACTTTAACGTTAACAAACAAAATATGTGACGTGGAGAACTATGAAACGTGGATAACAGCAATTGAAGAATTAAACACACGAAGAAGTCGATTGAAATCGATAGGAAGCAGTATATTTATTTGCATCGTACAAATATAATATAAAATAAAACTTAAAATTGCCAATCCTCCGTCGACGTGATTTTCAACATTTCTACGAAAATCGTAATTAGAAGTAATAATTATTTTTATCTTAGTTTTAATTTGTTAGATATTTTCTTGTTTTATTCGTTGCTAACTTAATTGCTAATTTTATTTTGTGTTGCGTTGCGTTGGATAAGGTTGGGTTGGGTTGGCTCTCGTTAAAATAAATCGAAGCAAAAATAAAAAAATCAATTGTGCATACGAAATAAGCTAAAAAACGGCAATCATAAAATATAAAATAATACCGACCAGTACAGTTAACGAAAGCGAGAAAAATATGTGAAAATATAAATAGAACAAAATTGAAAAATTCAAAAGTCCAAATTACTTCGAGCGAGGATGACGCAAATAAGCCACCATATACGAAAATACATTTTAGAAATGAAGGAAACTAGAAAAGAAAAAATACCAACTAATGAAAATTGTTTCATGGCATGAAATAAAAAAGAAAACAATTTAAATAAACAAAAAACAAAGTTCTTAAATTTTTTTAGTAAATTTTCTTGCATTTGATTTTTTTTATTTTTTTGGGATTGTTTTATATTTTGCTCAATTTTTTCACCAATTTATCAACAAAATTTACTAAAAAAAAAATCAATTTTAAGAACGTTGTTTTGAGTTTATTTAAATTGTCATATTTGGCATATTTTTGCTAGTAATTTGTGAAAATTGTGAGTTTTTTTACGAATAGCACAATTTTCCAACCTCACCCAACCCAACCCAACCAAACCCAAGGCAATTCAAAAAAAAAAATAAAATAAAATAAGAAAATTCGTGTAATACCAAAATTTGCAAATAATGCTAGCGCACTGTCTTAATTCCTCCAAATTTATAAACCACAATTTTCAGAAATTATATCAACCCGAATGAAAATTAAAAAAAATCTAGAAAACGCCAATTGATAAACATTCAAACGATATAAAAAATTACAAGAAATTGAAAATAAAGAAAACAATGTCAAACGATGCGTTTTCGCAAATTACCTCTTGAATTATTGCTAATTTTCAATTTTAGAAAATGTTGTATTTTCCTAATTATAAGCGAGAGGGGGGGGCTAAGTCCGGCAACATTGGCTACAAATGTAAATGAATTTAAAACAAAAATTGACAATTGGTAACATGGAGGGGACGGGTAGCAGTCAAAAATTGCCATGCAATGGTAATTGAGCAAAATTGTTTAAAACTTACGAAACTATATAATATCAAAAAAGTCGTAGTTGTAAAATTAAAAATTTTCGAATTTCATTCTTACAATGTTAAGAATGTTTTCTAACCCAATCAAACATTAAAAAAATAAACAAAACCAAAAATTCAGAAAGTGTCAAAATAAAGAAAATACAAAAATTTCTAAACCGTTACCGATAAATGTAACGAAATTAAAAATAAAAAAATTTACAAAATTTACAAAAGTTTCCCAACCCAACCCAATCAAAGCTTAAGAATTGTTTCCAAAAAGGCCAATTGTCAAAAATACTAAAAATGTCAAACAATGCGTTTTTGAAAATTACTTTTGTTTGGTAAACTCAAGAAATCTGTTACTGAAAAATAAATAAAAAAGCGACGTTTTCCTCACCAACTGAAAAAATACATGAAAACATGTACTTCGTAATTCAAAGATTTGCACATTTTTGACGTCTGTTGACAATGTTATAAAGTACAAGTTTCCTGCGTCGAACGATATTTATTTTAGTCCACAGAGCAACGCGTCACACTTAAATAACAAAAAATAATGGCAGAACAATTTCATTGATTAAGACAATAAGGAACTAAAAGATGGTATATAGTTATCTCTGTCAGAAAAACGAAGGTTTTAAAATTAAAATATGCTTTGTGGGCTTGAACTTAAAAATATATTTTATTTTTCAGATTTCAAAAAGCTCTCGGATAGGATTTGTTTAAATAGATATACATTTACTTAAATCGTAAAGAATACGAGTTGAAGCTCGAATGTTTAAAATTGTAGGTCGTTGACTCAAAATATATTTTAATTTCTAGATGTGACATATCGCGCTAGTTAATTAGTTAACAAGCTAGACGGTTGGTTAGTTATCCACAAGTATTATCAACTAGAAACTTAGATATATGAGGAGGTAGCTATTCGATGAGTTACTTAATTATCTATCAAGTTAGGCCGAAAAGCTGTTGAGCAACCAGCAAACTAGTTCGTTAGTTAACCAGTAAAACTAACGAATATATATATATAGCATCAATATAGCATGAGGGTTAGCTATTAAGTATGTTACGATTATAGCTAAGAATATTGCCAGACATTTATATTTGGTTAGCGTGTTAGTTAGTTAACTGCCAAATTAGTTAGTAAGCGCGATGGATGCATAATTAGCAAAGCGAAATATTTAGTTAGTTACGTATCAACTTTCGCTAGCCGTTAGATATTAAGACAGTTAGCTATCAAGCTAGTTAGTTAATATTTATCAAATTTATCAATCTAGCAAATTAATTGACAAGTTATAAAGCAATAAAGCAGTTAGTTTATTGGCAAGCTAGCTAGATTAGTATATGTCATATTAGTTAATTTGTTAACTATCCACAAATTTAGATATTCAGTTAGACATTTCGCCATCAATATAATGTAAGTAAATTAGTTATCAACCTAGTTATTTCATTATTTAAGATATATCGATAGCTTGTTATTGAGTTAGCTATCGAGCTATTTAGCTTTCGATACAAATGGTCAATATATCAAACTAGTTAGGTATATTATTAATTAATTAGCTATCAATCTAGGTAGTTAGTCATAAGCTATAAAAAATTCACAAATTTCAGAAGTTTTTAAAATTGTCAAAAATTCCAAGCATTTGACAAAAACGCCAATCTTAAAAATTGTCTAAAATTCAAAATGTAAACTTTATAAAAATGGACGTCAGCAATTGTTCAACTTCGTTCTTTCCCATTCCGCACGTCGTTGCACATCATCGCCGGCAAAATATCGCCATTAGGATTCACGTTGCGCGTCCCGCCGATTCGGAGTGTGCGAGCGCGCAATAATTTTTCAATGGCCGTTTTCGGAACGGAATCGTCTTCGCGTGATTTCGCGATCCATGTCCAAAGCGAGCGTCGAATCGTCGCCGCTTGAAGTGTGTCGGACGACGACGGAGGGCGTAAAAGTCGATTCCACGTGCACCGATCGCGTATTGTTCGGCGTATATAGCTTTAAAATCGGTGCCAGTCGGATAATTAGCGGGACGAACGCTGAATGCCAATGCGAGGCACCTTGTACCTTTTTGATGTATTGCACAGTAAAGAATTGAAAAAAGCTTATAAATGTCGGTCGTTTGTCGTCGCGTTTGACGAAGTTCGTTTCTGTTTCGGTTGAAGACGACGTTTTAATAAATTGGGTACGTGTGTGTGGTGGTGTTGGGAATTAAACGGCGCGCTCGGAACGTGATTATGCAGGGTTAGCGTTGTTTATATTATTGGGGATTCAGATTATGACTCGTACTATATACACGTTTGATGAAATTGTTCTAAATTGTTTGAAGGTCGTACAAATTCTCTTAATTTCTTCAACATTTTGAAAATTTGACTTTGACTTTTTAAAAATTGTCACATTTTGCATATTTATAATATGTGAAAACTTTGACACTGAAAAAATTGTAACTTCGTATATTTTTTAAAGTTCCAATATTTCTACTCAACCCAACTCGTCTCATTTTTTTTTTAATCTATAGAACGACTAGATATTAAGAAAATGTTAATATTTGTAAACAAATTCAAATGTTTCCCAATCCAAGCATAAAAATTCTAATGAACCAATTGTCACAAATTCAGACAATTCGCAAAGATTACGAAGAATCACGAACATGATTATTGATCAATTTGCATTTTGGCATTTTTAGCACTATTTAAAAATGTTACCAGCCCAACTCAAAAAGTTTAAACACTAAGAAAATGTGAATTGTCATCGATTCAGGAAATTGAAAATTTGCACAAATTACATTGGACCTATTTTTTGAATTATCACATTTTTAATTGGTGAAAAATATGCATATTAAAAAAATGACAATAATACAGTTTTTAATATTCGCAAATTCCAATAAGATAATATTCCCAACCCAACCCAACCCAATCCAACCCTACCTAACCCATCCCAAAAGTAAAAAAAGAAATCAGAAATCAATCGGTCATACATTTAGAAAATGTGATTTTTTGACATTTGACATTTTGGGATATTCTTTATTCGCAAAAATCAAGTACAATTGTCAAAAAATCAAAAAACATAAAAATGATTACTTTTGCACTTACTGATTTGATGCAAATTGTAGACAATTTCAATTGTTGAAAATTTCTCATTTTATTTTCGATTAATTCGCATTTTTTTTGTATTTGGCCGAATTGCACTTTTAAGCAAACTTTTAAATTCGTGAAATGTTTAAAAATGATATTAGTCTATTTGTAGTTTTTTTGCAAAATTCAAAAATAAAAAAAAAGAACAAGGATTGCCGAATTTTGAAAATTTTGTATTATTCGCATTTATGGTTAAATTCATTTTATTGGATTGGGTTTGGTTGGGTTGTAGGCTGGTTAAATATATTTTGGTATATTTTGCCTGTTTCATGTTAGTGAAATTTAGATTCCACAAATTTTCCCAAAAATTGTCAAATTGTGACAAATTCAAAAAATCTCAAAATAATGCAAATTACCATTTTTTGTAATTTTGAGTGTGCGTGCTCTACCGTCCGAACGGCTAAAGCTAGAGCTATGAAAACTTAAACTTAAGATTTGTGTTCAGCAAGGAAGAAAATGTCCTATTTTGCAAGTAATGTCTCAGCCGGAAGTGATGGTTTACTCTTATTACATTTTTCAATATCTCGAAAACGGTACATGTTATCGAAAAAATATTCTTACAAAAGGTATTGATATTCTAAACAACTTTTATTTGAAAAGTTTTTTTCGAAAAATGTAGTATAACTAAGTATAAGAAAGTTCAGTGCGGACCACTGCAGATTTTTACTATTGACATCGCGCGGCTAAAAATACGTGCGAGTAACACTATAACACTTCTTTCTATATCTCGAAAACGGTTCCCATTATCGCAAAAATTGTTAGCATAAAGTGTAGATACTGAAATAAAAAAAAACATTTATTTGAAAAGTTCTTTCGAAAATGGAATAAGTAAGTATAAGAAAGTTCGGTGCAGACCACTGTAGAATTTTTTATTTCCACAATACGCATCTTTTAGACGAGATTCCTTTAAACCAAAGGCAACAAATGTGGTGCTCCGGCGGATTTTTTGATTGCTGTTAGAGTGTATTTACAGGGAACTTTTGGACGAAGATGCGCAGGAAGGGGCTGACCTGTATCATGACCTGCAAGATCGCCCTATTTAAACCCCCTTGAATGCTTTCTTTAGGGATATTTGAAAATATTAGTGTACGCTACGCATGGAATGGTCTCCCGGAACAACGAGTATATCAAGGATGTCACTGAATCCCAGTCATGGTAAATCTTGCCACCTAGATGTGGTGTGAGTGGTGTAAACGCAAAATGTTTTGTTCAAATTTTTCTGACCTATAAAAAATGTAAAAACGAAATTTTAAAATTGTGAAAAAATAATGTAAAAAATGTTAAAAATATTAAAAATTGAAAAATGCCGAATTTGATAACGTGGAAATTTTTGTATTAAAATAGAGCGTCGTGTATTTTTCCAATGTTTTCAAATTCGAATTTTCAAACTTGTGCTCCCAATTTTCAAATCTACCCAATCCAACCCAAACCAAAGAATTAAAATTAAAAATATCCATAAAACAAAAAAGTTGTAGAAATAGTCAACATTGCCCACAGTTAAAAAATACGATTCGGGTTAGCTTACGGGAGCAAAAAAATAAAAAACCTAAACAATGCGCAAATATTCTAATGATCGAAAAACGCAAGCATTTTCATTTTTTTCTTTAGTATTAAAAATGCAAAAATCACAAAAAATTCAAAACAGTTTTTTTTTATTTTCGAATTTTTTTAATTTTTGAAAAATTATCACCGTTCTTTTCAAAGTATTTAGTTGGTTTGGGTCCAGTTGAGACTTTACCGATCATTGCCAATATTTTTTAAAGTTTTGACATCGTTTGGTTTATTTTTAATTTTTGAATATAACCCAACCCAACCAAATCTTCCGTATTTTCTACATCCAGTCCTGTTTCTTCGAATTTGTCTAATTCTTCTCCTCTTCTTCTCCAACCCAACCCAAGGCGACCCAACCCGACACATCATCTTTTTTACATCAAGTCCTATTTCTTACAATATGTCTAATTTGTCTTCTTTTCTTGTCAATTTTTTTATGTTCCATGTACCTATATTAAAGTATTCATAATTATTTATATTTTCTTTATGTGATCTTTTCTTTCTTCTGCCATTCGGGTTGGATTGGATTGGGTTGGATTTCTACACAAAAGCATATTTTTTTCTTTTTCAATTTTCAGTTTTCTGCTGTAATAGTACTATTATACTACATACAAATGAAAAAAGTTGCGTGTTTTGGGATTGAAAAATTCCACCAATAGATACATTCTATTCAAACTTCGTTCACTTGTGTGGGGAGGCGCATACTTTTATCTAACGGGTAGATGGATTATAATTCTTCTTTTTCTTTAACTCATTTCCATCCATCGTCGCCAATGTAGAGTTTTTCAAATTTGTACTTGTTTTCCGTGCTCATTTTTTCTCAGCTCTACATCTAAGTGTTATATATCTTGATAGATATCCTTTTTTTCTTTTTATGTCTTTTTATTTTCGAAAACTTCCCCCTTTCTTTTCCATTGTAAAAGTGTATTACAAGTTCCTTCTGCCAAATTTTATTGCTTCATTTGTCTGTACTGTTATTTACAGCTCCTTATCCTTAACGTTCCTATAAGTTCCAGCCCATCTTTAATATCTGGCTTATTTTCCTTGTCTAGTTCCTCATTTTATTATTTTAAATCTTCAATTTCTTTTCAGTAATTTCTTTGTTCTAACCTCAGCTCCTTATTTTCATTTGTTAGTTTTTCCGTCGTTTCCCATTATTCATATGAGCTTCTCTTAAAGATCTTCCTTGTCTTCCTCAATGTCCAGTTTTGTTTCTTTTCGCTTCAATATTTCATTAGTCCGGGACAATTAATTCTAAGCAGCGTTAATAATTAAAAATACTCTCGACTTCAATAAATACTGCTGGATGTGCGCAATAAGAAGCATTAAATCGCCAGTAATATAAACAATGCTAATGATAAATAAGCTTCAAATTATTACGAAAACCAAACCAACCCAAGCAGACAACTCATCTGAATGATGGTTGGGTTGGGTTGGGAATTTGCCCATTAATGCAATTAATAGTCAAAGTAAGCCAAAGTAATAGGCGGCAGTGTTCGAGGGCCTATATCAAATAAACGGCTTGACGAAAAATTTAAATAAACATTGTTACCACCAGCAATCATTTCTTCGAATACGTCAAAATATTCGAAAAACGAAAATGCCTAAATACCAAATTTGTGTGAGATACAAAATTGTTGAGACAATTAAAATTAAAAAATTGAAAATGTCAAAATATCAAACTTGCAAAAATTCAAAATAGATAAATGACAAATTATCATAAATAAAAAAATCGTAGAAAATGTTAGTGTTGTCAAAAAGTTGATATTGAAATGCTAAAAATGCCAACATTTCCAAAAATGAAAAATAAATTTCGGATGATCAGACGATGAGAGCGGTTTCGTCCTTCAGGACTCATCTGATCGCCGACAATAACTCTGCTGGGATGCACGTAGTGTGGTAGTATTCATTGTAACTCGTTACTCGGATTATCTCTATGCTTATACAACATGAAATGTAGTATCTTCAATTGGTTCTTTAATTTCATTTCAAATATATTATTTGAACCCACAGTCAATCTAATAAATATATTAACTCGGAGAGACTAATAAACCCAACGGGTGAGAACAACTTAAAAATGAAGCTCTCGTTGAGAAAACAAACAAAATATTTAGTTTGAAAACATTAGCTAATATTCCCACTTCACGTGGTCTCAAAAATTGATGATGTCGAACATAAACCTAAGAATCTTTTGACAAGTAGACTTTAATGAAACCAAACTGGGCGAGGTTTCTCGTAAACCCAACATCGTTGTAATTCGGTTGGATTCGGTTGGTGTCTAAACACCTCAAGAGTTAAAAACCTGGATCAAAAGTTATTAAACTCAACCGAATCGAAATCAATTACCCTGAAACAATTTGTAAACATATATTTTGTTTGCAATTATTAAACTGAAGGTGGAAGACAGCACAACCCGATTCATTTTTTTATACAGCAATGTTGCATAAAATAAACAGTTTAAAAGTATTTAACCCAACGTGGAGACTAATCTAAGCAAACACAACCCAACCCAAATTCGATGTCGCTTAAATGGAAAATGTTGCTGAAATAAACCTAATATTATTGAGTATGTCAGTAAGATTTTTCAAAAAAAATTTAAGAATAGGTAATTTTTGAAACTGAAAGAGTATTTGCCTCGAAATGACTCAATTCGGACAGCAACTCAACAAACGCGGTAGTGCATGAATAACGGTTTTTAGCACTTAACATTTAATTTGCTTTAATTTCACGGGATGGTCGTCAAATGATTATTCATGTAATTAATTAATAAATAGTAGCCTGCAAATTTATTTATGCACATTAGGCTTATCAGCCAATTATGACGTTAAGTGCAACTTTAAAGACGACTTTATAATTTGTGTGATGGAGTCGGGATGTGGTGTTTGGGTTGGGTTGGGTTGGTTTGGGTTAGGTTAGGTTGTGTTGGGTTTGAACGCAATAGGTTGGGTTGTGTTGGGTTTGAACGCAATAGGTTGGTTTGGGTTTATTTGCATTGGATTGGGTTGGAGTGAGTTGGGTTAGGTTAGATTGGGTTGACTGGGTTTGAATGCAATGGGTTGGGTTGGGTTTGGTTGGACTGGCCTGATTGGGGAATGGCAAGCCCAATATCATTTAATTATAGTAATTGTAACATGAAAAAACTACTGTTATAAAACACTGTGAGTTTCATCACTATTTGAGCTTTCAAATGCGTCTGAACAAACTCATATATTCGTGATCAGCGGCCACGAAAATATATCAAATTCAGACTGATTATTTTAATTACATGGAATTCTATTAGAAACATTATTTTAAAAATTCCTTCCATTGGTACTAAATTATTATAAAACTGCGCAACTGGAATTGTGGTAAATAAATCATATTGGAAACTAAATTTCATCCGCAATTGAATGATGCATTCGGGCAGATGGGTGGTGATAAGCTGGTTTAACTCGAAGTTTCCATTTTTTTCCAGTTAAGCGACGTTCAAATGCAATAAACAACTTTGTTTCGTGTTGCGTTACGGGCGTCGCTATTCGCGGCGCAGGACAAAATAAATCGGTCGTTATTGAAAAAAGGCGGGCAGTACCAACCATTAAAAGGCAATTACGGCGACTTTGCGGCCCGTCCCGGACCGCGCGGCCCCGCACTAAAAACGAATAGGAATGTCAATTTGCGCGCATAAATACCGATATCAATTACGCGCATTTACATATATGCAAAGCCGGGCCCGTTGTAAAACAAAATACAAGTTCGCGGAACACGCATACCAACCGGCTGAACTCGGTGACAAACACACTTAACGACATGAATAGTGACCCGGAGCGGGCGAGCGCGCGCGCGCCGCCGCCCGCGGAATTACTTGTACCGACCGAAAATTATACGCTGCGTCTGTCAGCTCGCTAAATGATGACATTAAAATCGGGCGCCGCGCAAAAAACGCGGCCGAAATTTGAATACGGGCGCGCTTTAATTCATCAGTGTCATCGACACTGTTGCCAACATTCGACGTTCCACCCCAAACGTGTAACTAAGCTAATTAACATACGCATTAGCATAATTGCGTTTCGGGATTGTTTGCCGTTCGAGCGGGACTCTGGAGCGCGACCCCCCGCCGTCGCCCGGTTTTGTCGCCCCGCTCGTTCGCGACTTTGGAAGAAATTAGCGGAGGTTTTTGCGGCGCCCGGTTTCATGGAGTTTGTTGCGTCTAATCGCTTCGCTGGTTTTAATGGGGCGAACAGACGTCGCGTGCGGAGCGTTCGTTTTGCGGAATCGTAATTTTATAAATTCATTTAATTGGTATCAATTATAAGAAGTCTGCGCGAAGCTCAATATATGATAAACTTTGGTGAAATTAATAGTTTTAGAAACATTATTTTAAAAATGCATTTAAGTGATACCACATTCTAATTGAAGGCTTTGGGATTCGCTACTTACTTACATCGATTCAATTTATTTTCTCTTGATTTGGTGCAAATGTTCGTGATGGCAGCTTCTTCGAGTCCGGTCGTATAATAGTCAAGGTTTTAAAGGACCAATTTTTTTAAACACAGCCCCAATTATGAAATGTATTAGAATATAATATTCGCATAAATCTATGGTAAATGTAATCACAATAAACCTAATACCGATATCGCTGACAACTTGATATTCAATAGTTTAAATCTTGACGATTGACTCAGAGAGATTCGTCTGCAAAAACAGACCAATGAAGTCTCATTACTACAGTTAACAATGATGATTGTATTTCATCTCGTTTCATGGCGATCTTATGTCTACTTCGTGGTGATCCTTCGTTTACTTCAAATCCAACTGACTGACGATTGGGCTCAGACGAAAATTGTGTTTTTAATGTCGGGACCAAAGTTTTCGAACGCCCCAATTTCAAATCGAAATGTTAACCATACTTAAATATTGGCGACGCTTTAATTTAGTTGGTGAGAAAATTACGGTATATGGGTTGGGTTGAATCAGATTTGTTGATTTGCACTTTAATCAAATATTAAGGGTTTTTTGTTCATTACATGGTCTTTGGTTGTGCTGTTATTAAGCACTATTAACCCTACCTAATTCAACCAAACCAACTCCAACTCAACCCAACCTAATACAAGGCAACCCAAACATACTCAACCCAACCCAACTTATACTAATCCAATCCAACCGAACCCAACCCAACCTCAACCAATCTAACCCAACCCAATCATTGGGCTTTAAAGTTCTGTAATTTTGGGTAAAATGTTACCGTTCTAAAACATGTTTGCAATGTTGATGGAAACAATCGTAAAAAGTAATATATAAACAAAATTAGAGATCGTAAAAATTGTCAAGAATATTGGAAATCGAGTTAAGTGAAAATCATTATTATCGATTACGTAAAATCGAAAAATAACAATAAATAGTAATACGAACTCTGAGGTTGCAAATATCGTAAAATGATCAAAATCGTAAAATCGTGAAAAAATGCTAAAAATTTAATAAAGATAAAAAATAGATCTGTTTTGGCTATAAGTGTCTCTTAGGTGATAATTTTCTGTGGGGTTGGGTTGACCATCAATTGCAACAAAGATAAATTGTTACATGTCACGAAATTTTGAAACTTATAATATAAAAATAATTATAATAAGTGCAGCAATATTTTATTAATTTTTTACGCAAAAATGGTTTCCTGCTCCACCATGAAATCCTTTATGAGCATTCGATATTATTTTCTGCAAATGAACAAATCAAACAACTAATTATAACTTAAATATAATATATTTTTTTACAATTTTATCAATTTTTGTTGCTTTGAAATTTTTGAAGTACATTGAATTTGAATCTTTGATTTGTACTTCAGTTAGGCGTCTTTTGACATCCAATTTCGTAAATAATCTTTGAGGTTTCGCCTTTTGTCAGTTGTATTATTGCATTTTCGTCCATTTTTAATAATTTCGAAATTTCAGCGTTTCTGATCTTTTCAAATTGTTGCTACATGGACATTTTCTTGTATTTAGCTTTTTACAGTTACCAATTTTGTCAGTGGCTTAGGGGTTTGTTTTATTTATTTTCGATCATTTGACATTTGACAACTTTTAGATGTTTGCTTTTTATAGACTGTTACAATTTTGAAGTCTTGCACCAGTTCTATAATTTTATAACATAGAAATTATATTTGTAATTTATGACTTTTTTATAATTATATTCTTACATTTTAACAATTTCGAAGACAAACCAGTCAAAGACGACAAATATACAAATATGTTATATTGATGCCTTTGTAATAAATAGCACATCACCACTTCCGAGCACGAATGGCGCCCTGTCAAATGAATCAGACCTTTTTTTGGGCAATTTTGCCAATATAGATATTTTTGTCACAATTTTGATAATTGTACAGTTCTTACCTTCCTTAAATTGTCGGCAATTTTGGTATTTCAAATGTGACTTTAAATTTAACACAACTTTCGGTCTCTAGCAATTGCATCAATGTCATGAAAATCAAAATGACAATCGTTATAACTGGTTAAAAAATGGTAATAGTTATTTACAGTCGAATGCGGGAAGTTCAATTTTACAGCGCGACGGCTTCGTTTGAGGCACGAGCCCGAAGCCCTCGCCCGAGTGCCTCATTTGCCGGAGCGCTGTAAAATAACTTAACGCATGAGATTTGTATAACATTTTTTGGCCGATAGTATTTTAAATTAATAAGACATCTTTTTATACCTACAAATATTTTATTTATTCAACTTGGCAACATTGCATTGTTTATGACAGATTTGACAGATGTGTTACATTTAAATAATTGTATAAAAGTTAATAGTTATTAGGTAGGTAGGTAGGTACGTTTATTATTAGCTATTTATAATCGAATGTAGGAAATGCATTTTGCTGCATGAAGTTTATATCTTAAACACGATACCCAGCGGAGTGTTTGGACTAATTTAATATTAAAGTAATATTAAATTTTTATGTATTTTGTTATACTTATTGAAATAGAAATTAATATATCTCGTTCTCCTGAACATCGGCTTCATGATTTCAAAATTGCGTATTTTTCCTACGTCTCTGGAGTTTAAAAAGAAGGATTATTTACTTTACCGCATACTATGCGGGAAAACGGGGAAAACGCACAGTCGTCCTAAACACGAAGTTACATGTGACATGAACGGTGCATAGTTACAATGTTTACATGTCGGGAGGCCAAAAAAGTTTATTACTCATGTGGTGAAAAAATTAAAAATGTGGAATCACTTTGTTGATGTCAACCAATGAACTGTAAAAAATATTGGATTTACAAAAATAATCGACTAAGAACCTGGGACAATATCGTTTCGGTCATATTTTTAACTCATATAACGTTGTGCTGCTTTCTGACATATTGTTTCTTTCACAAGCGTAGCTAATATTTTGATTTGGTTTTGCTCTTCACGATGAGCTCACTTACATTGCATTTTTTATTCCTAACCAAGTTGCATTTGAACTTGGTTTTTATACGTCGTTGCATTTATAAATCATGAGGAACAACGCCATGACTACGACTTTTGTGTTACATTTTTCTATCTTAATTTTCTGCGACTATACTTTGACGATTAAAGTCCAGTGAAGCAAAAACATTGAGTGAGTTTACTTGTAATTTTCATTCCTCGAATATCTGTTTGTTTTGTGGTTTATAGTTTAATTGGGGTTTCAACCTAATCCGATCTAACTCCGTACAATCTAACTGCAGCCAAATCCAACCCTATCCAACCCAACCCAATCCAAACCGTACAATCGTAAAAAGTTTATATAAACAAAATTAAAAATCGGAGAAATTGTAGAATGAATAGAATTTGTAAAAAATCATAAAAATTATAAAAGTCGTTCAAAACCGTAAAAAATAAGAAAAAATGACAAAAAGCACGTGGAAATAAAACGTTTCAAAAATCTTCAAACTATTAAAATATTTCCTAAAAATGTTTGTATAATGTATAATTAGCACTATTAACTCTACCCAATTTAACCAAACCAACTCCAACTCAACCCAACCTAATACAAGGCAACCCAAACATACTCGACCCAACCCAACTTATACCAATCCAATCCAACCGAACCCAACCCAACCTCAACCAAACTAACCCAACCCAATCCTACATGTATCCAATCCAACCCAAATTGAGTTTTGTTTAAATTTTGTATTTGTAAAGATCTGAATCATTTATATCATCGTTTTATAAAATTTATCAATTTTTAGCCTTATTGGTAAACAACTGTTCGATGGTTGGTTCGGGTTGGGTTGGGTTGGGTTTGTTTAGATTGGGTCATATTAGGTTATTGGAATAATATCTGACCAAATCTAAACCAATCCAACCCAACCCAACCCAACCCGAACCAACAATAGAACAGTTGTTTACCAACCGGCTTGAATTTTGAGCGTTGAGTTTAGTTTGAATTTCGTATTTGTAAAAATGTGATCATTTAAATCATCGTTTTAACGAATTTATCAATTTTCCGTCACATTTCGAAGAATAATTCAACCAAACCCAACCCAACCTATAACATATTTTCATTTTTGCTATTTTGTGAAAATGTGCTGATGTTCTGACACCAATTTTATTATTTGATTTTGGTGTACGGGTTTAAATTATTGCGAACAGATGGACGATTAAATAATTTCCCGAGTCCGGTGAAAGCTTGACTGAAATAAAACGTCAAAGTTAGCGGCCAACATGTCACCGTATTTAGAATATGATCAACCGCTACATAACATAACACACACATAACATAACATATTGACATTATGTGACGTTTACGAAATATAATTACGAGTAGTATACAGGTTTTCGGAGAAAAGTCGCAAAATGGACAATTAAGGGTGATTTCAACCATTTTTTTACGTTTACAGATAATTGGAATAATTTGGGGCTTCCTTATAATTAGCACTGTTAACACAATTAAACCCAACCGTGAAACAATGTTGTATAGGCTTGAATATTAACTCTTGTATTTTGTTTTAATTTTGTATTTGTAAAAATTAGTCTTTGTATTCAGAAAATGATCAACCACTCGTTTACGTTTACGTTTACGTTTACCAAATATAATTACGAGTAGTATACAGGTTTTCGGAAAAAAATGTAAAACGTTTATAAACATTTATAGACATATATATTGTATCAGAATGCAAGTTAGAGTTTAATTACAAATTCCATCCCATGAGTTTTTGAACATTTAAAAATTCAAAGCGTTTGAATTTTTAACAGGTTTGCTGCAGGTTGACTATTTTTGACAATTTAAGTATTTTTGGTTGGGTTGGTTTGGGTTTTCCTAGACGATTGTTGTTGAAGTTAAATTTGTGCTGCTACTTTAAACGATCAAAAATGCAACCAATTAAAGGTAAAATTGAACTAGGTTAAATTAGCCTGGGGTTGAAGAACCATCGTGTAATAACGTACATAAACTCTATGGTAAAGCAAATTCAACTGGAGATAGGGCAACACAAAAAAACAGCACGTCCTAGAACTTATTCAACCCTATTCACGTTTCAAACGAGTGATTTCGTAACTGTGTCGCGGAAACGCCAAAACGAATCAGATCTTCATGGCGATCCTTTGGCTGGGGATTGGGCTAAGATGAAAATTGTGTTTTCAATTTTGGCCCAGAGTTCGCGAACGCGTCGACTTCAAATCGACTGTTAACCATGCTTCAAAATATCGGTGGTGTTTTGATTTAGTTGGCGAAAAAAGTACGGTTTATGGGTTAGGTGTGAAACACATTTGTCGATTTGTATTTGAAATGATAAAAATCTGACGGTTTTTGATGGAATTTGACTTGGTTTTTGGCTGCGTTGTCGTAATTTGGAGCTTAGCTATAATTATGACTGCTAACACAACCCAACCCAACTCAACCGAATCGGACACAACCCAACCCAACCTTACCCATCTAAACCAAGCCCAATTCAACCCAAGCCAACCCAACTCAACCAAACAAAATCCTCCAACAATTGTTTACAAACAGGCTTGAATATTAACGGTTGAGTTTACCTTAAACTTTCCAACTAAACAAAACGCAACCCAACCCAATCTATAACATTCACTCGTTGCTTTTCTGGCTTCAATTTCATCGATTTTCGTGTACGCCCGTTTTAAAGAGATTACTGCCAATGGATTAACAATAACACCATCTACCTTCTTAAAGAGTTTGACTGAAATTAAATGTAAATGCCAGCTTCAAACGTAACATATGATCAATCGCTCGAGCATATTGATATTATGTGATATTTATGAAATGGTATATGAATTTTCGGAGAAATGTCGTAAAACGGACAATTAGCGGAGATTCCACTCTTTTCCGAGGTTTACAAACTTTGTTCAACATTCTATCATGGGTTCAGTACCCCAATTATTTGATCTACAAGAAATACAATTGAAAAACCAACCCAACCCAACCAAACCCAATCCAATCAAATTTTAAAAAAATCTCCAGAACCGTCAATTATCAAAAATTCAAACGACGTAATTTACAAAAATTGGGTTCGCAAAATTGTAATTGGACTGAAATTTAAAGCGAAAATTTATAAAAACTGTAAATAATATAACTTCTAAATTCACACAATGCGTTTTGGGATCTTTTTGCTTCACCTTTTGAATTGTTGCAATTTTTAAATCTGTTCAATTTATTGAAATTTTGTTTTTTTTTCATTTTCGTTTAATTCTCGGTCTTTATTGACCGAATTGTAACATTTTGAATATATCGCAACTTCTCACAATTTGTAAAATACCAATGAAAAGTTTTAAACAATCAGCAACCAGCAATGGTCAACAAATTAAGAAAATTTCAAACTCTTGAAAGTAGTGTGCATTAGATTTAAATTGAACTTACAGTTAAAGCACAAACTCAAAATTTTTAATAAGCTCAAAATATTGAAAATTTATTAAAAGTAATATCAAAATCACGACTGCCTTATTGAATTGGGATGTAGAATTTTGTAAAAAACAAAATAAACTTTAAGGTAAAGCACGTTCAAATGCAGAAACGGCAACATAAAAACCTATACGAAGGGAATCGAAACACACGATAATGGTTGGCTTGGGTTCGTGGCCAATATAAGTGGGTATAAACCAATGATAAAGCCAATTTAATTGCGACATGCCTAACAATACAAAAGATGATCTCGTGAAGAAACCCACAAGAAAAAATGTCTTTGGGTCTGCATCCAAATTCTAGTGGGTTTGGTGAAGACATTTTCTATAATCCCATAATATACCCATTTTATTTTGAAATAAGATTAAACACAAGGCGAAGACGCATTGGGTTTAGAATTGCGGCGGGTTCAATGAGGAAAATTCAAAAATGAAAAAACCAGAGCGTTGTGAATTGAATGTCTTCGATCCAGACCAAAATGAACCGTTTAAAACAAAGTCAGGTGTAGTGAGGCCAATAGTAGATATTAGGTGACATTAGGTATCTGAACCTAAAATGAAGGCCAGACCGCGAAATCAAACAAAGCTCACAACTGCATGAATCGTCTTCATGATAATTGTTTTTAAATGGATTGAAAGAGCAACAGAGCAACGATGTATATTAATTTTATTTCTAAATTCACATTTCGACATGCGTTTGGACATTCAGCAGCTTGCCCACAAAAATAAATTTCAATCGAATTCGACGTACAATATATGTATTGTTAAATACATCGGGTTCTGTAGATCAAAGTTGATTGTATTCGGTTAGGTTGAGGTTGGGTTTAATTATACAAATCCATAAACCAAAAATAAACCCAATATAAATGAATGATAGTGATAAAAGCGGTTTAAATCAAATTTAGCCGCAGCTGGTACACGAACCCAAATTAAGTGCTCAAACCCAATCCAAAAATTCCTCTCTGAATCACGTGAAACCCAAAAGAGAACAAAAATGTATGCAATATCCAACCAGTATCACAACCGAAATTCTGATAGGTTTGGATTGGGATGGCTTGAGTTAGGTTGGGTTGGGTTGAACCCCAACAGAAAACACAATCGACGCAGAAACTGTTTGGATCTGAACCCAATTTTCATTATGTTTGGTTCTAAAAATGCATAAACGCAATGTAGGTCTACTGTTCGAAACTTCAAATGATGATTAATATTATTTTCTATAAACCTAAAATAAATCGAAATAAAAAACTAGCAAGTCAAATCGGCGACAGGCGAAAAAAAATTAGCAAGATGAAATTATGAAAACCATCGCTGAATATATTTCAACACTAGTAACTCTGTAAATGGCATAGTTAGATTTGTAACTGGACATAAAACAAAAAAGGCAACGACATGAATTATTTTTTACTGAAAATATTGTTTAAACCCAACAACGTGACCATGAGTGACTGGAAGTTTAACTTGTAACCGCAATTATTTGTTAAAATAGAGCTTATGTGAAACGCAAATTAAAAACGAATTGGGTTCGTTCGATCAAGTTGGGTTGCGTTATAACATGTTGGGTTTAATTCAATTGAACGATACCGGTGGAATGAAACAATTTAAGACTAAACTCTAAAGTTGGAGAGATATTAAAACGAGCCCAATTATTTTCAAAGGGACTGAAACCCCAAACCCAAAGATTGTGATTGTACTTCACAGAAGCAGCTATCTTATAAAATCAACTGAAAGTACAACGAACAGAACCAATTGAATCGAACGCAGTGAGTTTCATTTGGTTTGGTTTGTTTTAGGTAAGGTTGACATACATGATTGGACGATCAACTTAAGTCATAACTACTTTCAAAGAAAAATAATTTGAATCAATTCGAAATGAAATGGCAGAAAATAAATAAATACATAATAAATTAAATTGGGGTGGGTTGTGTTGGGTTGGATTGGAATGGGTTGGGTTGGGTTGGATTTGATTGGGTTGGATTTGCTTGGGTTGGGTTGGGTTGGGTTTGCCTGGATTTGGGTTGAGTTGATTTCCATTCGTATAGATCATATTTCAACTTGATCCAACGAAACCAAAATGAACTATAAACTCAACGAGATCAATTGATCATCAAAAACTACTAAAATGTCAGAGTAATAGAATAATTAAAATACCATTAAAATCTAAATGTTTGTCTGTAATCATTTGTGATTTGTTATGGTGATTAATACATTCTTCACAAAAAGTTTCTTAAATACTCATTTTCCATCACGCTTATGGATAAGTGTTTGTATATTTTTTCTTTAGCGTCGCCCAGTTTCAATCGTCATTATGTAATTATGAGAGTAACATTACTGAGGATATTTTAATAATATTATAGGTTGGTTTATTATCTGTTTACTATATTTATTTTTTTATATATTTATAATGTAACGTTGGAGCCGTGTTGCAACTTTATTGAGAGTACAATTTTCGCAAGATTTGAAAAAATATACGGGGTGTTCCATTATAAAAAGTATTATTGTGAACAATTCAAAAACGTAACGATCGTTACGAAAAAAATTGCAGTCAATTTAGTCAACGTTAAAGAGTTTTATTGGTGTCATTAAAAAAATCTACGATAAATAATTACCTCGTTATAAATAATTCCAGCGGACGTTGTTTCGATTTCCCATTCAATTTAGCCGAAAAAAACGACGCACGTGAGTTCCGATTCCCTCGTCGAAATTTGTCGGTCGAGCTGCGTCGCGGCGCCGCGATCCACGGCACGAGATCGCGAAAAGTGGCCAAGAGCGCGGCGCGATCGCGCCTTTCCAATTAACGTTTATCGACGCGCCGCGAACGCATAAAATCGAAATAATCGATCGAAAACAATGGATCCAATTTTACGCGTTTCGAGTTTGCATTTCGCTTTTATGTCAAAAGAGGGCCGTTTACCGTTTCCAATTAAGGCGGTGGGCGCCCGCGACTGCATAAAAACGCGCTTTGCGCGGTAAAACGTGAATGTAAATACGGCCCCCACGCGCGCCGCCATAAAAAAACGCCGCTCGATTTAGTTTATGTCGAATCGTTCGGATTGTTTTCACGCGCCATCGGGATCTGAAATTTAATCGGTGGCGATTATAGTTGGATGCGCGGGCAAAATTTGCCTCCGATAGGGGGCCAGGAAAAATATTTTTTTTTGTTTATTAGATATTTTGTAAATTTAATTAAAGAAATATCTTTGAAATAATTTCTTTGCACATCCACATCCACTGTACCAACAACTATTGCGATTTCTTAGGAGCGAACATTAAACTTATAAAGGAAATTGTTTGAATTATTTAGCTTGAATTATATACAAAAATCGTAAAGAAAAAAAAGATAACTTGAAACAATATGCAATGAAACAAAAACAAAAATCAGATAGAAGGAAACATAAAAGATGAAATTAAACTAAAACCAAAATAGTAGGCAAAATTGAATTGAATTATAATATTTTTGTGAAATGTTCGAAACATGTTGGGGAAAATATGGTTCGATTCCTATTTTACCAATACACCACAAAGGCACGAATCAAACGATGGAAATTAAATTAATTGCTTTCCTTATTTTTGGATTTCTTATTGGCACCAATTACTTAAAGAAGAAAAGATTTAATTTATTATTAACTACATATTTAATTAAGGTGTCTTGAATATGGGACCAAACTTATGAAAAGGGAATAAAAAAAATTGCATTGACATGAAAATTAAAATTAAAAATGTATTAATACAAAGGATATGAGAGCTAAAATATAATCCAACATAACCCAATTCAATCCAACCCAACCCAACCCAACCTAATCCAACACAACTCAACCCAACCCAGCCTAACCCAAAACGAAAAAATTTATTAAAATAAAAAAGTGCAGAATGACATTAAACTAAAAATAACAAATTTTGGTTCATTCTGACCAGTTAAAAATTAAAAACAAAACCAAATTTGAACAAAATTAGTCAAAGAGAAGATATCTAAATGATTCTTTATTGTTCGCATTCTTTTCATTAACTCTCTGTTTGATGTATTTATTTATTTGACAACAAAGAACCGAAAAAAAAATAAACCAATTTCAAATGAAAAGATGACACAAGAACAAGAACAAGAACATTTATTTTTATTTTGGTAGGTTTTCGATAATTGGTTTTCACTGACGTGATTAACATTACTTCACCGATTTGATTTGTTTGATTTGTGTCTTTTGAAGATACAAACAAGTTAAAAAATTAAAAATAAACTGAAAAATTACAAATTCACGTAGCAAAAAAAAAACAAAAAGAAGACTACAGATGAAGTGAGACCGATGATTATCGGTTATTATTATCTTATTATTATTATTGTTATTATTGTTATTGTTATTATTACTGTTATTATTATTATCTTACTAAACTAATCTTATTGAAAAATAAAACGAAATACAGAAATCCTGAAATTAAAAAATGTGTTTGTTTCCTTGCTGTTTCCCCCTCCCTGTCTTGTGGATCAAGGATTAAAATAGAATGAAACATATATATTAAAAAGAAATAAAATAAATAAAAATCATTGGAGCAAGAGCAAATGGGCAATGGAGGAACGAAATTGAATTAATAGACAAAATTAAAAAAACGCACAAATTGTACAAAATGACGCCGAACAGTGACGACAAAAATCACAATAAACGAAATCCAAAACGAATAACCAACAATTTAAAATTGATTAAAAAACGACTGAATAAAGTGAAATATATGGAAGTAATTAAAGAAAATGAGATAAATAAAAGTTAATAATAATAATAAAAGTTAAAATTACTAAGTTATAGTTGTGGTGAAAGCAATGACAATGTCATAAAGAAGCCTAGAAAAAACTAGAAATAGAATTAATCAATTCATTAAAACTAAACGCAAAAAGGCACAACAAAAATGGATTTATATAACAAAACCATTTTCATTATCTCGAAAACGGTACGAGCTATCAGAAAAATGTTGTTATATAAGTTAAAGACATTGGAATTATAAACAACTTTCATTTGAAAAGTTTTTTCGAAAAACGTAGTATAACTAAGTATAAGTAAGTTTCGTGCGGACCACCGCGGATTTTTTAATGTATTTTGGAACTACATTTTGAATCAAAGGAAAAATAATGCTACATTGAAACCTATAAAATCATTTGAAAACAAAAGTAAATATGACAAATTAATAGTAAAGAATACAAAATGACAAATTATTTTCCAAAAAAAATTATATATATTTTTAAATTATTTTCTTTATAAATGAAAGTAAAAAAACGGCCAACGAATGAAAATTTTACAATGCTCATTTGAAAAACGAAAATTTAACTATTAACATGGAAAATAGAAAAAAGCAACAAAAGTATCGAACTCGATCCTACTTTAAATTTTTTAATGGTTTTTAACTACATTAAATGTAATGATGGAGCCTGTGGATCTTCTTATATTTCAATAATAATAATACCTTCTCCTTCTCACATATTTATTAAACACTTTTAATATGTACATATTTCAACAACTATGTTGTCATCTTCAGAAAAATTAGGTATCTACGATAAACAAAACAAACATAAAAATAGCAACCAACACCAACGCTATAAAATAGTAAATAAATATGAACCTTACAAGTTAAAAATTGTATCTTATAGCAATTCATAAAGTGGTGACCTCGGAATCTGTCCATAATCTGAATTAATTAAATTTAATCTGTTCTTAAAAATAAAAATACTTTCAAAAGAATCTAACTGATTGTTATAAGATACATTTCTTAACAATTTTAAATTATTCAAACTTATAACATGTCCAGATTGTTTTTAACTACATTTTGAGTTAAAGTAAAAAAGGTGTGATACTGAAACCCAAAAACTCTTATTTGAAAAATGGAAATACGAGACATATATGAGACAATAGTAAAAAATAGACAAGGAAAACGTAAAACTATTGAACCAACCAAACCAGATTAAAAATTTAATATTTTATTTTTAATTGTTTTATTTATAAGACAAATTAAAAAAGGATCAAACAATGACAATTGACAATGGTTATCTGTAAAAGAAAAGACTGATTCAAATTGAAGAATAGAAAAAAATCAACAAATCGAATCCTGATTGAATTGGGTTGGGTTTATGAAAAAAATTATATACTATTTTAACTCTATTTTATGTTAAAGTAAAAATTGTTAAATTTCTGAAAACTATATAAAAACATTGATAATAAAAAATGGAAAAAACGACAAAACTAATAAACAAAACCAAACCAGATTAAAATGTTACAATTTTGTTAACATTTTTTAATAAGCCAAAGATAAAAGAGTTAAACAATGAAAACTGAGTAACGTTTGTTTGAGGAACATTAGATAAACGATTATTTAACACTTAGAATAGAAAATAAAAGAAACCAATCAAAATAAAAAATACGAACATGAAACAAAATCAGCAAAAACAAAATGAAAAAAAGGCACAAAAATATTCGACTGAAACAAATCAAATAGAAATGAAAAAATAAATAAATAAAGACACAATGACTAAGTTGAAGAAAGATAAACAACAATGGTTCACTGGATGAGCAGGTAAATGATATATATGTAACAACGAGCAAAATTATTTTTTACTTAAATGAAAAATCAACGAAGCCGAAACAAATGGGAACAAAAATTAGGCAAAGTAATAAATAATGTTAGCCAATGGAAACTATGAAATGCTTACTTGAAAAAGGGAAAATATTAGATAAACATTAAGAATAGTAAAAAATAACAAATTATTGAACCCAACCCAGTCGAACAATATTAAATAATTTACATATATTTTTTTAAATAGCGTTTAATTATTTTCTAGATATGAAATAAAATAAATAATATAAAAAAAATTCAAACAGAAGTCAGATTAATATTGAAGAAAAGGAAACAAAAAACAATAAAACTGTGGAACCCAAAGCAATCCAATTAAATTAAATATGAATTTTTTCCCATTAATTTTTTAATGATTTGTTTATGAATCAAAATAAACAAGTTTTAAATAATAAATCGATATAATGCTTAAAATGAAATATGTAAGAGTAATAGTAAAGATTAGTAAAAAAAAACAACAAAACTGTGAAAGTCAATGCAATTCAATCAGACTATAAAAAATATTTTTAAGTTATATTTATACTAAGATGACTCCTATTGCTTAATAGTGATGCTAACGTGGATGTGATCGTCTTTATTCCTTTGTAGGTTATTTTCCATGTAGCTCATCCAAATCGTAAAAATAACAAAGTATTTAGCCTCAGAACTCAATGGCAGTATCCTTCCCACAATGCATATATAATCGTCCGAAGCTTCTCTTCGTACAACTCACAGCGACGCATATTTCCTCGTTATGGGTGTTGGGCCACTGTGATTCTATATCTACTATATCTTCGACTGCACTCTGGTGTCTGTTCTTGGTAAGTCTTTCGCTTTTAGAGGAGGTCTATACCGGTGTGTCGTCCGCTATGATAGCGACCACAGTTTCTACATTTTTAGGAAAGTCCTCCATGTATACCATAAACAGCTCCGGGCCCAAGATTCATCCCTGCGGGACTCTTGACTCTGCCGATATCTCCTCGGTTTTTTCGCCCTCTGCTTGTACACGAATGCCTTCCCTCCATGTAAGAGGCGATCAGATTAACCATGTTGAACTCCAGTACGTTGCTTAAGAGTCCCTCGTATCATACTCTGAATCAAATCCTCTTCCGATGTCTGCGAACGGATGATGTCACATCCTTTTTACGGAAATACATCCAGCCCAACCCGACCCAGTCCAACCCAACCCAATCCAACCCAACCCAACACAACTCAACCCAACTCAACCCAATTCAGTATAGCTTCAGTTAGTGAAAGCTATTCAAGGGAAGTCGCGGCCCTCGTCGCGACCTTTACCTGATTGCTGCAAAGTTTTGTGGAAACTTGTGATCCTTTCCCAGCTTGATGATCATTGCCAACTTTTGCTGCTTTCCAGGTCCCAATAAAGTGGGCCAATCTCAAAACCGAGTTGATGTACATTGTAATGGCACTAACGCATTTTTGCGGAGGATCTATAACGGCCATATTTTTACCCGGTGAGGATCGGGTACTTTCCTTTTCTTTAATTTCATTGTTATTTCGAAAATTTCTCCAGAGGAAGGTGAAGACTGAGGGACGTCCTTTTCCTGCAGTTTAATCCTAGTCCGCAAAGTTACCATTAACGTATTTTTCAAGGTAGAGCTCTGTGCCCTTCGACTTGGTTTTATTTATGTCTTTACGAGTCAAAGTAAAAACCCATAAAATGCTTAAAATGTAATATGGCAGAGTAATAGTAAAGAAAAAACTATAAAACTATTGAACAAAACCAGTTTAATATGTTTTTTATGAATCGAAGTAAAAAATAGGGTTGAACAATAGAAAGACGACTGATTAACGTTGACGAAAGAAATTGAATCAGATGAAATATTTTATACATTTTTATAATATTTTTTAATTATTTTTTTATGAATCAATATCAAAAAAAATCTGAAACTAACAAGACAACAATAAAAAATGGGAAAAACAACAATGTGGAATGCAACCCTATACAATTATATTAAAAATTTACATTATTTTCTATTAATTTTTAAATTATCTTTTGTTGAGTCAAAGTAAAAACAGTTTTAAATATAAAGAAAAGAGACTATTTAACAAAATCAAACCAAATTAAAAATATAATAATTATTTTAGGCGTCGAGGAAAAAATAGGGTTAAGGTATAGAAAAACGATTAATGTTGAAGAACAGAAAACCCCAATCCAATCGAATGAGATGAAAATACAAAAACATCAAACAGAAATTTAGAAAATGGTTATTTGAAAAAATGGACGAATTTCCAAAAATGAAAACTGACAATGTAAGGCAGCAATGGTAGTAATGAAATTATTACTCATGATTTACAAAATGCAGCGGGCTATGAAAAACAAATTTGAAGAAATAAATCGTGAAGAAATTGCAAAACCAAATAAAAATATTAACGATGTTTGTGAAAGATCAAACGCCCCAACCTTGACTATGTGACAGTTTCATTTATATACAAAACAACAATTGAAATTTAAATCGCAAAATTGGTTTGCAAGTATAAGTATGTGGTTCCCAAATTAAACATCTAAGCAATATTAAAAACTGCAAAAATGTTATTATAGAATCACAACTTTTTATCAAAAAACAAAGAATTTTAAAGCCAAAGATTTCATAATAACTCATGAATTTTTCGGCGCAACAATTTCGAAATGTACTTTGAGTTGAGTTGGATTGGGTTGCGATGGGTTCGGTTGGGTTGGGTTAAGGTCGGGTCGAGTCGAGTTGAGATCGGGTCGGGTCGGGTTAGCTGAGGTCAAGTTAGGTTAGGTTGTGTTGAATTGAAAATCATCAAATAAATTCACTTAACATTTTTTGTTAAATCTTCGAAATGTTACCGCAGTATGACACAAAATTTAAGACAGCAATCGTAGTAATGATATCGTTACTCATGATTTACAAAATGCAACGGGCCATGGAAGATAAATGAATTTTTAGAAATAAATCGTGAAAAAATTGCAAAACCAAATTAAAATATTAACGATGTTGTGAAAGAAACACGTTGGATGAGCTCACAATAGGATCGAAACGATCTTGTCTAAGAGTCCCGGTCGTAATAATTTTGCGAATTCAATCAGCTTTTTATAGTTCACTGATCAACACAAACAAAGTGATTTCAGATTTTTAATTTTTTCAAAACGTAGTCAGAAAATTTGAAGATTCATTAATGAGTAATAACAGTTTTTTGACTCATGAATTTAATAACCTAACCCAACCCAACAAAATCCAAAAATTTCGAAATGTGTTTTGAGTTGATTTGAGTTGCATTGGGTTGGATTGGATTCGGTTGGTTTATATTATTTTTCACGGTTTTGAACGAATTCTGCAGTTTTTTAGTATTTTCAGAAATTATATTTCTACGATTCTAGACAATTATTAGGATATTTAATATTGGATTGTTTACGATTGTTGCTTCGATTTATTTATTTATTTATTTTGATGCAGCTTTTCCTCTCCAAAAAGTAACTAAATGTAGTGTCAAAAAAGGTTGGTTTACTGATGAGGTACAGCAAGCATCAATCAAGCTTAGACACTTACATAGATTGATTAAAATTGGTGAATGTTCCAAGGCTGACTACAATAAGTTTAAGAAGTACTATGGTAAACTACTATCTGAATCAAAAAAGAAATTTAATGATTCACTCATGCGAAATTCTAAAATTAAAAGTAGATGTGTGTGGAATATAATAAAAACCGAAATCACGTCAAGCAAATCAGCGAAGTTATTAAATATTAGAAAGGATAATGAGATCATTACCGATCCCATAAAACTAAGTAAATTGTTCAGTGAATACTTTGCACCAGACTGTTCTATAAATTTATCAAGAAGTTCAATTAAAAATGTTTGCAATTCAACCATATTTTTGGATCCAACGACAGCGAGTGAAATACATAATATTATTGTAGCTATATCGAATAAGGCATCTGCTGGTCTCGATGATGGTCTCTTGTAATATTCTGAAATACGTAGCCAGTTTCATTTCACCTCCTCTTTCTTTTCTTATTAATTTGTCATTTATCCAAGGTGCTTTTCCAACAAAACTAAAGGCAGCAAAGATTATACCGGTTCATAAGAGAGGGAATCGATATTCTCTTGCCCAATATCGCCCAATTTCAGTGCTATCTTGCTTCTCGAAGGTTTTTGAGAGGGCGATGCATGAAAGACTATATACTTACTTCAAAAAGTGCTCACTACTCAGTTCGTGTCAATTCGGATTTCTAAAATCAAAGTCAGTAAACAATGCAATTTTTGAACAGATGAATTACATCTATGAATTATTAGATAGTAAATCGCAAGTCGGTTCTATTTATTTCGACTTGGCTCAAGCCTTTGATTTGGTTGACCATTCTTTACTTCTAAATAAACTGTCATCATATGGTATTCGTGGTCCATGTTTAGAATGGTTAACTTCATATCTACGCGATCGTATTCAGATTGTCTCAGTTAAGACTGACGATTGTACTAGCTTCTCAGAACCCGTAACTACAAATATAGGTGTACCACAGGGATCTGTTCTCGGACCATTTTTGTTCGTAATATTTGCAAATGATTTGCAGCATTGGATTCCCATTAAAAATGTTTACCAGTTTGCCGATGATATATCTCTTGTAATATTGGCAAACTCTACTGAGGAACTCTCAAGAACTGGTACGTTCTATGCTTCGCAAGTAGCCGATTGGTGTCTTCAGAATAAATTAAAACTGAATACATCAAAAACTAAATTACTCATTTTCAATCCACACAAGCGCTTAACTGATTCATCAGTACTTGTGAGGCTGTGCGGTACCACACTAGAATGCGCACAGTCTACTAAGTTTCTTGGTTGTCAGGTAGACAATCACCTATCATGGGAAAATCATGCCTCTCAATTATGCTCAAAATTAGGATCATTACTCTTCGCGGTCAGAAGACTGAGATCTTGCGTTAATGTGGACACAGTATTACTATTCTACCACAGTAACATCGCATGTCTGCTAAGATATGGGATTATGTTTTGGGGTATCTCACCTCACTTTTCTAGAGTATTTTCGATGCAAAAGAAAATTGTTAGGTGTATCTATTTCCTGCGCCAGGTTGAATCTTGCAGACAGTCATTTGTTGATGGAAAAATTCTGTCATTACCATCTCTATTCCTACATGAGTGTGCCCTATACGCAAGAAAACATCAATCATCTTTCATTGCTAATAAAGACATTAATAGAAGGTATGTAACTAGACACGCGGATAATATTACTGTTCCCATTCACAGAACATCTTTTTACGAGAAAAGTCCAATCTACTCTTGTTTAAAAGTTTACAATAGGCTGCCTGATAACTTAAAACAGATACCTCAAGTTAGTAAGTTTAAGGTTCAAAGTAGGGCATATTTTTTAGAGCAGTGTTTTTATAGGATCGACGACTATTTGCAATAGGTCTATATGTTAATTAGTTCATATATGTTATATTATCTCTTATATTTAAGTTGACAATGTCGATATCTTTGTAAAAAGGTCTTATGACAATAAATATTATTATTATTATTATTATTTATTTTACGATTTAAATCATTTTTCATGAGATTTAAAATTTTGCGATTATTTTAAAACAGTTGTAACGAATTGTACGATTTTAATGATTTTACGATTCTTGACGATAGTTGGTAGGATTGCCATTGGTTAGGGAACTGCAATAAGCATATCACCCAAAAATCCACGAAAGCAGTCTTTACCAAAAAATGTAATAATTTTTATTAAATTTTTACGACTCAAATTAAAAAAACGCGAAACAACATAAAAATGACGAATTTACATCGAATAATAGAAAAAAGCAGTACAAGCTGTACTGCTATTGAACCCAACCTATCCCAATCCAAGCAGATTGATTTAATTTAATATTTTTTTATCTTTCCTTGACAACTTTAATTCAAGACTGCATGAAAATGCACGGTTTACGTTGCTGACGCCTGTTTGTTGCTACCGTCTTTGTGGAAACGGAGAAATATTCAACATAAAAATACATTCAATTTGCAAAACCAATGGGCCAGCAATGGGGTTGGGTTTAAAGTTAATATTTTGAATTTATTTCAATTTAATTATTTATTTAAAAATATTCGTTCGTTGTTTTTTTAATTCAACAGCACAAACCATTTTGAAGATTTTGATGAACTACGATTACTAAAAGTTATGGGGGATTGGATTTCTTTCATATTTGGATGTATACCTAACTCGAGACACAATCAGTTAAATTTTAAATTATTTTATTATCGACGTCATTCAAAGTTTTTTTATTGACGGATTACTGAGTGAGAAGAAGGGCTTAATAATAAAAATACGTAGTTCGTCGTCACAGCGGACGCCCACGCGGCTTTACCTAATCCAAAAAACCCCAAAAGCACGTTATTTATGCAGACGACGACGAAAATATTCAAATGCGTCCGACGCGAAGACGTCCCCCCAATATTTCATTAAAATCTAACGTACGGCCGCCGCATCGCCCCGCCGACGAAATAAAACTGGTCTTTAAAAAAGGATTTCTAAAATATTGCGTCTTTTGAGCAGTTTTACCTGGTCGCTAGACTCCAGCGGCCCGCGCCGAGTCGCCGCCGCCGGTGAACGCGCCCGCGCGCACCAACCCTCCGGCCCGCTGCGGTGTGTATTTCAATAATCTCTAAAAATCACAAAAAATGTTTTTCTCGAGAAATTTCGTCGACACCTCTCTCGCCCGGCGCGTTTTGTTCGAGTCGCCGAAATCCTTTCCGACCGGGCCATTGTGCGGCGCGAAACGCATCCGTCATCGGATCGAGCTGCGATAATGTACGGGGGCGAGGGGGGCGAAGGATCGCAAGAAAGGACATGTGGCGGCTGTTAATGATTTTTTTTTTGTTCGGGGCCGACTCGAATTATTTCTTTGCAGATCTGCTTTTAGATACGATTCGAATGGTTTCCTTTAAAACGGCGGAGGCGATTCGCGTCGCCGTGAAAGGGGACGGTGACCTTTTCGGCGAACGGGCACCCTACCAGATGGGAGCTTCGAATAAGATCGAGTTTAATTGCGATTTTTTCGTAAACGAGACGTTTTATGCAAATTTTCATTCCGACGAATACTTTACTACCATAATTCTCTGTAACATTTATTAAAACATTTTTCTTGTATCGGCCCTACTTTAAGAAATATTTAAAGAGAACGAGAAACATCCACACTAATATTTTTTAGTGGCTGTGTCGCTGGTAATATTGTCTCTAAATGTTGAGATCATTGTTTTTATTTTCACGCCAGCAAAGCAAAAAGACAAATTCGACCAAAACACACCGAAAAGCGATTGCATAAGCCACTTTGTTAGGAATGCTCGACTCTGATTGGCAATGGCTTACGTCATCTCACTGCAACTGAGATCAATTTTATTAAACTCTGTTAAAGTGAGTTTCATTTCAGCGGTAGGATCACAGTGATTTGAAATAGACCTGGTCGACTTCTTTTAATGGTTTTAAACAACATATAAGTTGGTAGTGGGTCATGAGTTTTTTAATTTGATTATTTTGTTAAAATCACACAATTAAAAACATTTAACTCTTTAATGCACTTTTTGAATGAAACTCATTTTTTTGACGAGCCTTCTGGCATTTCTGGCATCACCGAAAATTTTTAATGTTTGTCAAGATTGATAATTTCCAATTTTTGTTAACTTCGATCATTTTTTTGACAGTATTCGAAGTTTTGTTTTGACACTTCACATATTTTTTTTTTAATTTTTGGCAATATTCGCAATATTTATATTTGTTGTACATTTTTTGTTTTTATTTTTCTGATGTTTCATACGTTTTTCCACTATTTTTTTCTCGTTTTCGTTTTCCATAATTTTCCATTTTATTTCTTCTAAAATTGATCTAAATTATATATTTATATAAATAAATCATTTTTTGATTAATTTGATACAAACGTCATTGACGATATCAATTGGTTATTTCGATAATTTTGTAAATATTACATTTGCGTCACTTTGCATGTTTGCCGTTTGACAATTTTGGTAATAATAGTTTTCCTCGAGATGATATAAGAAGTGGAGTCGATCTTTTCGAACAAATGTACTTTATGTACTCGTGTTTTGGCGTAATTTATGTCAAATTTCAAATTTCATCCAGGGAGTTTCGCTTTGCTTTGCTAGTATGAAATTAAAAATAACCTCATAACATAAAACGATGTTTAAAAAATGATATTAATTAATCAATGATTGTAGACTGTATTTATTTTGGTTGTAGTATCGAAAACCACAGGCGTTTATTTATCAAGTCACACTCTACCATGACGCCCTTATTGCCTTACATATTAGTGTCAATCTATAGATCGATATGCATATAGATATAGATATGGATCGATTGTTTTTCTAATAACGTCTTCATTCTAAATTCATTTTCTGACCATCATTTTTATAGTTACATAGTTTAAATAAAAATTAGATACACATAATCAGATGTTCATATGAAATGAAACTCTGTTATTGAATGTTGATTTAAACCTTCACCTATTTTAGCTCCCAACCCAATTCAACCCAACCCGTAACAACACAACTTAAACCATAATACCTAACCTGCCTACAAAACAAGTTAACGTCAATGGCGTTTTGACAACATGTGGATGGTTTTGATTTACGACTTTTCTTAGAAATATGCAAAACGAAGGATTATTGTATTAAGCTAGCAACATAAATTAATCACTTCTCTGACATTAACGACTTAAAGACGTATGGACGTATGGACGTATGGACGTATGGACGTATGGAAGTATGGATGTATGGATGTATGGATGTATGGATGTATGGATGTATGGATGTATGGATGTATGGATGTATGGATGTATGGGTGTATGGATGTATGGATGTATGGATGTATGGATGTATGGATGTATGGACGTATGGACGTATGGACGTATGGAAGTATGGATGTATGGATGTATGGATGTATGGATGTATGGATGTATGGATGTATGGATGTATGGATGTATGGATGTATGGATGTATGGATGTATGGATGTATGGATGTATGGATGTATGGATGTATGGATGTATGGATGTATGGATGTATGGATGTATGGATGTATGGATGTATGGATGTATGGATGTATGGATGTATGGATGTATGGATGTATGGATGTATGGATGTATGGATGTATGGATGTATGGATGTATGGATGTATGGATGTATGGATGTATGGATGTATGGATGTATGGATGTATGGATGTATGGATGTATGGATGTATGGATGTATGGATGTATGGATGTATGGATGTATGGATGCCTGGATGTATGGATGTATGTGTTCAACATACAAAGTTCAAAGTATGCATCGTAGGAATCTGGTTTTTGCGGTTCATAGATAATTTGAAATGCAGTGGGTAAGTTCAAGGTACTGCTGAAATTTTTGATCGATTTATCATTAATGAAAAAGGTTGGCAGAAAATGGAAATTTAATTATTATGGCGATTATGAGGCGAATGTTCCATTTTACTAACATCACTTACATTGATATTCGTCTTTTTCCTATCAATTGCATTGAATTCTTTGACTTGTATTTTGTTACTCTTCACCAAAACATGCTTTAATTGTATGCTCATATATACCACCGAATTAAAGGAAATGGACACATGGAAGTGTGATATATGAAAACAGAATACGTTGTACCTTAATGACGACACAAACACGTAAATACAAAGAAATCGGTTATATACTTAACTGTCATAGCGTCAGTTGACTCGAGTTGGGTTGCGAGCAAAATAGACTAAGAATAAAAATTTGACAATGAAAAATTATGTAAAATAAATATTTTTCTGTTGGGGGGTTTAGTGACACTAAAATGATTCATTAGCTCGGTGTATTGTTCAATAATTTTATGAAACGTCAACTGTTAAATTAAATTTTTCACAACTTTGGTAAACGATTATTTTGATTGTTAGCTCCCAAAGCAATGGAGTCCAACCAAAACAATAATTTCATCCCACTAACCGACCAATAACTGTATTAACTCAACTCTTAATATTTTTTCGCGATAGATTTCCCTAGATCAATAAACTGCGCGCTATCAAACATGCAACTAATCTGTTAGCGCCTTTGGTACATTCTCTTTTATCTCTCGAGACGATATGGCTCGAGAACTTTAATTTTATTAAATGAGTAGATTTCTTTACAATTCGTACCAGTTAGTAACAATTAGCTCAATAACTTTATCAACAGTTCAATCCAACCCAACCCATCACAATTGAACCCAACGAAAATCGGAAGTCAATACACTTAATGGCTCAATAAACTGTCCAATAGCATCGTGCATTGTTGATTAAATTCAACTTTTCGAAGCAGATCCCAATACAATTATTTTGATTGTTGACCGTTTACTTATTCGCTCACTACATTTACTAAACTATTTTAGATCTCAAACCAATGCTCTCAAACAGAAACTATACATTCACCCAATGAGTAAATTTAGTAACCGCCTAATAAGTTTTTCAATCTGAAACCGATTGAGTTTTCAACATGTTTGCAATCATGGCATAAAATAGGGAGTTTATTGGGTTCGGTTGTTACTTTCTTATACATTATGTATAAGTAAGTATAGTAATCATGAAAATTTTCGAACTCGAGATTTCAACGGATCTACGCGTTTTGAGGTCCCCCAAATCGTTTCTGACTATTTTCGGAATGACGTCTGTGTGTCTATCTGTGTGTGTGTCTGCCTGTGTGTCTGTACGCGCTCTAGCGTCCAAACGATTAAAACTAGAGCTCTGAAACTTTAAACTTAACATTTGCATGTAGCAATGAGGAAAACGTCGTATTTTGAACGCAATCTCTCAACCGGAAGTGATGGTTTACTCTTATCACCTTTTTCCATATTTCGAAAACGGTACACGTTACGGAAAAAAATATTCTTACATAAATTGTAGATATTGATATTATAAACAACTTTTATTTGAAAAGTTTTTTCGAAAAACGTAGTATAACTGAGTATAAGAAAGTTCAGTACGGACAACTGCAGATTTTTTTAAATTCTTGTTGTTATCTAACACTAGCTGCGATTTAAACCCTGGCGAATGCTGTTAAATGGGTTGGGTTGGGCTATGTTGTGTTGTGTTGTATTGGGTTGTGTTGTATTGGGTTGTGTTGTATTGGGTTGGATTGTATTGGGTTGGATTGTATTGGGTTGGATTGTATTGGGTTGGATTGTATTGGGTTGGATTGCATTGGGTTGGGTTGAGTTGATCATTTTAATTGGCAATATGACATTATTTATTAGGTTTTTAGGTACGGTTGGCGATTCTCCAAAGCCTCCGAAAGCCCTTAAAAGCGCCGGCCGCTCTTTTGAATTATATCAAATAGTCTTTTAAATTCGAGTTTGTTATCGAAATCGCCCATTACACTTATTTTCACATTACTTCGATTCATTTGAGCCGTCTTTGCTTTCCAAGAACGGCACAAAGCCACCTGCGTCGCCGCGTACGAATGCGTGCGCGATTCGAACGAAACCAAATCATTTAAGTTTTTTCTTTCGAAATGTCTGCTGTCTTGAAAAATGCGCGCAAATAAAACCGTTTTAAGTTCAACTATAAACGTCAAAACCACAGTAAATCATTGTTATTTTATTGGCTCTTCGGCAGCATGGCCGTTGCGACCCGCGCCGGCTACCGCGCGCCTCCGCACGTTTCGCCGCGAATCCGCAAATTCCGCTCCGCGCCGATATTAAAGCGATTTTTTTCCGCGGGCCGGCGACGCAGTAAATTTCGAATCCGCGGCGGGCACCGAAGACCCGGCCCGCGACCGTTGAGCGATTTTACGCGTCCGTGACCGGTGACGCAGTGGCGCGCCACAATTAATTTCCCTCATTAATTACTTCAAACGGCTACGCCACTGTGTGACTAATCCGCATAACCTAACTCCTGACAGTGGCGTAACAACAAAGCGATTTGTTATCTACTTTTTTCTTTCAATTAATTTATTTATATTTACGTTTAAACGTCGTTAATTTTCGTTTTGTGCGAAATTTCGCGCGTGAATGTTTTCGACGCGGCGATAAATTCCGCCGCGACCCGTTCGATTAAGCGGCCAGACTAAACAAATCTGTCATTCGAGAAAAATCCCGCGCGCACTTTCTCGTGTATTTATTGATATTTTAATCTGGGGATTTGTTTGCGGTGCGTGCGCGTGTGTGGTCCACGACGGCGATTTGGGAGAAGTAGAATTTCGTCGTTTTCTCTTTTGTTTAGATTCGACTGCGCGCTGGAAAGGAGCGAAAGTCACGTCCGACCCGCAGCGGCGCGGATAGCTCCGCCACCCCTCGCGTAGTAAATTTCGATTAATAGGCGAATCGCGAAAAAATTAAACACTGACAAATTTAAAAATATTAGTGTCGGTGTTACCGTTGTGTTAGAAATGCAACGAACTGTATACAAGCAGATTGGGTTTAAGAACAGAACACGATTGGAGTCGTGGACAATCGTTTCGGGCTCGTTATGACCTAGTCAGCGCAAGACATTAACATGAAGACGTAATCCAAACGGTGATGTGTTCGTCAAAATGTATTCGACTTTAGTCGAAAAATGTCTTTGGTCTTCCGTTAACAATTTATAAAATGCTCCCTTCGCAATACATTACATACTTTAGCAGTGGCAAAGTTTACAGTAATATTTATAATTGTTATTTGGTTTATATTTACTAATTTTGTTGCCATTTTAATTTCTTCAATTGTCATTTCATTAAATTCCCCCAGGATTCGGTTTTTTCAAACGTAGTTACTTAGCATTGATACCACATACCCCCCCCCCCCCCCGTAATCCTTAATATAAAGTTTATAAAAAAAATCATTTGTAATTTTTTAAAGTTCTAGACATTTTTTATTACACACTAAATATAAAAAACTTGAATGAAAGTTCAAAAATTATTAATTTATTAAATATTGAAAAAAATTAAAAATATCAAAGTGTCAAAATTTTATTACCTCCCATAGCAGCTAAAAATTCAAAAATTATCTAAAATCTAAAAAAATGTCAAGCGATCAAAAGTTTCAGCTGTGTCAAAATTAATAAAATAAAAACGACCAAAAGTCAGAATAGACGAAAAATTTTGAAAATTTTTTGTTCAACATTGCCTAAAATGTAAAATTAAAAATTCACAAACGAAGTAAATATAAGTTGACAAAAGATAAATTACAAAAAAATCACCAACCATGTAAAATGGAAACAAAAGAATAATTTCCGATAACGTAAAAATTGCTGACGATGTGAAAAATGTCAAAATTGATAAAATGGTGAATAATATCTCAACTGCAGAAATTACCCAAGACGAAAAATGTCCAAAAATAAGAAAATCTAGAAGTGGGTCAAAATGGTAAAAAAATAGAAATAGTAAAAATTCGAAAATTTAAAAATTTTAGAAACTTCCATATTATGATCCTTTTCTTTAATGCAAAAAAATGTAGGTAAAATTCCAGAAATGTCATTATTTTTTATTATTAATTATTCAAATTAAAATTGTCAAAAAAGTTCAAGAGAAATTAATTAAATTAAATTTAATAATTGAATCTAAAATTGAAAACTGTGAAAAGCTCAAAAATTAATAAAATTATCAATAATATCAAAGGCGAAAAAAACGAGTAAGAAAATATAATGAAAAAGAATGCGCAGAAGCGGAAAATAAAGTGGTGCAAACCAATTCAAACTAAATCCAACCCAATCCAAACCAATTCAAACTAAATCCAACCCAATCCAAACCAATCCAACTCAACCCAAGCCAACCCAACCCAACCCAGCCAAACCCAATCCAATGCAACCCATTGGTACCAAATCTAACCCAATTCAACACAATACAACTCAAAATCTACGAGAGAAAAGAAAGAAATAAATCAAACAATGGAACCGAAACAAATGAATTTCTACTTCAAATGATTTTTGGGAATTTTTGCGATCTTAAAAAAAACTTTGAAAACAACGTAAATAGGGGTATAGCGACAGAGGCGTGGAGTCAAGAATTCTACGTTTTTTTTAAAACTCAAAATTTTAAACTTTTCTTAATAAATACCCCAAAACGCACACACTACATTAAAAATACTAAAAAAAAAACGAAAATAAAATGATCACACATTGCAGAACCTAAATAACCGAGTACCAACGTAAACATGGCGCTCACCAATATTTTTGGGCAAACTGTCAACATTGTAACACTTCAAAATTCAATTCAAAAAATAGCTTAAAATACAAAAATTATCTAAAATCTAAAAAATGTCAAGGATTAAAAAAATTCAAGTGCGTCAAAATTATAAATTGTTGAAACATTGCCTAAAATTTTAAAGTTTACAAACAAACTAAACATGCGTTGACAAAAAAGCAAAATTTCCAAAAAATCAAAAATGAAAAGTGTAGCAAAATTACCAAGCATGCAAAACATTGCAAAATCGAAAGGAAAGCAAATGGAAATGAAAACATATCTAAAATACAGAAAGTGCCTAAAATGAAAAATGTCAAAAAATAAGAAAATCTAAAAGTGAGCCAAAATTATAAGGACAATAGAATGAGTAGAAATTTGAAGATTTTGAAAATGTCAGAAATTTCCATATTCTTATACTTTCCATTGAGGATAAAAAAATAAAAATTCCAAAGAAATCACTATTTTCAAAAAGATCTTATCGAAAATATAAGAAATCTACAAATTGAAAATACCAAAAAATAACATTATTACGAATGTAAATTAAAATTGACAAAATAACGGCTTTTCCGCTTCAACAACGAAAAACATCCAACGACAAACAAGGAGTAAGAAAACAAAATGAGAAAGGACGAGTATAAATAGAATAAACTAAAACTAAAAATTAATGTGACAAGACAAAGCTTACACGAATATGTCGATTACAAAATCAAAAATACCATAACGGAAAACTTCAAAAATTACGAAATATTTAATCATTTGAATCTAAAATTGAAAACTGGCGCCAGATTGAAAATAAAATTATCAATAATATCGAAAGCGAAAAATATCAAATGTCAAAGTAAGAGTAAGAAAATAAATTGAAAATAAAAATAAGAAGAAAATAAATTGAACGAGCAGAAGTAGAAAATAAATGATTTACATCATTCCTTAGAATATTGTAAAGCGAAAAATCAATGTGACAAGACAAAGGCATACATTACACGAATATGTTGATTACAAAATCAAAAATACTAGTAACGTAACTAAATTAAAATTGTCAACACAACGGAACTGCTGAAAAATTCCTAAATTGCAGAAAATTAAATCATTTGAATGTAAAATATGAGGAAGTAAAATGAGAAAGGACGAGCATAAGCAGAAAATAAACTTGCGACAAAATACTACAAACCAATTCAAAGTAAACCGAACCCAATCGAACCCAACCCAACACAACCGCAAATGTAAGAATGAAACAATGGACCCGAAAGAAATGCCAACTGTAAATGATTCTTGCGAATTTTTATGATCTTAAAAAACAACGTTCAAAGTTAAGCAAGTTAAGCAAGTCAAGCAAAATTTTGTGAAACAACCGCATGAAAGAGGCGCGAGAAGCAGATAAATCAATCAGGATATTGTGCAAACCGGAAGACTTAATATTCAAGAAACATATAATATGTATGATTCGAATCGTGTTCGTTGTAGTCCCATTGCATGTAAGAAATAATTTTGAAAAACCGAAAAACGCTTTCTCGCGGTGTTATGTGGTGTACAAGATCACTTTTTGTGAATCATCAATGATGATCATGAATTTATTAAGTCTTATAGGCGCCATATTATAAATACGATTTTTTTATTTTTTTAAAAATTAGTAAGTCGTTATATAGGTGCGCGCAATTGGATTTGATCTGACATATCATAAAAGATATATCATAAAAATAAACGAAATACGTTATAAATAAAACGAACCCTGAATGTATACAATTCTTGCAAATATATCAAATAAATCTATTGTAAAACAATTGGAATATATGACATAAAATGCAAATTGAATTATATTGGGGGCATAAAATAACGTGTAAAATAAAGTGTAAAATGGACAATTAAAATAATAAATATCGTCCAAAAACGAATGAAATGATAACGATGTGCATTAGTAAACAAAGCCAATTTTAAAAGAAATTGCACTTTCAAACAACGGACGACTCTCTCCATCGCGGGACATTTGGATAACATGGTTGCAATAGTTTACATCATGGAAATGGTATTACATTTGCAGGGGTGTAGAAATGGTGAAGTTAAGTGAAGTGATTTACGACATTCCTTAGACAATTGTAGAACGAAAAATTGATATCATAAAATTATACGAATATGTAGATTACAAAATAAAATCATGGATATGATGTTTAGCTTTCGGACATATAGACAACTATAAAATATAAATATAAAAATGGCGCAACCAGTCAAAATAATCAACTAGCTTATAGCTTTAAATACATGAATGAAGAGCATCGTAGTATATTTCAATATTTTTATACAAAACAGGGCTCTAACCATAATCCAGTCCGGTTCTGATTAAAGCGATAGCTTACATCAATTAATTAGCGATTTGGTGAGGGATTAGTACGACACCCCCATCTTCTTCACTCGACTACAGCACAATTAAAATCCTTCCCAACTATAATTCCTTCGAAACACTTTTATGTAACAAACTCGACTAAAACGCGATTTTCTAATCGTCTTTGAACTCGATAACGCGCCGGTAACGCAATACCTGTGCGACACGCGCATTTTTCGTTATCCTTGTCGGCGCAACTGGTTTCGATTCGTAATGGCTTTTCTGAAATCTGAATTCGATATTATATTTATTGCGATATCCCAGCGTCGCGTTCTCACGTGCGCGCTCCGTCCTTGTCTGGCGCCGGCGGCCGTCGCTAGCGCCCGAGCGAGAGCGCGGACGTATTAAGTGACCGTATGTGGGGCAAGGGTGAAACATGGTTAAAGTGTCCCGTTACGCGCGTCGCCGAAAAAATAAACCCCATTTTACCGAAAATTTAATACATTTGATTGTAGCTCTTTGCGCGGTGTCCTGTTACGTGTGGGGCGGAGGGGGGGTCGAATTCAACTAGGATTTTTCTTGAAGGAATAGTTTGAACGGTAATTTATTGTCGTAAGGGTGGGAATATTTTTATGGGCACCTTTAAACATGTTCAGGTGCTGTATTCTAAGCTTATAAGTTTTATTAATTTAATTTATTATTGGTTGGTTTAGTGTCGACTTACAGTTACAAACAGGGATCATTTCACAAGAACATAATTTTTTGGATTTTTTAATATTTTCCTACTTCTTGACATTTTCGAGTTATATGTAGTTTGTGATTTTTTTTGTGAGTTATCGATAATTTGTTAATGTAAACATTTAAAATATTGTTGTTGATATTTTCGACTATTCGTTTTGACAATTCTTTCATTTTACAATCTTTTTGTATTTTCATCATTATATTCTATTTTGGCGTTAATTTCTTTATTTCTCGTTTGTTTTGATTTCGCTTATGTTAGCTTCATTTTATCATAAATGCTTTTAATAAATATTTTCCCATTTGCTCCCATTCCCTAAATCAGTTTGTTTTAGTTCATATCAATTTTCTTTTTTATTTTCTTTTTTAGATATTAGGTCTTATATATTCAGAATTTGCTCTTCATTTATATTTATTTTTTGCGGAAATTAATAATTAAATGAGACTATGCAATTGTTATTATCCGTGATTTTGAACTATGGTGGAAAAGTTCAGTGAAGACAATTAAAAAAAGGACAATTGCTACAATGTTTTTATGTTTCTGTGAAATACTAGTAAAAAGGATACTGATCTGTAGAACTATGGATAATTATGAATGAAAATTGAAACAACCAGTGGATAATTAAGAAAAAACTAAGCAGAGACAAAAAAAAAACAGAAGTTATTGACTTCTGGTTGACACACTTTGATTAACATAAATTAATTCAAACACAGGAAAGAAAAACTTAAAATTTAAACTTAAATGACAAAAAGAAAAAGGAACCACGACAGAAATGAAACCAAATAAATAAAAAAATTAACGAAACTGGATAAAAAGAAATGAATTAAATAATCGCGATTTTTTTCCGAATAACAACCCAACCCAATCCAGTTTTGAACAAATGAACAAGAATACAAGTAAATTGAAAAACAAATGAAAATTGAACGACCAATTGAGGAATTTGAAAATAAATCAAAATTAAACGAATTTTGCTTTGTGACACTAAGAAAACGTGGCCCTGGAAACTATGAAAAATAAATATATTTCATAAATGTTGAAAAAATGAAAAAAAAAAAAAATAAATTAAAAAAATTGAAAATAATTGAAATTTTGAAAATATTTGAAAGAAATAGAAATTATAAAAAATATTTAAAAAAATTACATTTGAAAATACTTGAAAAAATTAAAAATTTGAAAACAATTGAAATATTGAAATGGTTGGTAAAATTTTTGAAATATTTGACAAAAATTGAAATGTTGAAAATAATTGAAAAAAATTGAAATTTTGAAAATAATTGAAAAAAATTGAAATTTTGAAAATAATTGAAAAAAATGAAATTTTGAAAATTTACCGATCCGATCGACTATACCCGACCCGACCATACACGACCCGACCCGACCCGACTCAAAAACTATTTTTAATTTTTGAAAGAAATTGAAATTATCAAAAATATTTAAAAAATTTACCTTTGAAAATACTTGAAAAAAATTTAAAATTTGAACATATTTGAAAAAAATTGAAATATTGAAATGGTTGAAAAAAATTAAATTTTGAAAAATATGAAAAAAAAAATAAGTTTATAATATTTGAATATTATGTTCGAACTAGGTCCACAAAATAAATAAAAATAAAAAATAAACAAACGAAAGGACACGCAACAAGTAGACAAAGATAAAAATCGAATTCGACAAAGTAAAAGTTCGAAGCAGAGTAAATAAAACAACGATGGGTTGGGTTGGATTGGGTTGAGTTGGTTGGGATGGGTTGGGTTGAGTTTGGTTCGGTTCGGTTCGGTTAGGTTGGGTTGGGTTGGGTTGGATTAGATTGGGTTGGATTTGATTGAGTTAGGTTAGGTTGCAGTATTAGTTCTCAGTAGTTCTCTTTTGGTTTTGCATTTTTAACACTTTAGATTAATTTTGGCTTTTTTTCACAAAAACGTTTTGATATTTTTTAATACATTTAAAAATTTTGAAATATAAAAAAAGTAGATCAACAAACAAGGGCAAAAAATTTCAACATTATAGATATTTTGGTTTTTCATTTATGAATAGTTCAGATTAATCTGACCTGATTTTTTTCACATTTTTTTTAAATGAAACAAATGATAGCAAGAAAACTACAATAATTGTCGAAAATGAATAAAAATTTTTGAAATTTCAAAATTGACCATTTTACTTTATTTTTAATAAACAATCGACTTTGTCGTCATGATATTTTATGGAAAATTTGATTGGTGCAAAAAAACTTTTAATTTTTTGAATGTTTGCAGTTGCAGCAAATGTGTTTGAGTATCATATTTTGTATTTGATGGATTTTGATCATTTTAACCATTTTCACATTTTGATGATTTATAAATAACATATGAAATGTTCAATTCATTGAAATTATCAAACCTGGCTAAATGCCTACACTTTTGGCCAAACATTCAAAACAAACATTATCAACATTTTTATAAATGTTGTTAACAATTTTGAATGGTAAGTTCTGGCAATTTTTGTAGTTTCATTTTGTCAACATTTGGATCTCTGAGTGTCATAAATTGACGAAATTTTGAAATGTCATCATTAAGCCTAACCCAACCCAACCCACTGATAATGCGAAAGTACAAGGATTATCATTTCAAAACCTAAGAAAACGTCAGAGGTAAAGGTCTATTTTCAGGAACTAATTTACTGACAAGTTTGTAAATTTTTTAATTTACATTGTGGTTAATCCACGTTGAATCCAGCTCGATCTGACAGTTCCCAGTCTCATTTTGTTTTTATAATTATTTCCGGTGGTGGAATTTAATTTCACATTTACTTTTATTTATATGGCTACAAATAGCTGCAACCAAACTTTACCGAAGCCCACGCTTACAAACAAGTGTCTCTCCGACGATTTTGATCGGCGTGCTTTGGAGCAAAGTTGGTCACTATAATTCGAAACATTTTCGAATGCAGATAGCAATCATTTTTTATACATACACATCTACCATTTCTTCAGTTGTTGCTTTCCTTACTTATTTTATGTAACTTTGACAATAATTTATTATTATTTTTGCCTACATTCATATTTTTGTACCAAGTTAATCTGAATATTATTAAATATTGTAACAAATACCAAAGATTATAGTTTAAGGGTTTCGTTGGGTTTGGTTGCCGCCTTTTTTGCGGTTTATGAGTTTCGACTACTTTTCGGTTAACTTCATAGGTAAACAATTTATTAAAAAAATTGTGCCAAATTTTTCTTCAAAGACAATCTTAAAATCGCATTGGCGATCAAACATGAATAGTGAATTATTTTAGTTTTTAAAAATAACTAATAATAACCAGTTATTTAATTAGTATAATTCAATAAAAGTAATAGTACACCGCTGAAGATGACAACTTAGTTGTCGAAATGTACATCTAGTGTGAATAAAATACTGTGTCGCGATCAAACGTGAAATCACTGTAATTACCTCAATTATAATTGCAGCACACTTTTTTTCAACAAACCGTTACAATTATCAACACCACAGATTTTTCAAATTTTAATTTAAGTAATTTAGCCATCGGTGTGTGGTGTTTAGTTATAATTGTGAGAGTAACTTTGGTGGCTTTGCAATTTAATAGAGACACTGTTTCGGAACAAATCTCACAATGGCAATTTTTAAATTGCATTGGCGATCAAACGTGGATCATGTGTCAGTAATTAAATAATAATGGTGCGACATTTTATGAAATATAACTAGTTGCAATTGTTTGCATCATTTGCTGAAACTTAGAGGTACTTAAATAAATTTAGCGATTAACGGAGGTATTATTAAAAAAATAATTAGTGTTGGTGAGGACATCTGAGTGTAACTTAAGTAGTTTTGTAAAATACATAAAATACATATCTTATTCGGAGTTAACTTTCGCAATATAATTAAACAATATAAAAGGCCATTGCAAATGACTGTAGTTTAGGAATTTCATTGGGTTGGGCTGCTTTTCGATGCAAAGTACAGCGAATGTGTTAAACTTTAATGAATTTCCTCCAACGAAAATTTTATTGTATATAATAATTTAAAATTTTTGTCTTAAAAATTGAATTATCAAAAATGCAAAACATATCAGAGCCAAATAATTATGACAAATTTTGTACAAATTATGATTACATGTTCTTAAAATAGCCCCCATTTCAGAAATGCAAAAAAGTGTAAATGGAAAAAATTGTGTAAAATTGTTTCAGTAAAAATGGTAAAAGTATTAAAAAACGAATAAAATAAAAAAATTGCAAATTGCTAAATTTGCTACAGTTGTGAGTATAACTTTAGTATTTTTGTAAATAATAGACTTTAAAGATTTTGAGTCACGAAGCTTATTTTATTTTGGTTGTTATTATTATTATTATTATGAATTAATAGAAAAGGGCAATAATATGATTGGGTTGGCGATTTCCGAAGTTTGTAACTGTGAACTTTTTTTTTTATTTTTTACAAGGTGCTTGTGTTGGGCCCCAAAATTCGCCCGATTTTCTCCGTTGATTTCCCAAAACCACCGGCAAACGCGCGAATAAATACCTCGCGGCCCGACGACGTTTCTTCTCGCGAGCCTAACAGGATCGTAATTAGACAATAAACTTTACCGTTCGGCCATAAGGAACTTATGCGCACTTGCCCGTTTCTGGTCGCGTCGGGCAGGCGATTTTTCGACCCGGTCGGAATGTCCCAATTTTCGAATCGGCTCCTCGCGCAGGTACGCGTCACGCGCCCGATCTCGCGTCCTTCTCTCGCGCGCTGCCGCGATGGGGGACAGCCGGGCGTCGAGCCGCATTGTTCCGAGCGCGCCGTAGGTTTGTTTTAACGAAACTCGTTTGAAATTGTCACCTGTCATCGAGGTGTGACTTGCATTGTATGCCCACATACTTAAACGGCCCCGTACACTCGTCGTTACAAGTTCATTCCTCGCGGTCTCTCTCGCTCGACGTCCGCAGCGCAATATCAATGAGGTAATTATTGTGTAAAACGCCGTCACATACGTAACGTGAACGACAACAAAAAATTTACGATTTACAATTTTCCTTACTTTAAGTCGTACAGTTTTAGAATATTTTCAATAATATTATAGAGTTGCTGGTTGGAAGTCAATACGATTACATTTTTTATTTATTGATAAATTACGTACACGAGTGACGTATTATCATTGTTGTTATCGGGTTTTATATTTTTAATTTGATTACTGCTAAGCTTTCTAAATGATTAGAAATTGAATTAGATCGAAATCGATTTTTGTTTACAACAAGTTTTACTAAATTATTTATTTAGAGTCAATTTGTTGAAGTGTAATAAATTACGTAGCTGTGTACTTTGAACCAACAAGCACCCCAACCCAATTTAATTACTGAACTAGATTCCTTTGTATTTGTCTTTCATATTATTTAATTATATTGAGAAGGTTGACTTGGCTCCGAATAAAAATACGATTAAGGTTACATTAAAAAAATTCAACAATCATAACTAAACTAATAAGAACAATTCATGTTTGACCGCCAATCCTATTTCAAAATTACCTTCCAGGGAATTGTTCAGAAGTGTTATCTTTATAAACCTGTTATATGTATGTTGTTTTACTCATGATTTGCAAGGTTTTCATTGGGACATATTTGTTAAAGTGCAATAAATTTCGTAGCTTTGTACTTTGAACCAACAAACATCCCAACCCAATTTATTTACTGAACTAGATTCCTTTGTATTTGTCTTTCATATTATTTAATAATATTGAGAAATTTGACTTGGCTCCGAATAAAAATACGATTAAGGTTACATTAAAAAAATCCAACAATAATAACTCAACTAATAAGAACAATTCATGTTTGACCGCCAATCCTATTTCAAAATTATCTTCGAGGGAATTGTTCAGAAGTGTTATCTTTATAAACCTGTTATATGTATGTTGTTTTACTCATGATTTGCAAGGTTTTCATTCGGACATATTTGTTAAAGTGTAATAAATTTCGTAGCTTTGTACTTTGAACCAACAAGCACCCCAACCCAATTTAATTGCTGAACTAGAATCCTTTGTATTTGTCTTTCATATTATTTAATTATATTGAGAAGGTTGACTTGGCTCCGAATAAAAATACGATTAAGGTTACATTAAAAAAATCAACAATAATAACTCAACTAATAAGAACAATTCATGTTTGACCGCCAATCCTATTTCAAAATTATCTTCGAGGGAATTGTTCAGAAGTGTTATCTTTATAAACCTGTTATATATATGTTGTTTTACTCATGATTTGCAAGGTTTTCATTGGGACATATTTGTTAAAGTGCAATAAATTTCGTAGCTTTGTACTTTGAACCAACAAGCACCCCAACCCAATTTATTTACTGAACTAGATTCCTCTGTATTTGTCTTTCATATTATTTAATAATATTGAGTAGGTTGACTCCGAATAAAAATACGATTAAGGTTACATTTAAAAAATCCTACAATAATAACTGAACTAATAAGAACAATTCACGTTTGATCGCCAATCCAATTTCAAAACTATCTTCGAGGGAATTGCTCAGAAGCATTGTCTTTATAAACATGTAATATGAGTGTTGTTTTATTGATGATTTGCAAGGTTTTCATTAGAATATATATATTTGTTAAAGTGTAATAAAGTTCGTAGCTCTGTACTATGAACCAACAAGCACCCTAACACAACTTAATTCCTGAACTAGATTCCGTTGTATTTGTCTTTCTTAATAATATCGAGAAGGTTGACTTAGCTCTGAATAAAAATACGATTTACGTTAAAAATCCTACAATAATAACTCAACTAATAAGAACAATTCACGTTTGATCGCCAATCCAATTTCAAAAATATCGTATTTGGACACAAGGCAATTTCAAAGAACGAATATTAACAAAATTCAGGACAAAATTAAAACACAAAATAAATTGTTTCGAATATAAAGTAATAAACGAAACGATTTAATTCAATTTAAATAATTTTTCCATCACCGCAAAGTCGCGTTCGTGTAATATCGATGTCAGCACTTCGTAGATGAAATTTTACTGTTGCCAAATACTTTCATAAATGAGTCTAAGACTGTGTGTAATTATTGCTTCGATTATTTTCGAAAACTTTTTTTATTAATACTTTCGGCTGCATTGTAAAATGGTTGTTCAGTCTTGGATATTTTTTATACATTTCCTGCAATTTTAGTTTTAATTCCGTGGTATTTAAAAATTTAAATAAATGCAAAAATCGAAATGGACAGCGCCATAAAATTAACCTTCAAATAAACTTTGAAACGTTCAAGCGAAATCGATGTCGCTCCCAATTAAACTAGTCAACAATGTAGATTAAATTATCGAAAATTGAACACTTGGAGGACAGAATGCGTTACGAAACAAATGCCACTTGCTCTGGAAGGTCGCACCAGCGCTAAACCAATAGCGAATGGAGCTAAAGTGATTTGAATTTTGTTTGAATTAAAATTTAAGAAATTAAATTTAACGAAGGAGTTTCGATGACGTAAATGTCCTGATTGTTTAATTTTGATGCAATTTGTTACACATAAAGTATACGATTAACAAGTTTTTAATGTTGTCAAAGAGCTACAGGTTCACGTTGTCCAAAATATATAAATTGTCGAAGATTCCAAAATACAAATTCAGAGGACAAGGTCAAGGTTGATAAACTGTTATAAAAAATGTGTAAAATCTGTGAAAGCAACCCAAACCCACAGTTATTAAATAATTTTTTTTAATAAAAAAAATCAAAATGTGTTAAAACGATATTGAATAAAATATGAAAAAGTGTCAAACGAATCGCACAAATTTTTTCGACAACATAGGTTTGTCGAGTAAAGTTTTAGTATTCCTTATTGATGAGCTCCTAATAAGAGCAAAACGATGGTTCAAGGATACACATTTTGTTCGTTTTGTAGATCAAGACCGTTGATGTCGGTGGCTAGTTATAGTACTACTTTGGATTGACTTAATTGACTTGACTTGACTTAAAAATATATGGGGTGTTCCCTTAAAGAAATATATATATTGGTTCACCATTAAAATCAGCATTACACATAGTTTATAATTTAATTTAAAGTTAAGTTCGTTTATAACGGAACAGAGGTGTGCTGATAATATACACATACTGTATACAAATAATGCCTAATTAGAGTTTTACTGTAATCGTTAATTAATAATAATTTCTAAGCATTTAACTACCGATTTTAGTATCTATTGTTGGTTATAAATAAATTTAAATAAAAAATGCTTCGAGACAAACATTTATATTTTTATGATATTTTAATTATTTTATTACCCTGACTCATGGCTGTGGAAGTTCGTTGTCCACGATGCTATTACCGGTTGACTCGATGTCATTTGTAATCAGTATTTCTCCGGATTTACAATTTAGTAGTTTGTGCTGACGAATTCATCTCGTTGGGTTTATAGTTTATTTTGGTTTCGGTGGATCAAGCTTAAGAATGATCTATAAGAATGAAGAACAATTCAACCCAAACCAAACCCATTTCATCCCAACCCAATACAACTTAACCCAAGTTCACTGCGACGCAATTCTGTTTGTGTAACTAAGATTACATTCGTGGATGATTTAATTTGTCGTTTTAATTTGTAGTCTGGATGCGTTTTAAACTTTTTTTTGTAAGTTTGTTATTATTGTCAGGGACTAATAAAAGCTACGAATGCAATTTTTCGCGACTAATTAAGGACGTAATTTACGACGTTTCTTAGAAAGTGCAATAAGGTGTCGAAAGAGGTGCAGCAAATCAATCACAGATGACACGTCCATTGTTAGCCTTAGATCTGCTGCGACGAGGCGGCTAATAACTATGCGAGAGTGGATATATTTACAAATATAATTTGTAAATGCACTACCTGGTTATGTAACTAAGATTACATTTATGAATATGAATTTACTTCGCCTTTTTAATTTATATTTGAATGTTTTTTAAACTTTTTGAAAAATAAATACAAACTAAATAAAAATAATTTATCCAGCAGCATTGGTGCAACTTTGAAAATTTCATCAGAGACTATTAAAAACAATGAATGCAACGATGCAACAGTTTCCACCTTTTAACACAGCCTGTTTTTTATTGTTCGTTGAGGTTTTAAAGCAAGGGAAGGGTGGCGCGCTTTTATGAATTGTCTTCGGTCTTAATTGACGAGGTAACGTTTCGTAATTTATAGCATTGACATCCAACGTTAACTTAAAAGTGATGTTTACAATTCACAAATCAACCGTTCTATTGTATAAAGATTACAACAAAGTAATGACTGGTATAGACCAATCAGATTATATGTCCTATCATTCTGCCTAAGATTATATATTTTTAAGTGTATAGTACTGACGCCGAAAACAAAATTCATCAATTCAAATAAGCGATACTCCCACTACGCATCGCCCTAGACGGCCCCCTACTAAGTAGTCCTGACTATAAATTGAATACCCAACTGTCTCTGTCACGACCTAACCTAAAACAAACCGAACCAGATAAGTTTGGGTTTCTGTCCGTTTGAAAACAAATTTAACGGTTAATTGGTATCTGTTGAACTTTGGGGTTTAGTCTTGAATTGTTTCACTGCAACGGTATCATCCGATTGAATTAAACCCAATATCAAACAACGCAACCCAACTGGATCAAACGAAGCCAATTCATTGTCAATTTACTTACAATTGAACTTGCAATCACCTATTGGAACTTCAAACCCAACCCGGTTTAAAATTTATCTTCGGAAAAAATAATGCATGTCGTTGCCCTTTGGTTCATTTAAAAATAAATCTAATGATTTGGACTTAAAATTTCATATTGCATATTTGTTGCTTTTCATCGATTTGAAAATATAATTAACGTGAGTTGATGCACTTACAACTTACAACTTACACTTTCGGGTTTGAACCCAACCCAACCCAACCTAACTTAACCCAGCCCCACCCAACTCAAGCCTAACAGAATGTGGATTATGATCCGTTTGTTCGCTGTAACTAGAAGTTATTAGAAACCCAAAAGAAAACAAAATTGACGCAAAACTGTTCGGATCATGACCCAAATGATGTGAGGCTTGGGTTGGGTTCGGCTGGGTTGGGTTCGGCTAGGTTGGGTTCGGTTCGGTTCAAACCCAAACGAAAACAAAGTTGACGCCAAAATTGTTTGGACAATTGTACAATTGCACGTTTCATGTTTGACGTAAACGAATGAAAATGAAGAAAAATGAAAGAACATAAGGAAAAAATTGGGGTTTTTTGGTATCTGTTGAACTTTGGGGTTTAGGCTTGAATTGTTTCACTGCAACGGTATCATCCGATTGAATTAAACCCAATATCAATCAACGCAACCCAACTTGATCAAACGAAGCCAATTCATTGTCAATTTACTTTTCACATAAACTGTATTTTTTACAAACTCCGCTTGCACATTGAACTTCCAATCACCTATTGAAACTTCAAACCCAACCAGGTTTAAAATTTATCTTCGTGAAAAAAGAATACATGGCGTTGCCCTTTGGGTTTTAGGTTCATAATAATGTTGCTTGTCCGTTTTGTTTTTGTTGACTGTGACTAGAAGTTACTAGAAACCCAAAACAAAATTGCCGCAAAACTGTTCGGATCATGGCCCAAATGATGTGAGGCTTGGGTTGGGTTCAGCTGGGTTGGGTTGGGTTCGGTTCAAACCCAAACGAAAACATAATTGACGCAAAAATTGTTTGGACAATTGTACAATTGGGCGTCTCATGTTTGACGTAAACGAATGAAAATGGAGAAAAATGAAAGAACACAAGGAAAAATCAAGCAAATAAGGTAAAAGTGAAAATAGTTGAAATAGTGAGCATTTGAAACCCATCAAATCGGTTTTTGCTATAAAAATGCTTTCTGCTGCGTTGGGTTCGGCAACTTCATAGCGAGCTATTTTGACTTGCTGATGAATTTTTGCACGCAAATTTGATAAACAACTTAGTGGTGGTGTGTATTTGTCATTTCTGGCTAAAGAGCTTGAGATAATAACGAAACGATCGTCCAAGAATCGCAATTATTTTTGCAGATCCGACTTGTTTAAATTCGTCGCATTTAAATGCATGATTTACATCAATTTGAAACAAGTAAAAGAATGGACGTCGACAAATGCAAAACGAATTAATCCAGCGTGGACGCAACCAAATGACATTTTTGATTTGATTGATTTATTTAGAAACACGACTGATTTTAGCTAACCGTACAAATCCCAACGTTACGAGAAATATGGAGTATTTTTTGAATCAGTTGCCATGGTGACATTGAAAATGCTAATGTAACAAAAAATTACATGGTGTGTTCTAATGCATCGAGTAGCTACGTACAAGTTACGCTTCAAGCATCATCTCGGTATTTGGAATTTGTACTTGCCGTGTGCAGCGCCCTTTTATTGATTCCACCGAAAAGTGTGTGAAGTGGAATAACACCTTTAATCGAGTTGTGTTTGGGCTTCGCCACAATGTCTATTAACTGTAACTAGTGTTTATGATGTTTCTTAGAAACGTCTTTTGCTTTGCATCCCAAAAACATTTGCTTCTCGATGGCGTCGATTATGACTTAAATTTTTTTTATTATCGAGATGGATTCGATTGAGTCTGATTTCCTTGGTAACAACATGAACTCATCTCGGAAGTTAAGTCGACGTGAACAGTTCACATTTTGCTGAGTTTTTTGGGGAAAATTCTTCTGTAATCAACTGAGTTCATAAGATGTAATAATCAATTTCATTTAAAATTTAGTCCCCAACGAATGCCATACAGCATTTCGATTCTATCATCGATTTCCTTCAATTAAATTAGGTAACACAAAAAATTATACATCGAGGACCAGCGAGGAGAACTTTTCTACCAAAACGCAATTCCACAGAGTAAGCAGGTCCCGATATCAAATTTCGACGAATCATTCGGATCGGCGGCGGTGGCCTCGTTTTCACTCGCGTCGCGCAAAGTTTAACGCGAGCGAGAAAAAAAGCCACGTTAATTGCTCCGAACGAGCGCGAAATCGCCGGCATAAGCTGAAATAGGCTGGAAGGGCGCGTGGGCGCAGAAACAATGTGGCTCTGTTCGGACGAAACGAGACGCACTTACCTCTGGAATTCAACGTTTCTGTTTACGTTATTTAATATTGAACGAAACGGACGTATTCTGCACATTTCGCGCGTTGCGTTTTGCAGTCGTTCGCCTAATAAGCGCGACACAGTCGGACGTGTTGTGTCGTCGGTTTAATGGCCACGTATCGGCCTGACATAAGCGCAGTTAACTTTGCGCGACCCGCACTAATATCTCTGTAACTGTGTTTGTCCATAAGCACAATAATCTATTTGTTAGTCTGTTTACCAATTTGTCGTCCAATCTATCTGTTCCTTAATCTATCTGCCTACTAATCTATCAATCGATGTGTGTTTGAAACTGTCTATCAATCTATCAATTAATCTGCTTGTAAAGATATCTATTATTTTTTCTAGATTTACAAGGAAACGTATCAATCAATGCGACCAATTTGTTTGTGTTTGCTTGTCTATATATTTGTGTTTAATTCTACCCCACTATCTGCCTACCAAAGTATTATTATTTGCTAATCTAGCTATCATGCTGACTATAACGAAGTCTATCAAGCTGAGTTGACGTAAAAAATATCTAGCAGTTGAGAGTTAAATCTGTATATCTGGCAATCAATGTGTTTAAATGTCTACGATAGCTTTTAGTTAGTTTGTTCTATGTGACAAAAATTCAACCAATTTGTCTAGTTGTCTGTTTGCTAATAGATCTATTTGTCAACCAATGTGTTTATTTCAGCATTTATTTGCGTTTGTTTTTCCTTTCTTTCTACCAAAGTATTTATTTGTTTGCTAATTTATAAAGCATGCTGATTATAACGATAACGATAACCAATATGACAAATTGGTCTAGCTGCCTGTTCATTAATAGGTTGTTAATCAAAGCATTTTACTTATCCATTTATTCGTGTTCGACTTTACTAACTATCTATCTACTAAGTATTTATATGTTTGCTAGTCTATCAATTAATCTTATGTCTAAGAAACTGCTTATGTAGTAAATTATCTACCAATAGATCACTATAAAATTATTAATTATTAATCTATCTATCTGTCAATCAATATATCAGAATGTCTATTTGTTGCTCGATTCTAACTATCAACCGATCTATCAGGTTTGTTACTCATCTATCTGCGTATAGGGTACTTAATATACCAATGTAGTTAAATCTATTCACCAATGTGTCTAGATATCCATCAGTCAAACAATGCATGCCTATTTAGTTGCTTTTGATTTTATTTACCAAACTATCGACCAATCTATCTATTTGTTCATTAATCTATCTATTAGTATTAGTAACTATAACGATATCTATCAATCTACTCTAGAAGTCTATTCAAAAAGATGTATACCAATAGACCAATTTAGTGTATTTGTATATCTATCTGATTGACAATTTGTTCGTTTCCAAGCTTCACTAAGCTAACAATTCTTATCTATTATTATTATCTATAATAATGCATATGAACCTGTATTCTAAATTAATTGCCTAAAAATGTAAAAATCAGTAGTCAGTATAGACAAGTCATTCTATTCGTTAGTCTGCCCTGCACTTTGTCAAACGAACTCTTTATCTACTTATGTGTCTGCAAGTAAATTGGAGTTTGATTCTAGATATCAGTTTATATATAAATCTATCGAACGAGGTTTTTAATCTGTCTAATATTCCTATCAATTATGTTATGGCTATACTTATTTATCTGTCGCTAAGTCTTATCTTAAGTATAAAATCATACAAACTGACACAGATTTAATTTTCTGGGCAACTATCTTTGTTGGTGTCACTCTAAACGACATGGCGATTCTAGTTAGAAAATTTATTTAGTGGGAATAAAATTCCAGAGTGGGTCATTTTACAAAATTAACATGACATTTTTGAACTCCCAAATTTTCAATTCAATAATTGGAAGCAGGTTAACACTCATTTCAGGTGTTGTGTCCAATGTAACTCGACTCAATTTAACCCAACTCAACCCAACATTGTAGCAGTTTTTTCAACCTCTTGCATAATTTGTTCTCGTCATTTGGGTTTTAAATTAATAATAGTTAGAATATCCAATTCTAACTTTTGATAACGTCCTCTATATTAGCTCTTTTTTTTAGAGTGAAGAAGTTGGTCCATGTAACACATTTTGTGCAAAACTGAAGTTAGTGATCAAGCAAAAAAGGATGTCATCTCTGCACATTTGTTAAAAAACAAGATAATTAATTGAAACTGTTTGGAATTCAAGTGAATTGTGAACTGGGACTGAAATTTTTCTCGGCGACTGGTGATTGCCCCTTACGACATTAAAAAATCTAAGAAGACCCCTGAAATAGCGACTCAATTCAACCCAACTCAACCCAATATTTTAGCAGCTCAACCTTTTGCATAATTTGTTGTCGTCATCTGGGTTTTAAATTAACGTCTGAAGTGTAAAAAAATTGTGGAAATGATTTGGATCCTCTAACTTTTGATAATGTCCTCTATATTAGTTCTTTTTTTTAGCGTGAAGAAGTTGGTTCATGTAACACATTTTGTGCAAAACTGAAGTCATCAAGCAAAAATGTATGTCCTCTCTGCACATTTGTTAAAAAACAAGATAATTAATTGCAACGGTTTGGAATTCAAGTGAATTGTGAACTGGGACTGAAATCTTTCTCGGCGACTGGTGATCACATCTTACGACATTAAAAAAATCTAAGAAGACCCCTGAAATATAAATAGCGACTCAATTCAACCCAACTCAACCCAATATTTTAGTAGCTTGATCAATTTCTTGCATAATTTGTTGTCGTCATCTGGGTTTTAAATTAACGTGTGAAGTGTAAAAAAATTGTGGAAATGATTTGGATCTTCTGACTTTTGATAATGTCCTCTATATTGGTTCTTTTTTTTAGCGTGAAGAAGTTGGTCCATGTAACACATTGTGTGCAAAACTGAAGATAGTGATCAAGCAAAAATGTATGTCATCTCTGCACATTTGTTAAAAAAAGAAGATAATTAATTGAAGCGGTTTGGAATTCAAGTGAATTATGAACTGGGACTGAAATTTTTCTCGGCGGCTGGTGATCGCCCCTTACGACATTAGAAGACCCCTGAAATATAAATAGTAATCAAAGTCATTAATTGACAATTTATTGTATACGAAACAAAAATAACGTTGAACTTTTCATTTGAGTACCAACGTCGCATATCTATGAGCAGTTCCAGAAAAACAAGGAAGGTAAAAAAGTAGAAATTTCTGGATATTTTTGTAATTTTTTTTTCAACATCGCATATCAACGAGCATTTCAATAATTTCCATGCTACAACAACCTTTGGTGTGTGTTTGTGAATAAATTGGGGTGTACAAATACAACATGGAAACAACTGAAACCCAACCCAATAGAAATGTATGGTTGGGTTGGGTTGCTTCCATATTGTAGTTGTACTGGATTAATTTGTTTTGATTGGGTTGGTTCGAATTTGATGCTTGACTTCAAATGAGAGGAACTTGATTGGAATTTCATAATCAACTTGAACTTTGATTTGAGATTTGTTGGGTATAGGATGGAATTAGCTAACCGAGCTCAACGTAAACCAATATAACAGTGAGGTCACGATTATTACGATTTCATTGGGTTTATAGGATGTTTCTCGGTGTAATTTTGACTTTAGTTGTTTACTAATTTTAGGATTCATTTCATTTCATTTTTAATTTTGGATATGTGGGGGTTTAAGCCTCAAGACTTTCCACCCAGAGTAACCCAATATAATCAGGAACACAAATATGGCTCTCATTGGGTCTATATATGTTGTTATTGGTGTTATATATGAATAACGTTGATTTTGATTAAGTTCAGTTCACTTTTAATTGGGTTGGGTTCAGTTGGGTGAAGGAAGTGACCAAGCAAAAATGGATAACACGGTCCCCCTACACATTAATAAAAAACAATCTTACAACAAATTAATTGGAACGGTTTGGAATTCAAGTGAATTGGAACTGGAACTGGAAATTTCTCTCAGTGACTAGTATTTACCCCTTACAACATTAAAAAATCTAAGAATACTCTACAAAATACAAAGTGCAATCAAATTCATCAATCGGAACCATCACTTTCTTGTGTACGAAATAAAAATAACGTTAATTTTCCTTCCATAGATATTTGTTGTCATTTTTGAAGTGATATTTCATTTGAGTACCAACATCGCATATCTACGAGCACGTATACATTACAAAAAAGTCAAAAAGTTGAAATTTCCAGAAATGTTTGTCATTTTTTTCCATGCTACGACTATGACTGGTGTGTTTTGCCAATAAATAATGATGTGGGTGTACATATATAATATGGAAGGTTGACTACAGTTGCTTCCATGTTGTAGTTGTACCCCCAATTAATTTGATTCGATTATTTGGTTCGAAGTCGATGCTTGACTTCAGGTACTTTAACTTTGGATGGGATCGAGCTGCGATAAGTTGTACAAGTGTATTTATTAAATTGATTGAAATTTCATAATCAACTTCAACTTTGATTTGGGATGGGTTGGGTTTAGCTTGGAATTAACTAAGACTTGCTAACCTAGCCGAACCCAAACCAACACAACCCAACCTATAGCAAGTTTATGGCGATTTAATTGGGTTTACAGGATGTACTTTGCTTTGATTTGTGGTCTTAAGGCAGGTTGATTATAATTTGATGCTTGGCTTCAAATGAAAAGAGCTTTAACTTGGGGCGGGATTGATAAAAAATTAAAAATAAGATTTTTTAATTTTAAATAATTTTAATAATCATTAATTTTAGTAATCTAGAGGGAGAAAGTACTTTACATAGGGATTGTGCAGGTTACAGTTAACTATTTTTACTTAGCATTTTTTACAGTTAATTTTGTCTGGCTTCGTTTTAATACGATTTCATTTTGTGAAGCTATTATTTGGCTTCGCTTCCTCTTGATGGACTTCGCGTTAGTTTGTTTTCGTTTGGGTTTACGTACTTTTCGACTATTGTTACTTAGCTTCGATTAGATTAGCTAACGAAACTACTTTTGCGTCGTTGATTTTGTTTGGTTACGTTTTGCTTCACTTTCACTTATTTCTTTCGTTTTCATTAGCTTCGCTGTAATTGTAAAACTATTTTTGCTTCGCATTTCTTATGCGTCGATTTGGCTCATTATCACTTGTGCTTTGTTGATAATAGGGGGTCATCGTGGTGAAATACACGCACTTTAAATCAGTTATTCAAGGCCCTCTTAAAATTGAGTTTCTCTTAAATAAATTTTACTTATTGATAGGTTAAGTCAGCATTTATATTCATTGTACAGTAATTGTAATTCCAAGTCGATTTGTTGTTGTCAGTTTTTCCACATTTACCTCGACATAAAAAATTGCCAACGCCGTTTTCGTCTGGACAAATAAAATTGTGAAAGCAAAAAATTAAATAAACAAAAAACAGAAGGAATGTTAATCAACAACGTAGAAAATAACGATCAGCCAATAACCTGCAAACATGAAGCCTTAATAATAAATTACGAATATTTGGGGGCAACTATAACCAAATGACAATTTTTTCCTTGTTATTTCTTCCCCCTCAAACTTTCAAATATGTAATTTTGTCCCCCAAATGTCATATTTGCCTTCATCCTTATCGTCCTTTGTCAACGCTTCTTGTTCTATTTCTATTTCATTTAATTATGTTTTAGTCCTAACCCATCCCAGCCTAAAATATTTATCCGTATTTGTACGCAATGTGATTAAATTTTATTCCTCGGTGTCCTCCACTGTCTCGCCCTTATTAGTCTTGAATGTCCCGAATGTTTTTTAATCTACGTTCGTTGGGCCAATTCTATTTGCCCCAAATGTGTATATGTTCTTTATTCTTAATTTATAAGAGTTATGTTTCCCCCAAACATTTCAATTAACTTTCATTTGCTCCCAATATTGTTGTCAATTTGTTTTTCGTTAGTTTATCAATTTTGACAATTTACTTGTATTATTTGCAATTATTTAAAAGTTTCTCTTACTCAGAATTTTACGATTTTCCTTCCTACTTCGTTAATCTCCTAGGTAAATTATGTACATAAGTTTTTACGTCGTTTCGTTCACCAGGCCTTATTGACTTTTACATATTTACACATTTTTTGTTCATTTGGGTTTTTCGTCGTGTTTTAGTGAACATTTGTAATGACAAACTTGACCGTGAATTGGGTTAGGTTTTATTAAATTGATTGGAGTTTTACAGACTTCAACTTTGAAATATGATTGGTTTGGTTTAGCGTGGAATTAGCTAACCGAGCCCAGCGCAAACCAAATAACCAATGTATTCGAGAGGTCACAATTATTACGATTTCATTTGGTTTATAGGATGTGTTTCTGTGTTAGTGTAACTTTGACTTTAGTTGTTTACCAATTTGATGATTCATTTCATTTTTAATTTGGGATATGTCGGGTTTATGGCTGAAATTAACTAAGACTTTCCACCCAAACCAACCCAATACCACCAGGAGCACAAATATGGCTCTCCTTGTGTCTATATGTTGTTATTGGTGTTATATGTGAATAACGTTGGCTTCATTTTATACGAATTTTGATTAAGTTCAGTTCATTCTTAATTTGGAATGGGTTGGGTTGAGTTGGATTTAAGAATGCAATTGTGATGACTGGCAATTGTGGGATATTTTGGTTTGGCGTTTTCATTAATTGCATATTGTAATCTGCAGAGACACATAAACCCAATCGAAAATGAATTTTATTTCGTTGGGTTATTCCTTCAATAGTACTGCGGTAATCGTAAGTTGATCCGAAGTTAACGATTGACTTCGAAATGAAAGCAAAATTTTGATTGAAATCTGCATTTACGTTGGGTTGGTTTGGGTCTCTAGTTAATAATTTGTTTGGGCTCATTGCACATGTGATGGAATTGGTTTGAATTCGTCTAAAATTGTGTTAGATTTAGTTGTAGACAACGAAGTATGTCGATTGATTAAAAACAACAAAATTTAACACAAACTCGATCGAATTAGATCAAATTAGTGACGAAGCCAACTTGAAGCAACGGAATTTATAATTATATTTTGACTTCCGCGTTAATTGAATTATTGTATTTAACTTTTTGTCGTTTTCATTTAATTTAATTAATAATTAAATTTGTTGTAAGATATTTATTTATTTTTCATATTTGTTGCAGGTGTGACAACGTAGGTAAATAAATAATAAGTGTTGGTGAAGATATTAGTTCCAAGTGCTATATCCATAACTTTTTTTTACCATTCTTGACCCTCAAGGTAACCGTCAATCGCGGAGTGTCACCGCATTACTTTTCCGTTAGTCCTTTCACCGAAATCCGAAAAGTTCGCACGAGCGTGAAATCGAAAGATATATGGGCCAATTACGCATCGAAACTGCGAAAATACGCGTCCACCCCAAACGCGCGCCGCAAAAAATCGCCCCTAGCCGCGAAAAAAACTCACCCCCTCGGCGAGTTTCGCACTTCTTGAAGAAGACACTCGAGCAACCCCAGCGTATCGGTTACCCCGCGCCACGGGGGTCCACTGCCGGCCGATCGGGCCCGATCGGACAATGGGCCGAGGTGCTAATGGACCCGTAATGAATGGTGAGGACGGGGGGCAGCCGCCACTTAAGGTGACAATAAGTTAATGCGGTGCGGGCCATTGTTGGCACGTCAAAACATTTAATGGTCACTTACCGTCCGGCGCTGTTGATCTAGGACCTGCGGAAGGATTTTTTTCCGCATCTTTCGGCTCGGTGGGAATTTTCGGAAACGGGCGTAAAAAATTCGGCGTTTTTTTACGCCGCGATCTGGCACAAAAGCGACGATGATTGGATGGTTTGGATCGTTGCGGTCCGGTTGAATTTTACTCGCGTGTGAATCTCGCAGTGCGACAACGGACCTTGGTACTGGATAATAAAGGCAACGAAAGTTATGTTACGAACTGAATCGACGAAAAATATTTTAACGTTGACAACTTATTACAGTTGTCATGAAAAATTAATGCCAAACCACAAAGACTAAAAATAAATAAATATGTACAGTCGTAGGCAATATTATTGGCATATCATAGGTTTCAAATAAAATAAACACCAATTGAATAATTCGCCAAAGAGAGTTGTAATCGTCTCGAAAATAATCCTCATTATGACCAACGGCTCATTGAACCTTAGTGCATCGTTCAAACTGAAACGCTTTGATTATTTAAAATATTTTTATTTGTGAGTGGGTACTAATTGAACTATAATTGAAATAACAATCGTACTTCTCCTGCTTATTTTTTTTCTCCGATTGGCATTTAGTTTAAATCAAATTTGTCGTCGAAGTTGGTGGAAAATTGAAAATAATTGCACACATGAAATTTATGGCTACTTTAAAAATGTTAGCTTCGTTCGATGGAACGTGCATGCACGTATAATTGGGTGAACGATTTGTTTGTCATATTCTTTGTAATCGCGCTTTTTCAGCAATGTGTTAAACATTTCAAGGAGTCACGATTTCCCAATCAGTGACTGGTGTTTTAACCTTATATGCCAAGTCAAGTGGTCAGCCACAAGGGCTGCAATATTTTAGTGTTTGCACTGTTAATATCATTGAACGCTTATTTTCATCGGCTCTTAAAAGGTGCATATCTACCGTACAGACCTGGGCATTGCACCGAACGACGAACAGAGCAACGAACCAAATATATTTGTGTTTCCCTTAGTAATTATATCGTACTTGTAGCTATAATATCATGCAAATTCCAAGAGAGCTTATTCAGCGGTGCTAGTTGAACTACATGCACTGCTTCGTAGAGGAAGGCATGAAGTAAATCATTGTCATCCAGGTCCCTGCTTTTAAAATTCTTTCTTCCTTGTTGATCAAAGATTCCTGGTGGTACGTAAAATTATTGGAAATACGTTCTCCACTATTCTGCAAGCTCGACAGATACGACAATTGTAAATTATTTTTAAAGATTGTCAGTAGAAAATTTGGACTGAATGCCATCGCCATCGCCATCACCACCTCGGACAAGTATAAAAATTGATGAAAGGTTGGATAAGATGTTCAATAAGTTATAAGCATCAGCATGGGTGTCTCATTGTCGCTATAGCGATGTTGTAGAGGAAAACGTAATTAAAATACTATTTAAAGCTGATGTAATCAACAATTCCGTCCTATTCAGTATCCTTTACAAATCTCAGTAACTCCAGGTCAGACCTCAATTCTTCCTACTCCACAAACTCTCGTCGTTCTCGTCGTTCCCAAGCCCTATCCAAGCTTTTTCACATACGAAGAATCTTTGATATTGTATTGTTGTTGCCATGTACAGCAAAACTCAAATTTCACAAGTTGAGTTTTCGGTTTAAACTGAACTTGAATTGAAAGCACAAATTAGGATTGGTTGGGGTTGCCTTTGGTCTTAATTTGAAGGTTATTTATCATTAGTATTGTTTATGTTACTGGGGATTTATTGCTTTGAATTGCCCAACTCGTGAAATATTGATTTTATGCACTCCTCGATATTTTCGTTTAATTTTTTTCTGGTGACTAGGAATGTGCCAATTCGTAATTTCACAACCCAACTCAATTCAAGGATACTGAAAGAATGGATATGGTGATAAGGTTTTGAATAAAAAAAAGAAACTTTAACAGATGCAAATGACGTTTGATCAACACAAAATTCTCAATCTCGAGGAATTCTTTGTTGAAGCCGACTGAATTAAATGTAAAATGCGATGAAGCCAAGTCAATTCGATTAAATTCGTAATGAAGTCAACCCAAAGCAACGCAATTTAATGCAGTACATAGACGTCCCCAACCCAGGCCAACCCAACCCAATCAAACCCAATCCAACCCAATCCAACACAACCCAAACCGACCCGACCCAATCCAACCCAACCCAACCCAATAAAGAAAATTCTACTTTTAGTGGCTTCTTTTCTTCGAGTTTAGTTTGGTTCGGTTCCTTCCAAATTCGAATGAATACGATGAACCAAACTCATTGAAATTTGTAATGAAACCAACTCAAGGCAACGAAATTAATGTAATGCCAATGCAAAACACATCAATCACAATTGAAAATAATTTTATTCTAGTTTTGTAGGGGATTTCGAGATTAGGATGTACTGAAACTATCTTCAGTTGCTTTCGTTAGGTTGGGCTTGATTCATATAAAATTTTACTAAATTGGGTTGGATTCACCACACACTGAGTTGAATTAGGTTGGGGTCGTCTTACGTTTTGTAGAAGAAGACAACATATGTTTATTGTATGCAACGCAATTTATGAGAAACTTAAATTCAATTTCTGATTAACCAAATCCGTGCAGACAAATATGTAATTAAGCGAGTCCAAGACACCGAATCTCTTGTATGATTAAAGGCAACCAAGTTTAAAGTGAATTCAACTCGGGTTATGATACCCAACAATTCGCAACAGCAAAATTTATTCGACATTTTTGTAATAAATTTAAAACTTAAGATTAATTGGTTGGTTAAAGTCAACAAAATTGAAGGAGAGCCCAATTTAATTTCAGATGAACCCAATCTAATTCGTGGTATGGATTGGGTTCCTTAAAAATTTGAATGACTTGGTCCGGGTTGGTTTGGGTACATTGCAGTTAGTTGACGGAAATATTTTGCCTTTAAGTAACAAAATTGATGAGAACTCAATACAATTTCTGGTGAACACAATTCAATTCGTTGAAATTATTGATGAAGCCAAGCCAAAGTAAATTAAATTTATTCAAAATTGCTTTGCTTCATTGGAAATTTGTTGGGTTGGGTTTCTCGATAAGTTTGAATAAATTTGTCTGGGTTAATTGTGTTGTATTCGGTAGAAGAAAACGAAGTGATAAAGACAACACAATCAAAGCCGAATCCAACCCGATTCATCCTAAACCCAATACAAATCGTTTAAAATAGTGACAAACATTGGATGCATTGATTTAAAGTTCTTTGCGTTGGATTGGGTTGGATTCCTCACAAATTTGAAGGAATTGGTTGGAATTGTTCTGGGTAAATTTTGTTGCACTTAGTTGAAAAAAAAACGAACTGTGTTGCTTGGTTAAAGATAACACACATGGGGCGAACCCGCCCAATTCGCGATGAAACCAATCAAAATCGTTCAAATTAGCTACGAAGTCAATCCAAAGCAATATCAATGAGGACAAACACAATGTACAATTAAATCTATTAAAGATTTTTAAGTATTTTGCAATGATATCCTCAACAAAATTAATGAATTAAGAGTTTAAATTCTAATATTCATTATTTTGTATATTATATCACTAGGGATATAAATGTGAGCACAAAGCTCATTGTGAAGTAGCCCCCCCAGCTACGTCAGTGCAAAATTTCAACATCATCTATGCACACATTTTTTTAAAAAAGATCACTGTTTTTTGAAGTGGGTACCTACCTCAGCTGTGTCAATGCAAAATTGCAATTTAATAATTGTGCCTGTTTTTGCAACAAAATGGCGACAATTTACTTACTATATTTATGTCTTACTTGTGAAGTAGTCTTACTATGCAACTATTCAGCTTAATGCGTTCACTCAATTTTGTTCTAAAATGACACATTTTTTATTTGGCTTATAGTTGGTGTCCCAGCTATGTCGATGTGACTCAATTGGAGCGCCCATTTCCGAGAAAACACACGTGGTGGCTATATTCCACGTCCTGTCGTTGCAAAGCTTACTCATAAGAACAAAACGAAACGAAATTGAGAGCAAACGAAGTTTGGGGTTTCGCTATGAATATATTGACGGTGATAAAAATAAATGTAAATTGAAATCTTGCATAACAACAATTGAGGTCGCGGATGCAATAACGCACGGAGCGCGCGAAGCTGGAAATAAGTATTGTCCAACCGATCGATATTTTGGGGAAATTTTTTTTTCGGGAAATGGATTAAACAAAAATACTATCTTGTGTAACTTTCTGCAACTTTTTTACCCGAACTATTTTTTGATTCGTCAATTAATTTGTCCAGAAAAAAATAAAATAGTGAAATTTTTTCGTTCGACAATTCAATTAATTTCAATGTTTTTTAAAACTCGAATCGCGAAATCTCGGGAACTATTCCACCAAATTAGTTGAAATATTTAATGGAATACTGTGACACTACACTGTCGCGAATAAAGGTATTGCAATCGTCGAAATAATCATTTGTTGGATAATATTCAATAAATAATCAGTTGCGCTATGAAACCATGTTCTTTTTTTTCGACTAGCGAGGAAGTTATTCGCTATTGGTCTTGTGGCATTCTCTTAGCGATATCATTGTTCCTTAGACTGTAACGTAAATTTTGATGTATCACTTGGCGTGATAAGTTTAAAATCTGGAAAGTTGTTGCTTTGTAAACAAAAGTTTCGTTTACCGCGCACGATGCGTCAAGCGCTTCCGATCCATTCGAGCTACTTTACTGCGTTTTATTCTTGCAAGCATAGCCCAAATTATTTAAGTGTTTATGTGATAATCGTGATTGAAGCATACATCTATTCTTCTATGCAAGTACGCAATCAAACATACTGCGCATATGAATGAAAAAATTGCAATACGATTACCGGCTGTAAACAAAAGATTATTTTGGTCACACTCGCGATCGTATAAGGAAAAGTCGAATAATTATTATTGTTTTTATAGACATTTTTTCTAACAACGAAAGAAATACAATGAATAGTATTAACTTGTAATTATTACATCACTAAAATATTAAAAACATCTATCATTTGGGATGTACGGGCGGGAAAAAAATTATTAGAGCACATTGAAACTGACAGAGATTATATAGAATTGGTACAAAGTGCTCGAAATCCTCCATTTACTACTGTAGAACAGAAAGACTGCATGGTGAAAGATTTTGAATCTTTAATTTAAAAAAAATACAAAGTCCCGAAGGGACTTAAGATCAGTAAAGCAGTTAAAATTCAGTATTTTGCTAATGGTCAAATTAATGTTTTCTACGATTATGATAGCGAACCAATTACCTATAAAATAGAGACGACAGTGTCATTTGACGATATTGTAAATGCTGCAGAAGCTAAACAAATAGGGATTTCACAAGAAAAAAAATAAAGATTTAAATGCACTGCTACCATATTTGACTACAGGAGGTAGAAATTATTTTACATCATATTTAGATAATATGGGTGTTAGAGTAAAGACGGCGAGCAAAACTAGTGATGAAAAATCTAACAAACAGGAATGTAAGTAGAAGAAACAAAAGAATCTGCTCCCTAATGATAAATGTTTTTAATATTTTAGTGATGTAATAATTACAAGTTAATATTATTCATTGTATTTCTTTCGTTGTTAGAAAAAATGTCTATGAAAACAATAATAATTATTCGACTTTTCCTTATACGATGGCGAGTGTGACCAAAATAATCTTTTGTTTACAGCCGGTAATCGTATTGCATGCAATTTTTTCATTCATATGCGCTGTATGTTTGATTGCATACTTGCATAGAAGAATAACTGTATGCTTCAATCACGATTATCACATAAACACTTAAGTAATTTGGGCATTGATCTATGCTTGCAAGAATAAAATGCAGTAAAGTAGCGCAAATGAATCGGAAGCGCTTGACGCGTCGTGCGCGGTAAACGAACCTGTTGTTTACAAAGCAACAACTTTCCAGGTTTTAAACTTATCACGCCAAGTGATACATCAAAATTTACGTTACAGTCTAAGGAACAATGTTATCGAGAATGCCGCACGACCAATAGCGAAAAACTTGCTCGCTAGTCGAAAAAAAAGAACATGGTTTCATAACGCAACTGATTATTTATTGAATATTATCCAACAAATGATTATTTCGACGATTGCAATAACTTTATTCGCGACAGTGAAGTGTCACAGTGTTCCATTAAAACTAGTTTGGTCGAATAGTTCCCGAGATTTCGCGATTCGAGTTTTAAAAAGCATTGAAATTAATTGAATTGTCGAATGAAAAAATTTCACTATTTTATTTTTTTCTGGACAAATTAATTGACGCCTCAAAAAATCGTTCGGGTAAAAAAGATGCAGAAAGTTACAAAAGATAGTATTTTTGTTTAATCCATTTTCCGAAAAAAAAATTTCCCCAAAATATCGATCGGTTGGACAATACATATTTCCAGCTTCGCGCGCTCCGTGCGTTATTGCATCCGGGACCTCAATTATGCCTAGTACGGAAATTAAGATGTAAATAGGTATATGCATCTGATAGAAGTGAACAAGAAAGGTTCTAAGTACCTAAAAAAGTAAGGCGTCGTATGAAAATGAAGTAAACCGTAATGATTTATAAATTTAATTTCTTGTGGAAGATGGAATCCGGCGAGTGAAGTTATATAAATAATCGCCTAGCTGGGGAGGAGTCCGTCGATATTAGAGAGTGTCCAGCTGGTGATCATAAGCTATAAGAATAACATTATTGTCAAAAAGAAATTAAAATCAATGAAATTAACTTCCGATCGTATAAATGTATGCGCCGTTGTAATAAATCTGTCGATGCAGTTGATGCAAATTCCAGATTGATCGCTGTAACGTTAATGAAAATTTCACCTTAATCGGTTCAATCGTTTCTTAAAATGCAATTAGTCATTTTTTTCAAGATGGCCACCACGTTGTTATTTTCTGTGGGCCAAGCGGGTGTCTCAGCTATGTCGTAGCATCATTTTAAGTTAACCAGTTTTCAAGCTGAAAGCCGTGACTTTTCCAAACATACTTTTATAACATTTATCTCTGAAGCAGGTGCACCAGCTAATTATCAGATTACGTATTCCATAGACAGACTTAATCTTTATTTATTAGGAAACAACGCTATAAAACAAACGCCCTCTCAAAAATAAATGTAAAAATTAATCGTTTGCCATCAACGAGTTTCCTACCGAACTACCAACGGGTGTAAAATCATCGACGGGTTCGACCCGAAACCCGAAACCGTCCGAGGCGATCGCGAACCGGGGAAACAATCGGCCCGCTAACGATGACGGACGACCGATGACGCGAGCGACCCCGCGCGGTTAACGAGAGGCGCCCGATTTGAATATGAATGGTCCGGCTCGTTAGCATATTTTAGCGGCGTTGGTCTCGGGCGAACCCTCGCGATATTGCATCGACCTCGTTTGCATATCGGCGTTATTGGCACGAATCGAAAAAAGGTGCGTAACCGAAACCCGCGAAGGGTTGGATGCTAATAGGTATCGAATTTGCGACGCGGGTCGGCGTGAGAAATCGGAAGGTTTCGGTGAGTTTGAAAACGGTTCCGAAAGAGTCGTTTTTGATTAAATTAAAAGTGCTTCGGTTTTGAGTTCTTTCCGTTGCAAATCCAATCGTGATAAGTAATACTTGGGTTTCGTGGGGTTGAACCTAATGAAATAATTCGAATAAATCGAGGGAAATATAAAAATCGCCGAATTTGGTTGTCGTCATTAAACACAACTCTTTGTCACTTTAACCTCCACATCCCTCGAAATACAATAAATATAAATACATTTTTTTCTGTCGGGTTTGGGTTTAGGTTTCCTTAAAAAATTAAAAAATTGAAAATATTTGGTAAATTTGCGAAATTCAAAACGGGCTGGGTTGGGGGATATATACATGAAACGTGAAATTGAAAGGCAAAGTAAAATTTCAAAAAATTTGGTAAACTTGAAAAAATTTGGGAAATGTATTTTTTGTTTAATTTGAAGAAATTGTAAAAATTGAACATATTTACAAAAAATTGAAAATATTTAAAAAATGTACAATTTGAAAATTGAAAAATTTTGAAAATTGAAAAATATTGAAAATTGAAAACAGATTGGGTTTGGCTGGGCAGGTATGGGATGCAGATAAACTGGTGGATTGCTTGACAATATTGTTACTTACTCAGCAGCGAACCTTAGTTGTTATAGATCCTTGCGGTCGCAGTGGAGGGGCGATAAACGTCCCACTCATTATAACTAACTAACTAACTAACTAGTTGTTGTTGTCGCTACTGATGGAATGAAAAAAACACTGAAACAATATACTCTTGAATTCATGTTCGTAACACCTTCCTTCCTGAAGCCTCCAATCAAAAACAAAAGCGGTGAGTAGGAGGAGAAACAATTGAAAAAACTAATAAGTGGAAACGAAACAAATCTAAATAATATAAGAAAAAGTAATCACTACGGATATGGGGTTGAATGAATGAATTGACAATTTTTAGTCAATGTCATTCGTTACTATTTTTTATAATTAATTTATTTCTTTCACTTTTAATTATTCTATCTCATTCATATTTGATTCTTTTGCTCCTACGTGGATTGTTGTAATTCGTCATCAAATTGTCACCAAACGTTCCTAATTTTTTTTTGATAATTATTTCAATTTGATTTGTTTAATCGTCTACTATTTTATATATTTAGTGATTTGTCAATGTTTTTAGGTATCTAAAAGATACCTAAAATCATTGACTGTTTAATTTAGTTACCATATATTCCAATAGCTGGTTGGTTTTTTTCTGTTTACCATCTTTAAATTTTCGTTTTTTGTTCCCTTCAAATTAATTTCGATTTCTTTGATTTTGATTTTCTTTGATTTCTCAGATGTTCAATCCGAGTGTCAAGATTGGTTCTAGTTTTCGAGGTCGCGCATGGTGGCTGTACTGCGGCTTTCCAGTACTTGATCAACTTGTTTGCCATACGCAAAATCAAAGAAGGAATATTTGTCGGGCCTGATATTCGCAAACTAATGGCTGATGCAAAATTTACAAAATGTTTAACGCCTGATGAAGCAGCAGCATGGGCATCGTCTAAAAGTGTTGTTCACTACTTTCTCGGTAAATTTTTGCAAAATTACCATAAAATTGGAGCTCTAATGTCCCTCAAGATACATTTTCTGCATGCACATCTTGTTTTTTTCCCACAAAATTTGGGCGTCATGAACGACGAGCAAGGAGAGCGGGTACATCAAGATATAGCGAAAATCGAAAGGCGACACCAAGGATTTTATGATGATGAGCGACTACTGCAGAACCTTGATGCGTGAAACAGATCCCAGGCAGTATAAAAGACTCAGTTCAAAGTTTTTAATTCAATAAATGGCAATTACTGGTCAAAAATGGTAAAATAATGAATTTATTGAATATTTCGAAAACTAGAACCAATTTTAAACAACCGGCTGCTGACTTGGATTCAGGCCCCCAATTTACCTTATAAACAGCTTTTGGTTACTCAGGTCCAAAACCGTGTATACTTGTGAATATTACACCTCAAACCATCTTTGTATTGGCTTTATTTCTTAGGCTTATACAAAGTTTTACTATTTTCCATTTGTTTCACTTTCAATTTTGTTGAAAATAAATTTCAGCGAACCAACGTATCAGGTAATGACAGCTGTTTCATCCTTTAAAACTCAGAATCATGCAAATATCAATTTAACAGTTTTTTTTGTGAGTGTATTAACGTCATCTGAACGTCAACAATGCCCTCAAACTCATTCATTTTCTTGGGTATCTATTACTTTCAGGCTATATATGTTTGACTTTTATTGTTATTTTTAATTGGGTTGGGATTGATTTCTTTTTCGTTGCTTTTTTACTTCTTGCAAGTTTTCTTTAAGATGCCTAACTCTATTTATCTTTCTTTGCATAGTCAACATATTATTATTATTAAGTTCTTAATTCGTTGCTAAATCACCGAGACATCTTAATGTGTCAGAATAAGTCGACTATTTGAAAATACAATTAATTTATAAGTTTTAATGAGTAGTCCATTTGTGGTAGTTTTTTCAGCGATTCAATGTGCAAAGTCCTTGTTCCAGCTATGTCAATAGCAACTTTCAGTTTAATCGAATGACTTGCTCTTGTTATTATAGAATGCTGTTTTTTTGTTTCAAGATCGACGACCTTTGTTCATAGCCTATGTGAATAATATGTGAGTGTACCAGCTATTTCGATGCAAAATTGCAGCGTAAGTTAATGGGTATTATTATTGTACTTCATAACAATATTAGAATATTTTCCAGTTCAGAAATTGTCCCTAGATTCACAGATCGATGCTAGATACAGCCGATACAGCTAATGAGCTTTTAAAAAATTCTAAAAATAAGGGATATATTTCTTATTCAACTTATAAACAACTTATTGATAAAAAGGTTCGTACGAAAATATCTTGAAACTGACATCTGATATTTAAAAGTGTGATAATCAGTTAATGTCCATGTTGATGGATAAACTTCGAACTACAATCCACGGCTAAGCTGAAAGTTTGAGGTCAAGTTATTGTACATCCACTTTAAACAACAAACGTCGAACTTGCTTTATGTATCATTTGTACAACATGCCTACTTGGAGTACAATAATTTATAATGAACCAGTATATACTAAAATGCAGGCGAAACTAGCACCGAAATAAATAAACATCAAGTGGTGGATTTATTTCGACCTAGTCCAGCTGAAGCAAATTGACGATACTCGAAAAGTTATCACAATAGATAATTAACGAAATTAATATGGCAAACCTTTTAAAATGAGTGGAAATCTGTGTAAGAAACGGAACAGGAAAATTAAAAAAATCTATAGCAGTAAATAGGAATGTATTCAGAGCAGAAAGAGAAGAAAGAGAAATGGAACACAGTGAGAAACAGCATAAGGGTTACAGCACAGCAGTTACTGAGGAAACCAGAACGTGTTAAGAAAGTACAGTGAGGAATGTAAAAAAGTATGTGATGAAAGAAATAATGCTAGATTACGGCATTTGAAGGGAAGGAGCGACGAAAACTTGGAATATTTCAAAGAAAAGAGAGCAGTAGGTAAGCGCATATGTCGAAGGTGTAAAACGAAACATCTAGATAAGAAATTAAAAGATTTGGAGGAACATTACAAAAGCAAAGAAATTAGAAATTTCTACCAAGAAGCAAAAAAGAGCAAACAGAAAAGCAGGTGCATTGGGGTACTACTATTAGAAGATCCTGACGGAGTACCAGAACCAACGGAGCGAGAGGTCAAGGAAACAATTAACAAAGCAAAAAATATCAAAAGCCGAATTTTTGGAAGAAGGTGGAATATCCTTACAAGGATGGATAATAGAAATAGTAAAAGAAGTATGGAGGAAAGAAAAAAATGCCAAGCGAGTGGAATGGAGCGGTAATGTGTCCAATACACAAAAGAGATGATCCAACCTTATGCAGTAATTATAGAGGCATATCTCTACTGGACGTAACCTATAAGATATTTGCCAGAGATATGAGAAGCAGACTGGATGCCATCGGTGATGAGGTAATTGGGGAATATCAGAGTGGATTTAGAGTTGGAAGGTCTACAACAGATCAGGTTTTTACGCTAAAGCAGATACAGGCGAACAGCTACGAGCAAGATGTAGAACCACATATCCTATTTATAGACTTAAAGCAGGCATATGATACAATTCGTAGAACTAAGTTATACGATTCCATGAGACGGTTTGGTATCCCTGTGAAGTTGATACGGTTAATGCGAATGACATTGGAAGGCACCAGAAGCAGAGTGGCGGTCGCTGGAACTCTATCAAGGAGCTTCGCGGTGGGGAGAGGGCTAAGGCAACCCACTATCGACTACGCTTTTCAATATGACTCTGGAAGCCATACTAAGGGAGGCAAAAATACAAACAACGGGAACTGTGTTCCATCACAAGCACCAGTGTCTGACGTTTGCGTACGATATGGCAGTGTTAACGAGATCAGAGAAGGAATTGAAGAGAGTATTTACCGAGATAGAAACAAAATCAAAAGAATATGGATTGCGCATTAATGAGATGAAACCAAGCATATGGTGATGAAGGGAAATAATTTAAGGGGAGCAAGCAGTTTCAAGGTACGGTCGTTTGATGGAGAGGAGTATTGTTTTGCAACAGTGGAGGAATTCCAGTATCTAGGAGTAACAATCACAAATTGTAATGCAGAAAACAAAGAAGTTGATAAGCGAATCGGAAATGGAAGCAAAGCCGCTGGAGCAATGAAGCGAATGCTAAGTTCTAAATATATATCTAGAGCAGCAAAACTACGGATTTATGCAACGGTAAGTCGACCAACAGTACTCTATTGCTCTGAGATATGGGTGTTAAACAAACAAGAGGCAAAAAACTAGAAGTCTGGGAAAGAAGAATGCTACGCAGGATATACGGAGGAGTCAAGGATGAGACAGGAAGTTAGAGGAGAAGAACAAACAAGGAAATTGCAGATTTGTATAATAAACCATCCATAACACAGGTTATTAGATTTCAAAGAGTGAGATGGCTCGGGCACGTGATGCGGATGGAGTCAGTCGGAATTCCAAGAAGAGTGCTACAGAGAGGAGAAGGGAGCAAGAAAAGAAGAGGGCGTCCGAAAAAGAAATGGTGGGGAGCAGTAAAGAAGAATTTGGAAGATTCATGAGATGGGAAGAAGGAATCGGAGACAGGACAGGATGGAGACAGATAAAAAAAGAAAAAATGTAAAACTAATAGAAGCCATGGGCCGGCCAGGCCTGTAGCGCTGATGTATATATTCAGGGCAGAGTACATTTCAAGATGCTTTTGGACGAGGATGCAAGGAAAACATTTTAAACTATGGCCTAGGAGTCTGGAGAACGAACATGATAAATATTGGAATTATGTTATGGTGATGATATAGAGATGATAGCAGAATTTGAAGAACATTAACAAATACGTCAAACATCGAAAATACGTAAATACACAAATTTACTTAATAACCAAACACCAACACATATTTTACCAAGATTTGAAAATGAAAATTGGTTGGATTATTTGCTTGTGTTGACATCACTTATAATGTGAAGTTAGTACGGAGTTTAGGTCCTAAATTTTCAATTCCTACTAAACTTTTACCTATTGACAATATCATCGCTTGCATTGAAAATACAAGCGACGAAATACAACCAGATATTAAAAGTTCAATTCGGTCGAAATGTGTAAACATCATTACTAATTTCAAAAAACATTCTAAGGAAAATAACAAATCAAATCCTTTTCAACGTTATTTTTATGAAACTAAAGTTTCTTAAAACAATCCAAATTTCACTCGCGCTGATAAAAATAATAAAACTATTATCATGTATAAAGTTGATTACGAAAAAAATGATTGGTTTGTTAAAAGATGATACTTGACCATACTTTGCAAATTTAAAACTAAGTTGATGATTTAATTAATAAATAGGAAATTATTGTTATTACTTTATTTCTAGAAAGTTATACAATAAAACACAAACAAAATATTCCGTTGAGAACCATAATATCAAGTGTACAGAGTCCTACAATTTATCAAAATATTTGTTTAAAAATTTAAGTAACATTGTTGGTAAACAACAATATCATGTTAAGAATTCGAGTGAACTGGTTGAGTTTTTAAGATATCAAACAGTTCCTACGAATTTTCAACTTGTTAGTTTAGATGTAGTATCTTTATGTACAACTAACTTAGCATCGGATATTATTGGTAAAAAATTGAATATTTTGAAAGATTTTTGCAAAATTCGAAATCGCAATTTTTGAAAATTTTTTATACACAATTATTCGGTACTGCTATGGGTTTAGAAGTAGTATCTAATTTAGTGATGGAAGACTTAGAGCTAACGTGTTTAAGTAAACTAAATTTTGATATTCAATTTTATAAACGTTATATTGAGGACTGTTTAGCTTATATTTCAACTACTAAATCAGATACTATAACACACATTTTCAATTCCAAGCATCCACGATTACAATGTACACTAGAGGCAGAAACAAATAACTCCATAATTTTTTTAATTATACAAATTACACACACTAACAGTCACATTTTTACAATTTGGTATATTAAGGAAACTAATTGCAATAGATTCGTAAACTTCAGTTCTGATACACCTTTAATATATAAAAGAAGTGTTGCTAATAGCCTTGTTGATCAACGAATTACATTATCCCATACAACATTTCGAAAAGCAAACTTAGACAAAATTAAATCTTTTTTAATTACTAATAACTTTCGAAATTCATTTTTCTAAAGCCATATATGTTATAATTGCACACACAAACTATAACATAGCTAAAAACATTTTTACACAACTTAAACCACAAATGCCAAAGCAAAAACAAACACATTATATACAAAACATTGAGAGATCTGACCATTAATGAACTCACTGTAGATCTGATCTTTAAGGTCGATGCGTGGTTATCTTTAGATGTATGCTGGTGTTTACTTTTGCATGGTCATTTTTGATGGCATTGGGAGGTAAACACATTGGCATGTATTAACTTGGTATACATTATCTTTTCAGAGCAGTCTTACGTATTAGTTGACTATTGCTCACATTAATTTTAGTTCTGATTTGTATTTATTTAGAGGTCTGACCAATGTTGAATTCATCTTATATCAATTTTAGAGATTTGCTTTGTTTTATTACGATTTTTATCTTACAATGAATTGGACATTGGTCATTCTAATAGTTTTCTTAGCTAGATTTTCACAATGGGAGTTTTGTGGTTTTAATATTAATGTCTAGTAAGTGAATTAAATGTTGGTCGAATAACCTAACTAGGTTCTTTACGAGGTTTTTCCTAGTTTTTACAGTAAATACTGGGGTATATAGAAAGACGGCCTTGTTACCGCGACAGGTTTTATTTAATTTCATTTGTAATATTAATGTTTATTGCTTGATTAAGGGTGTCCGAAACACTTCATTGCAAAAAAGGTGTCGCAATGAACTGTAATATTGCTAAAAGTGTTTTAATCGACGACTGATTGCTCACGAAACCAGATAAGTATCACGTTAGTGATTTACAGTCGAGTCGATTATATATATTATATAATTAAAGACTGTAAGCAGTAACCAGTTATAACCGTGCTGTAAGCAAAATTTAAAAAAATACATAATTTCATTGGTTGTTAGTAAATAGATACAAAATTATTAAATATCAATATTAGGAATATTTCTCTTTAAAATTTTGTTTCTTTAATATTTCCCTTGTATCATTTTCCATAAATGTGTCAGGGTAGGTTCCTCATTACAAAATTAAAAAAAAAACGATAATTTCAGTTCGAGACGCAAAAAGCGGCATAAAATACGCGCTAAAACCAGCGCGTTTCGTAAACGTGCGAGAAACCGTATCCGCCGCAATCGCCGGGGCTCGCACGAGAAACCCAATACACTGAGACAGATATTTTCCGACAAGTCACATACCCGCGCGGATTACGATAAAAGAGGAATTCACATTTCCATAATACAATAATAGTGTCGTTTATGTGGAATACGTAAGTAATATCTGTAACACCTGACTCATTAAAAACACCGAGCGTACACGCTCGCACAGAATATCCCATTACGCGCCTATCTCTCTCGCTCGCGCGCCGCGGCCGCGTCGAAATTTCACGCGACGGTGCCGTCTCGCCTCCGTTCGGCGTTTTGCGTTTCCAGATAGTGAATTATCGTCCGTTATTACCGAATCGCGCCCATCCCGCGCGCGCTTAATCTAATTGTTAGCGTAAACACGTTTTACGTGGCAACGCGACGCGTGATTCAATTACTGCGCGTTTTTGCAGTCGCTCGTTGCGAACTTGATAAGGGCGTGCGACTGTTTCGGTTGCGATTTATTTACGTTGTTGGTGAAGTGATTTTTTTCTTCTTGAACTGCCAATGAATGCCGTAAAACTTTTTCAAATCTTAAGAAATCAACCAACTGAAATGAATTTTTAAAATAATGTAATGCAATTTATTACCATAAAAAGCCTTATCAGTAAAGTATTTAATTAATTAATGACCTTAAGTGTATTCATTTCAGTTCAAAATTTTAAAATGCAACAATTACCCCAAAAAAATTATTAATAAAATTATACAAACAACCTTACACATGATTATTAGTAATCGAAAATCAATTTCAAAATGTTACTACATTGTAGACGTTGAGTGACGTTGAATCAATTTGACATTAAGGTTTTAATCATTTGGTGTTACGTTGGTTCAAGTGTAGTTTTGTCACTTGTTACGTGTTCAAATAATTTAAGTGGATAAGTTTAGAGAAATTCTAAAAATGGAAAAATCAGGGGTTCGTGCAGTTATAAAATACTTGCAAAAGAAAGGGTTGTCGTCAATAAAAATGCATGAAGACATTGTAGGTGCATTAGGTGAGGATGCTGTTTCTTACCAAGTGGTGAAAAATATGCCTCGAAAATTTAAACAGGGAAGACAAACATATAAACATGTGAAGGGTGCTGGACGACCAGTGACTGTCACTACCCAAGAAAATCGTATACACAAAATGGTAATGGCAGATAGACGACTGACCATTCGCCGGATAGCTGAAATTACGAATTTTTCTTATGGTACAAAATATTTTAATAAATATTTTGGAGCTAAAAAAGTTGTCTGCAAGTTCGGTCCCACGAATTGTGATACCTGATCAGAACGTTCTATTGCTAAGCTAGTGAAGTGGCATTGTTTCTGAAATGTTATAATCTTAATTGTCTGCAGCATCTTGGAATCCTCTCTAATTGAGCCATGTATTTTGGACATGTTTGTCACGTTTGGGAATTTGGCCAACCAAATTGTAGGTACGTTTCCGCAATTCTAACTTGTAGGACATTTTGTAAAACTTTGTAAGCACAAATGTATTGTCAAACTCCAGGAAAAACTTAACAGATTGTCAAAATCCATGGTATGCTTTATTTTTTTATGAAAAAATAACATGAAAAATGTACCCAAAACTTTTATTACATAGGTTATATGAGACTGTGGCTACCAGTACAGTCCAGGTACTTGCTTTTTAGAACGTTTTACTTTTATTTGTCTGCTTGTTAGTCAGCTTAAGGGATGAAATCGGGCTTGGAGTGGATCAACACTTCCAGATGATGAAAGGAAAGTGAATAAATCTGTAAGTTTCTGAATACTTTTACAATATATTATTACACTGGGTATATTGAGGTCATTAAATAATTGAATGTGTAACATTTTCAGATTATTAAAAGAAAAGAAATCGTTCGCCATGATCACACATCCATGGTAAAAAAACAACCTGATCGAAAAAAACACAAATAATAAATTTTATATCTCTATTGAAACAAATACATACAATCAGACAGTTTTGTATGTAATAATACTGTAAATATTTTGCAATCAACATGTACATGTACTTTAATAATAGTGACAATATTTATTTAACTATAATTTATAGGTAGACTAAATGAGCTTTTTGATTATTGACAGAATTGATTTAAATGCAAAGAATAAAATTAGAACAACTGACAATTATTTAAAGGATAAATTTGCCCTTACAATAATTTTTGTATCGTCTAAAGCATATGACGTATGCTCCGCCTTATAAAACAACTTTGAGGGATTGCTACACACATATGAGCTCGGTATTAATAGTGAGGGTTTAGGGTATTTAGTCTATATGGCAATAGCTGTGAATTGAAGTTGGAAGATACCAGTCGCATATTTTTTATCGCACATGTTTTATCAAGCTTGTGTACTAAATGTATAAAATAGTACATTCAACACCGCTTTAAGTATTGTTGGCCAACGTATATATTTTATATTTTTGGCGTTTTCTACGATTCTATTCATTAACGGAAAGATCTTCAAGAGTCTGAAACTTTACATTTGCCCAAAAAATTAACAAAATCACAACTGCCATGAGAAAGATAAAGTTGTCCAGCTGTCCATAAACTTTCTTCCAGTGTAGCGGTTGCTATTGATTTTTATCGGGAAAAATTACAATTACCGGAATTCTACAACGAAATTTATTAGAATTTATTATTTTAACCTGATATGAGATTAAAATCATGTGCTGTTTCAGGTTATTTGATATTTGCAATTCAAGAAACCCATTAAGCAAAAAGATTATCCAAAGAAATTTTATGGAGATCTTTCTTTGAAGAAATGTTTCATTATTTGAATAATATAAAAATAAAAAATGGAAATGTAGCAATTAAATTAAGAAAGAAAACTGTGACAAATCTGCATTACTTTAATGTTTTGTTATGTTTGTATGTGTTAGATAGATAATTATTAACATACAAAATGAGCCAAGATTATTTTTCCTCAATGAGAAGTCGATGAGGGCATAATAACATCAATCCACCATGCACTGGTAAATACAAACAGTAACTGTCTTGCCATGAATAATACTACGATACTTAATGTTATTAATAAAGTAAGCCAGAGTGGCGAAGACGTTATTTTATTTATTTATTTACTCATCGGTCATTATAGACCCACTTCTTTTAAATTATACTTATTTTAGTTTATATATCCGTCTCCATTTCATCCTCTCCTGTGTTATTTTCTTGATTTTATTCCACTGGATTCCTTTCTTCTCCACTTCTTCTTAACATTATCGTTCGATGTTTTTCTTGGCCTTCCTCGGTTGTTTCTTCCTGTAGTTTTTGTTTCATATATCATTTTTACCAACCTGTCTTCATTCATTCGGCATATTTGTACCAACCATTTTATTTGTCCTTCCGTATTTTTTTTCTATTATTGGTTCAATATTTAGTTTTTGTCGATATATTTCATTTCGTATCCTGCCCCTCTTGGTGTTATTCTCTGGTTATCTTAGAAATCTTATTTCTATTGAGTTTGTACTTGTGCTTTGCTTATCTGTCATTGTCCATGTTTCTCAGCTATATATAATGGTGGGTCTTATAGATTTCTTCACTATGTCAGCTTGTATCTCAATTGATATTTCCTGCTTTCTGAAAAAGGCTGTTCTTCATCATGTTAAATAATGCCACAGTCGTTTCTACCCTCTCATTTATTTCTGTATCTAGTATTCCATTACTTTCGATTATTGATCACAAATATCCAACTTCGATTTCTTTTCCCTGGATTGTTATTCGATGTTCTCTATCCTCCACGGCTATTAGCACTTTTTATGTTTTTTATATTTATCTTCATATTAGTTTTCTACAGTTGTTAGACTATTATTTCTATTATTTCATTTGTATTATTGTATTTTATGTACGCTTCCAATTCAGCTAATATTGCCATATCGTCTGCGAACATTACATATATATTATTACAATTTTCCGGTATCCTACTTTTAATGTTTTCATGTCCTTTTTCACCGCTTTCACTGCTTCATCTATGACTAAAGTGAATGAGAGTGGGCTAAGTATACATCCCTGTTCAACTCCTATTTCCTAGAAAATAACTCAACCAAACCTAACCTTATAATATTTGTGTTTTTATTTAGAATTTTATAGATGTTATTGTTTTATTGTATTAATTGGTCGTTTTGCATTTTACTAAGAAAACGTTGTAAATCATTTAAGCATTGATATTAGTTTTAAACAAAGCTTCAAAAATATTATTACTGGATTGTGTGGTTTTGGTTGGTTGGTTTCAAAATTTTATAAATGTTAGTAATATTGCAATTATCAACCTACCTCAACCCGATATAATTTCATTTGGGTTGGACTGAGTTAAATTGGATTGTGGTTCGGTTAGATTAGATTGAGTTGGGTTGGATTGGGTCGGGTTCGGTTGGATTGGTTTTTAGTTTGATTGTGGTTGGGTTGAGTTTGATTAGGTTGAGTTAGATTGGGTCGCGTTGGGTTGGATTGGGTTGAATTGAATTGTAGTTGAATTAGATTGTGGTTGGGTTGAGTTAGATTAGATTGAGTCCAGTTGGATTAGAGAACTCAACAGAACCACAATCAAATTGTACCCAATGCTTTTTTTAGTTTAGTTTTATTGTTGGTTGGGTTGGGTAAGATGGGATTGGATTGAATTGGATTGTGGTTGGGTTGGATTGGGTCGGGTTGGGTTGCATTGGGATGACAAACTTCGCTGTTGTGGAAACTACAGTAAATAATTATTTATTTACATTCAAACTATAAAAATCTGCGTCTTATTCTAACAAATAAATTTACAATTATTCAACAACAGCAAAAATGAAATTGTTAGTAATTTGAACCAGTTACCGTTACACTTTTAAATGTAGCTTAAAAGTCCTTATACGACTTATATTGTAAGTTCTAGGTACTAACAATATTTTTCTGTTTTGTCATTCACTAAACGATGTTTGCATCTAATTTAAATTTAAACAATGAAAATGTAATTATTAATGATTTATTTAAATTTCAATATGATCAAATAATATTATCCTCTAAAAGGCCAAGACAATGTTTTAAATTTATTTTGGAATTTTGACTGAAAATGTCGAAGTCATTTCAACGTTAATATTTGTAATTATTAAAATATAATCATTTTTATAGAGTACATGAACATGTTAACATCCATTCTCCATCCATATCTTAAACTTCCAATTTTTTACGATATATTATGTAAAAGTTAACTGATATCAAAATTGTATGGGTTGGGTTCAGTATTTTTAAACACCTACATTCATCATTGCCAACATTATTTTAAAAGAAATAATTACATGGCATGGACTTCTACATGATAAAAGTATTCGATCGTATAGTAATTAATTCAATTTTAAATTCCAAGTGCAGTTGAATTCTTTGGATTCTTCGTTATTTGTTCGAACAATATTATTACTGTTAGAGTAAAGAGCTTTTATTAATTTAATTGTTTTCTCATTTATTTTTCGTTTTCTTAATACATCCCAGATCTGCTGTATTTCGATACTATCAAAGATCTTTTATAGATCTATATAGCATACATGCGCTTCCCTTACTTTGTTTATTATTTCCTCACTGAGTTGTCCTAACATGAAGACTAGATCCTGGGCACTTCTTTGTCTACTAAATCCACATAGACAGTAAAAAAGGAATCTAACACTGTGTCCAATGAAAATTAATTGAAACAAAAGTCAGAATAAGAGGTACAACTACGCCAGTAAATGCGACATTACGAGCGGAGATCATTATTTAACGTCCCTAACATAGTAGGTGTTGAGTGACGTTGAATTAATTTGACACATTAAAGTATTAATCATTTGTTGTTACGTTGGCTCAATTTTAGTTTTCTTACTTGCTACTTGTTAATACTTGCAAAAGAAAGGGTTGTTGCCAAAACAAATTCATGAAGACATGGTAGGTGCATTAGGTGAGGGTGCTGTTTCTTACCAAGTGCTGAAAAATATGGCTCGAAAATTTAAACTGGGAAGACAAACATGTGAACATGCGAAGAGTGCTGGACGACCAATGACTGTCACTACCCAAGAAAATATTAATCGTATACATAATATGGTAATGACAGATAGACGACTGACCATTTGCCGGATAGCTGAAATTACGTATTTTTCTTATGGTACAATAGAAAATAATTCAGCAAATATTTTGAGGCAAAAAAGTAGTCTGCACGTTGGGCCCACGAATGTTGACACCTGATCAGAAACGGTCTGGAGTATTGCATTCTGAAGCCAGTTTGGCAAAGTTTAAAGCAGATTCGGCTGAATTTCTTTATCGATTCGTCACTGTCGATGAAGCGTGGGTTCACCACTTTGATCCTAAGTCGAAGCAACAAAGTATGGAGTGGCATCGCCGAGGTTCTCCGCCACCCCGCAAATTTCGTGTTCTGCCATCCGCTGGTAAAGTTATGGCTACAATTTTTTGAGACGCAGACGGAATTTTAATGACTGATTTTTTGGAACGTAGACGTACAATAACAGGCTCCTGCTATGCCACATTAATTTCATGATTGCGCGATTGTGTCTAGCAAAAAAAAAACGGGGAAAATTGAGCAAAAGAATTCTGTTTCATCAAGACAACGCTCCTGTCCACAAAAGCCTTGTTGCCATGGGCGCTATTCTGAACGAAGGATTTGAATTGTTTGAACATCCCGCATATTCACCAGACCAGGCCTCTAGTGATTGCTTTTTATTTAAAAATTAAAAGAATATCTTCGGGGGACCAGATATTAAGACGATAATGAAGTGATGGCGGCCGTAAACGAACGAACAATTTTTTTACAGAGGATTCAAAGGTTTCAAGCATCGTTGGACCAAATGCATCGACATTCAGGGAGGCTATGTAGAAAAATAAACGTTTGATATTTCGTCAATTTGTTTCCTTCTATGTTAAAGGGCGTAAATACTGATCTCCCCTCGTACCTCAAGAGTTTGTTCATTACGATTACGATTACGTTACGATTCATAACGATGCCATAACAAAAGAACAAGGATGCCCATTGAAGATCCAAATCTTTGGTAAAAAACGAATCCTTATAGGGAAAATAGCTGTTGTTGAACAGAAAATTTATCATTCTTACAAAAGTGGTGTGTGAACATGAATATCCACCCAATCATCTATTATACTCTTAATTATTTGTCACTAAATGGAAGAAGAACATGGGTTTGGTTCGTATATTCTAAGACAATAAATTGCTTCATTGGTACAATTTAGCGAATTTTTTTAGTATTTTTTAGGCAAAATTATATTCCTTTTTGGTGTGGACTACTTAAATTCTGATTTGCAAAAGACGTCCCACCTCTTTCTAATCACTGACTGAACCCAATCACTAGCTCCTAAAGCGCATAAAAAATTTCTTGTGTCCATGTGTCAACCAATAATCTTCTTTTTTGCATTTCAAACAATAGCTACGTACGAAATTCGCTCTGTTTCATTTTGGAACTAATTCCAGAAAGCCTTTTGAAGGTGCAGACATTTTTTTCGTGACCAAATCATGGGGTACATTTGTGAATAGTCGTCATACTACATCCAATGAAATTAATAGATTGTTGTTTGGTAATTTAATATGTTTAATATCTCTTTTGCTCGCAACATAAAAGTTGTCATCATTGCGTCTTTTTTTTCCGCATAATCTAGTCTGTCTAAAATCACAGTCGAGTTACCCTTATCCACAAGGCACAACATGATATCATGGTGGCGTTTTAGAAACTTTTTTGCAGCCATAAAATCAGCAGAAAAAATTTCATTTTCAATTTAATTTCTACCGAGATAATTTGTATTGCATCATCAATAATATCAATAATAACAAATTAAACTTTTTGGACACTATGGTTATTAGAGAAGAAGATGAAATACTAAATTAACACGGTAGTAACACTTAGATGGGTAGAGTGAAGAGTACATTCCATCAAAATAATGATAAGGCTGTTCAAAAATTTTTAAATATAATTATCCCAACTTCATCGTATGCAGGACAAACGAAACAGTATTTAAAGAGGCGAATCCAAAATCATAAACAGGATTGCAACAATGTTGTTACTAAAGGCAAGAAGTCAGAAATCACTGGTGTTCCCACATATGTGAGCGCAAATCACATATGTGGGAACACCACCACACATTTTACTTTTCCAAACCAGTGATTTTAGATACTCAAAGTAACTTGCATAAGCGACTAATTCTCGAATCTCTGTATATCGCCCTGACCCCTAATACTTGTAATATAAAGAATGGAAATGCATTAACTTCAACAATTTATAAGAATGTACTAAACATTATTTAGGTAGTTGACCTTCCGTTCGATCGTTTAATATGTTTGTTTAGCTGAAGAAATACTATCGTTGTTTTTATTATATTCTACAATTAACTTGTGTCGAGTTCGTGCCAATGTTTAAATTATTTACATGCACATTTGCGTTAATATAAGTGATTGAGGAGCAATCTTTACATTTATTGCTGTTCGATTGTGTTTTATTCAGTTAAATTAGTATTAGATTAGGTGAGAATTATTATATTATATATATAGGCTGTCCCTAAAATGCGTGGACATCACTTAACCACAGATTCCTGGTTCGAAAATAAGACGATTTAACTAAACTTATCTATATGCAATTACGTTTCGTTTAGCTAGTATACTGCTTCAAAGTTCTTTCAAGAAAAAAATATTTTGTCCATAACGACAGAACGCTTGGATCGATTTGGATAATATTCGGTATTGTACTCATCACAGATGTAGGTCATCTTTAAGGTGATATTAGTTATTATCAGTAGACCATTAGTGTACGAAACAATGGTAACCCGGCATAAACCAGTCAAAAACTTTTTAATTGAAGTCCAATAACTTTCAAAAAAATAGTTTCAGAAAGAGGCGTTCAATAGTATTTTGTTACTTTGTAATTGATGATATCTGTTAAGGTTTATACACAAAAAAATAAAATCTGAGGGACCGCGCACTGCATTTCTTAAAACAAATGTAATCTAGCAGTATGATATTCTAAGAAATAAATGACGATAAGGCAATTTGTTATGATATTTATAACAAGTATGTACTTTATTAGATCTACAGTAAATGCTCAATGTGACCACCATCTTCCTGGATACAAAGGTTGATTCGACGCAAAAAAATTAATTGTACTCGTTGTAACATTTCTGCATTATTCTTAATGGATTGTGAAGCGTTCAGTATTCTGGCCCAAAGTTCGTCCTGTGTGTTTATAGGACGAGAATACACTTTGCTTTTTAGAGCTCCACACATAAAAGAATCGCAAATATTTAAATCTGGTGAACGAGGTGCCCATTTTGCAGGAGCATCATCTCCTCTGTCTATCCATTTGTTAGGAAACTGTACATGAAGATGATTCCGAACGTCCAATGTAAAATGAGGTGGTGCTCCATCGTGTAGAAACCACATGTCGCGTCTAAGATCTAACGGCAAGGGTTCCAATAAATCTGGTAAGGTATTTATAAGGAAGTCTAAGTAATTCTCTCCATTTAAACGATTTGGTAAAATGACAGGGCCTATGACGAAACTGCCGATTATCCCTACCCATACATTCATTCTAAACTCATGTTGAAAGTGGCGTTGCTTGCAGACATGTGGATTTTCAATCGCATACACATGTTCGTTATGCAAATTTGTCATACCCCTCCTTGTGAAGCACGCCTCATCAGTGAAGAGAATTTTCGTATGAAAATTGACATCTTCAGCTCTTCTTTCTTGTATGAATCTACAAAACTCAAGACGCGCGATGGTATCAGCTGGCAAAAGCTCCTGGACGTTTTGTATATGGTAAGGATATAGCAATTGTTCTTTAAGAACTCTATGAACAACATTCCTTGAAACGCCTGCTTGCAATGCTAAGCATCGACTACTTATTTATGGATTTTCTTCTACTATTTCCAGAATTTCTTCCTCAATCCTGGGGGTGCGAATTGTACGAGCACGTCCACGATCAGCTGTGCTCGGTGCAAATTTTCCCGTTTCGCGAAGTCGTTTTTCAATGTTTCCAAAAGTTTTATGATTGGGCACGCGACGATTTGGAAACCTTTCGTTGTACACTCTAATACTTCTGCGACAATTTCCTTCGCAATATCCTAAAACCATCAACATATCCGTTTGCTCAGCGTTAGTGTAGTTTACAGCCATTATTACGGAAATAACGAAGAATATTAACTGCTAAAAATCACTAGCTAACACCAACAGAAATTTGAGACACTTCACAATTGATAAACAACAGCTACTGTCATTAAAAGTACGCTTACTTGTCACTAATACATATCATATCTTCATTTATTTCTTAGAATATCATACTGCTAGATTACATTTGTTTTAAGAAATGCAGTGCGCGGTCCCTCAGATTTTATTTTTTTGTGTCTAAACCTTAACAGATATCATCAATTACAAAGTAACAAAAAAAAATACTATTGAACGCCTCTTTCTGAAACAATTTTTTTCAAAGTTATTGGCCTTCACATTAAAAAGTTTTTGACTGGTTTATGCCGGGTTACCATTGTTTCGTAGACTAATGGTCTACTGATAATAACTAATATCACCTTAAAAGATGACCTACATCCGTGATGAGTACAATACCGAATATTATCCAAATCGATCCAAGCGTTCTGTCGTTATGGGCAAAATAATTTTTTCTTGAAAGAATTTTAAAGCAGTATACTAGCTAAACGAAACGTAATTGGATATAGATAAGTTTATTTAAATCGTCTTATTTTCGAACCAGGAATCTGTGGTTAAGTGATGTCCACGCATTTTAGGGACAGCCTGTATATTGTTACTAATTTTAGCCTGAAGGTGCCTTTTATAGTAAAGGTGAAACATAATGAGTTTTTCATGATGTGGGTTGCTAAATTATCATGTAGCTGTGGCTTTAGTAAATTGTTTAAACTGTTGCAGCGATTTCTTAAACTTTAAACGTTGGGCTTATGATGTTCGTTGGTTTTCTTTACAAATGTACGTGAACCCAATTAGATTATGGATTAAATTCGTGTTGACTTCCTTACCAAACTGCGTCTGTGAATTCGATCCATATAGGTTTCAAAATCACATCTGTAATCGCAGCCACTTCGGGTTGGGATTGTTTGGAGTTTAGGGTGGCGTTCGATTGGATTAGTATTGTGTTTTAATCTTGACTTTAAATTCATCTCTATGCCCGAAATAGCAGAACCCGATCCGATGCAATAAATAATAAATCAGTTTCATAAAAAGTGAATTGGGTTTAAATATTCCGTTAACGACTGTTGCGATTAAGATTGGGTGCAGATTTGCAAAATTAAACTCGACGAAATTTGAAGGCCATTTATTACAATTTTTTAAATCGAATTTAACCCAAATCAGATACAATTTAATTTGTTTACCATACGTATGAGTTCCAGAAATATTATTTAAATTTCCGTAATATTTATTGCTATTTTTACGTGTTTTGCTTTTACAAATATCACATTTATTTGTCTTGTTGTACATATTTGAAAATTTACATTTTTTCATTTCATATAATTATCATGTTTTTGATATTTTGAATTTATTTTGCCGAGTTTGTCATTTTTCTGTTTTAACCAATTTTTAATTTTTTAATTTTTAATCGCAAAATGTTTGCAAATTTATACATTTCTTAGTTTTGAAGATGTCGGAATTTTTGTATTCTTTAAATTTCAATTATGCATATTTTGTATCAAGTCGATGTGAATATTTAAAATAATTTAAGTAGTTAAGTTTTAACAAGGGAGGGGCACGGACAGTCAAATAATCAAACGAACTTGTCATAAATATGAAATGCAAGTGTTACTACAAAGTTATTATTCAACATCTGATTGAGTCATTTTAGAGCAAAATTTGACTTTGAAACACATTAAATTGGAAACAATATTTGTGCACCTGAATTACGTCAAATACGTCAATTTTTAGTGGACACCTTGATTTGATTTTTTTTTAATTTTACATGATGTGAGATCCTAACTTTTAAAAAAAAAATATTTTTACAATTTTGATTTTGTTATATTGCTTAAATATTTTATGAAACTGTGTATTATATTTTCGTCAATTTTATATTTTTAATATTATTTTGCATTTATTAACATTTTGATATATTTTTTTGAATTTTTATGAAATGAATGCAATGTTACAATTGTTTTTGTTAAATTGTACAATTGTCATATTTTATAATTTTTTGTGTTTTTTATAATAGTAATTTTAATTTTAAAAATATTCAAAATTTTATATTTCAATATTTTTGTAAATCTTTTTGTATTTTTGGTATTATTACAAATAGTAAGAATGTTATGGGGTTTCGATTATGTTAACAATCGAGACATTTTTGCCAAATTTTATGTATTTTTTTGTAATTTAATTTTTTTATTGTTTTCGCAATTTTAATATATTTCGTTAAATTATTATTTTTAAATATTTGGTAATTTTATAATTTGATCAAAATAATTTTGACATAATTTTCAATAAGTTACACATTAAAAAAACATGTATTACTTGTATTTTGAGGCTAGGGGCGCAAGACGAGCAAATTTTAGACACATTTATTAGGTTGTTTTGTCAGTTTTTAATGTACGTGTCACTTTATGTTATTGGACATTTCAGCAATATTTTGTAATTAAGACGTTTATGTTAATTGTAGTTTTTACCTTTATGTTTTTTTTAACAACGTTTTAACAAATTTAAATTTGCTGTAATTTTCCAGAATTGTTTTTAATTTAATCAATTTTAATAAAAAAAATTTAATTTTAGATAATTTTCATATTTCTGCAAATTTTTGCACCTTGCTTTGTAAACATTTGAAAATGTTTAATTTGTTTGAATTAATATTTTGCTTATTGACATTGTTGATTTCATTTTTTAATATTGTCCCACTTTGTTTTATTTTTTTGACAATTTTATGGATATGTAGTCCCTGACATAATAACCTTCATATGGAATTTATAAATAAACGTATTTGACAAAAATTTGAATTTCTTCGGTTAATTTTAATATTTTGAATAATTTTGTAAATTGTTGAAAATTGCTTTTTGCAAAAGTAACTGAAATGTAAAAATGGCAACATTCACAACTTTATGAACTTTATTGAGTAAAAAGCATAAACGTTAATTTTCAAAAATTACAAAAAAAATTACAAAAATTCTAAAAAAATTGCCATTAAAAAAGTTTTGGGGAAAAGCAATTGTACATACCTAAAAATACCAACATGTTTAAAATTGCAAACAATCAAAATCAACAAAAATGTGAAGAGTATTTGAAAAATATTATTTTCTGCATGACAATGTTTTAACACAAAAATTTTAAATTTACATTTTCTCATTTTATTCTATTACCATATTTTTGATATGCTCAATTTTTTAGTTTTGAATATTTGAAATAATTTGAAGTTTTAATGGAGGGGATGATTTAATCCTAAATTAATTGAAAATTATTTGAAATGTCATAAATTCAAAATATAAGTGTGGTTGCTTCTTGTATGGAGTGCGGGACGAGTACGGGATTGATACAATAGTCAGCATCATCCAAATTTAAATAATGTGAACATTTTTAAAATTGACAAATATGTAAACACTATTCAATATTATTATGTAAAAAAATGTAAAATTTACGAAAATGTCAGTTACAGTTGATGACAAGGTCAAAAGTTGACGGAAACGTCAAAATATCAACACCACAAAAACCAAAATATGAAGATTGAGTAAGCTGTATAAAACTTAATTTTCAAAATATTACAAAAAAATAAACAAGTAATTTAAAAAAATACAACAAAAATATTGGCGAAAAACAATTGTATATTCCTAAAAATGTCAATATATTTAAAATTGAAAAAAATCGAAATCAATAAAAATAATGTTGAATGTATCGGATAATGACCCCCCCCCCCACCACCAATATTTAAACGTGTAATTGTACGTTTCTGTTGTATTTATGTAGTATTTTGAGCACTTTACAATTGTTAATTTCTAGAAATTTTCAATTTTCCGTAATATCAAGTATTGATTTTTTGCATAACAATCTTTTAATACAAAAGTCATACTGTTTGAAAATTTATAAATTTTATCCAATTTTGCATTTTTTATATTAATTTCTTCAAAGTTTAGTTTTTTAGTTTTGAGATGTCGCAATTTTGGTATTATTTAAATTTTGTATTAATGCCCAGTCGATTTGAATATTTGAAATAATTTAATTTTAATTTTCAACATTTTTATGTTTGATGATTTAATCTTAAATTAAAACGAACTTGCTACGAATTCGAAATGTTTCGGTGACAGCTTTGCGACAGGTGTTAAATAAAGCGAATATTTTCAAAATTGACGAATATATAAAAACGGGCTAAATTATTCAATATTATTATGTAAAATACTAAAACGTCAGTTGAAGTTGATAACAACGTCAAAAGTTGACTGAAATGTCAACTTTCACAACTTTAATAAATTGACTAAAATGCATAAACGTTAATTAAAAAAAAATACGAAAGTACCATAAGGAAGTACTTAAATTTAAAAAAATAGTCGGAAAACATATACTTAAAAATGCCAACGTGTTTATAATTGAAAAAAATTGAAATCGACAAAACTGTCAAGATTATTAGATAAAAGTAAATTCAGTATTTTAAATTTTAAAAAAATATCGCTTAAAATTAAAAAAGCAATAAAATTACAAAACATATAAAATTGTTAAAAAATGATATTGAAAAGGTCAAAATTTTAAACAATGTCAATACTTAATATGGCAAAAATGTCGACATTAGGAGACAATGTAAACATTTCAGCAACAAATGACATAAAGCTTAAGAAAAATACTATATAAGTTTATTAATAACAAAAATATCCAATTATTTTTTTTTCTAAATTGTGTTTGTGCAACTTAAATTTAAATGTATGGGGGCGAGTTAATAGCAGCTTCGAAGATGAAATCAGATCAATTAATATCGCAATATGCGACAATAAACGTGCACATTTTTAAATGTGACCTTTCCCCCCCTATATCGCCGAACCCTTTCTGTTTGTCGTTCGAAAATTTGAATAAATTAGGGCGCCCCCCGATTTCGACCGGCGCGCAGCGTCGATTTAAGCGCTCGCATAATGCGTGCGTTTTCAAAAGATTAACATAAAGAGCGATATATTTTATTTTTGCCACATAAGAGAGAGATTTATAATATGTTAATTTCGAAATAGAAAATTCGTTATAGAGAGAGGAGACTGGCGAGTAAATTTATTCACGGCGCGAATTTGCATACAATAAAATATGATCTGTGAATTTTAAATTTCATATTGTTCGGGGCCGAGCGAGAGAGACCCGCTCGACGCGAAAGGGTGTACACTTTAAACGGCGCATTACTTTTCGTCCTTTTTCCGCCGCCCGTCCGTTCGTATTTGGTTTTTGCGCGCCGGCGACGGTTTGCATTCAAAACGGTAATAATTCTATTAATAATTTCGAATCGCGCGAAACTTTATTGTGTAGTTAACGAACGCGTCCACACCTTATGGCGAGTTATTTATTGGTCGTATAATCAATATGCAAGATATGTATATAACGGATTGACTTCTGTCACAGTTGTAAAATATGGTAGAAAATAAACAAAAGTAAAATATTTTACCGTTACGCGTACGGGTTAGACGGTAAGTGTTTCCAGCTATCGTCTCGCTGGCGTTTATTTAAACGAATTTGCATTCGATTAACGCAAACAAATTAATCGGACGTGGAATTTTAGCTCGGCCGAAGAAATCGTTATGTGAAAAAAACTCACGTGCATTCGTCCGGCTTCGTGTGGACGGTGTTGTAGAAACGGATCCAAATTTCCAAATTCCTTTGAAGTTTTTTTGCCGAGTTCATGAACGTAGCGATGCCCTGGAATAAATAAAAATATTACGTCTCTCCCTTTTCTCAAACAATTTGAAATAATGTAAAATGTCGATCATTAGTCAATAATTAACAAAAATTAAAATGTACAAATAAAATAATTTCCATCCACCAACTTGAATAATTACATCTTCAAGTTCAATATCAAATTCAAGTTAAATTTTAAGACCTTCTTGAAGTCCTACATCATAATTATTTCCGAATTAAAGCAATTATCAGATTTCTTAAAGAAACGTCAAAATTCACAAAAAAATGTGCATAAGTTGTACAACTATCCTCATTTTTATATCAGCTCAGATATTTCTAAAAAATTCCACAAAATTAGACAATATTAATTTGTTGACAATTAAATAAAAACAAAGTTTTTGGGCCCTCTTCAACGATACATTATATTTAGAAAAAAATATAGTAAACGCAGATACATTGTGTGCTGTTAATGTTTGGTTTGCCGCCATAAATACTAAATAAATATGAAATACTAACTAAAAATGAATAATATTGAACATATTCAATAGATGCATTCAAACGTGTGAATTAGTAAGTAATATAAGTAGAAACATTTTCTAGATAGTAAAATTTTGCATATTAAAGGGTGGTCATCAATCATTCACGACAGCTCTATCGTTCGTTAAAATATGTGTAATTTAGCACTTTAAACATTGGTAACCGGTGAAAAGGATCCCTTTTCAAATTAACCTATCAATTTGTAATAAAAAATTACGTTACACTTATAATAGATTTTATAAATTCTTGGTTGGCGTGCGGGACTTTAATTTTTTAATACCCTAATACGTAAATAATTTAAAAGTTAATGAAAACGTCAAGTCAAGTCAAGATATTTTTGGTAATTTAACAAGAGAAGGAAGAACTTGCAGAGGAACAATGGATTTTTTTGACAGAGTAAAGTAGAAATAGATGGATATAGAGAATAATTGAAATGTTGGAAGATTTTATAAGAGGAGGAAATAAAACACGAAAAACATGGACGAAATGGAAATTTATGAAAATAATTTTTTTGTCACGAATGTAAACTATTATTTAAAAAATCTTGATCAGTCCGAATTTCCTGTTGTCGCAAATTTAAAACCCCACACCTCAAACCGCAAAGCCCAAATCAAACATATTTGAAAAATAAATTAGTTGTCTTTAGCTCGCTGCAACTCTGAAATCTAAGCCATGTTCTAAGTGAAAATTTAAGATATTCATCAAGTCCTACAACAAATTTATTTTCGAGCTAATTCAATGTTTCATACACTTGAACTTGGATCCAAACCACATTCTCAGTTGAAATTTACGACCTTCGTTCAAAATCAAAATTTTCTAATTAAATTTATTTACGGTTATAACCAAAATTAAAATTAAAATTTGAAAACTTTTTTTGTCAAATAGAGTTAACCTAACCCAATCAAATCCAAGGAAATATCAAAATTGGGTTGGGTTCGGTCGGGTCGGGTCGGGTCGGGTGAGGTTAGGTTGGGTTGGGTTGAGTTAGGTTAGGTTGGGTTTTGTTCGGTTAGGTTGAATTAGGTTGACTATTTTATCGACTGAGTTGGATTGAGTTGAGTTGAGTTGAGTTGAGTTGAGAAAAATTTTCAACATTTTCTAAAAGGTCATATTATGCAAAAATATTAATGTAATTTAAGCCTCTTAAATCATTAAATCGTTCTTGAAGCTGCAAGTTTCAAACTTTTGTCATCAAAATTAAGTTTCAAATCATAATTAGTTTCTAACTTAAATAATTTACTATGACTTACTTAAATATATTAACTTATTTATTATTTATGAGACCATCTAAATTTTCAAATTACTATTTCTAAGATACAATTTAAGACTTTCTTCAAGTCACATATCTAATAAAATAAAATTGTTTGTGCGTAAAAAAGTAAGTTTTCTAAATTGAAGAAAAAAAAATTGAAAAAAATGCACGCGTGAAAAAATTGTCGAAAATGACAAAATTTAATAATGCAATAAAAATTTAAGAAAAAAATTACAAAATTCTCAAAAATATTAAAATTACCTAAAATGTAATAAATATGAATAATAATAAATATATAAAATTATAAAAGAGAAATAAAAAAGACAACAGGGCTGGTTAACGGTATTGTGTTGGGCGGGGGGGATATGTGGAGCTATATTTAGAAAAGTAGTGTTTAATAACATGCTTTTATTTGGGCACAAGTACCTCACCGCATAGGACATGTTGGAAATATCGAAACAAGAAAACAGGGTAAAAAATTACGAAAATTACCTAAAATGAAAAAATAAATAAAAAAATTCACAAAATGTATAGAAAAAAAATTAGAATTGGTTCTACAAATTATTATTATTATTACTATTAAAATTTTTAAAATGAACAAATTGAAAAGTAATTAAGTAACATTCCTATAAATAAAAAACAATGATAGGAAACGTCAATTATTGGTAAAAAATAACAAAGTCGTCTAAAATTCAAAAATATAAATTTTCGAAAATTTACAAAATTGTTAAAAACGTCAAAATTAACCAAAAATTAACAAAATATTTGTTAAATAGAATTATTTCAAAAATTGCGGCATGTTACTATTATTAATGTGCCGGTAGGTAAAAAAAATAAAATTGCCTTACAAAGCAGAATTCAGAATAATAAATCAACAAATTTACAAAAACATGAAAATTTTAATAATCAAATTATTACAATGCCAACATTAAATTTACAACTTTCAAAATATATACAAAAAGTGTAAAAAATTATCCAAATATAATTATAATTATAATTATCTAAAATGTAAAAATGTACGAAATTGTCCAACAAAACGCAAAATTATCATTGAAATTTTCCATAAATATAAAACAATAATGGGAAGAAAATAAAACTTCAATATGGGACAATATTAAAAAATGTAAAAAAATAAAAAATGAACACATGAAAGTAATTAAGAAACATTCCCATAAATATAAAACAATGATTGGTAAATATAGGTTGTATAAGTTGCCTAAAATATGAAAATATAAATTTTCAAAAATTTACAAAATTGTTAAAAATGTTAAAAGTAACCAACAATTGTTAAAATATTTGTTAAATAGATTTATTTCGAAAATGGCAGCACGTAACTCTTATTAATGTACCAGTAGGTAAACAAAAAAACAATAAAATTGCCAAAAAAATCTAATTCAAAATGCAACAAAATCTTAATGTGAAATTAAAAAATGAACAAATTGACAAAAATATGAACATTTAAATAATGAAATAATTAGAATGGCAAGTCAACAAAAAACGTGAAAATTTGAATTTGCAAAATATATACATAAAAGTGTAAAAATTATAGAAATATGATAATTATCTAAAACGTAAAAATGTTTAATTTAATAAAAATACAAAAATGTTTCAAATATAAACATTTAAATTTTCAACAATTTACAAAATTATTAAAAATGTTAAAATTAACCGACAAATATAAAATTTTTGTCAAATACATTTATTTCAAAATTCCGCATGAAGGAAGCCAGGGAGTAAATATCAATAAAATTGTCAAAAAATGTAAAAAATGACGATTTACATCATAAATTTGCTCACTTTGTGTCCTAGGCTTAAAAATACAAGTATTTTTTTTAAATGTATAAGTTCAAAATTATTTTGATCCATTTACAAAATTACCAAAACATTTTAAATAATAATTTAACAAAATATATTAAATTTGAGAAAATAATAAAAAATTACATATTTCCTTTTACATACTACATACATACCTTCTCAGAAACATAAAAATTGGCAAAAATATCTCGATTATTGATCAAACGTTAACATGATCGAAACCCTAAAATGTGGTTAAAATTATAGTAATACAAAAGATACAAAAAATTGACAAATTTAACAAAAATATAAAATATATAACTTAGAATATTAATAAAATAAAAATTACTATTATAAAAAAACACAACAAATTATAGAAAATGACAGTGTAAAATTTAACAAAATTAATTGTAATATTGTATAAATATCAAAATATTAATAAATGCAAATAATGTAAAAAAATATAAAATTGTAAAAAATGTAATATGAAAGTTAGGTTTTTAAAAAAATCAAATCAAGATGTTCATTAAAAATTGATGTAATATTTAGGCGAGCAAAATTATTTCCAATGTAAATTGTTAATGTGTTTCAAACAGAAATTTTGCTCTAAAATGACTCGATCAGGTGTTGAATAATATATGTTTGTAGTAACGTTTAAACATTCATTATGAATTAATGATGATTTGAAAATAAAATGCCACGTTCAATGACATTGTAAATTTGAAATTACATTTCAGCGGATAGTGATGACTGTTTCGTCCACCAGGACTCATCAGATCACCAACGATACATCGCATGAGGTACATGTAGTCATGCAAACATGAGTTACGAGAAAATCGTGTGAGTCCACTAACTAACCAAGTAACCATCTAGACGCCAATACCCTCGAAAAAAAAAAACCATAAAAAAACAACCGTCACCTTGACTAATGCCAACATTTTTAAATATACAAAAATGTGAAAATTTTATTTATAAAAACGTGAGTCGCGATTTTATAATATCCAAATGGAAAATAATACAAAACATACAGAAAATGTACACCAAAATAATTTGACAAGAATATAAAAAACTATCATCTATCTAAAATATTTCCTAATTTCCAAGAATGCATAAAATAGCAATATTATTATAAAAAGTCACACAAAAAGTAACTCAACTAATTCCCAACTCGACAGCAACAACTTACAAAAGAAAGTGTAAAAATTTACAAAATTATTATTATAATTATATAAAATGTAAAAATTTAATAAAAATACAAAAATGTCAAACTTTGCTAAAACAACGTCAAATTATTATTATTTAGAAAAGTCAAATGTCACATAACAATTATGAAAAATCACAAAATAAATTTGTCAAAAGTGTCAAACTTACAAATTTACCATAAATTAAAAAAAAACTAAAATTACCATAAATGTCGTAACTCCAACAATGTTGTTGAAATATATAAATATAAAACAAATGTCTAAAAATCAAAAATATCAAATTGGAAAGAAATTACAAAATTATCAAGAACGTTAAAATAAATTGAAATTGCAAGAACTATAAAAAAACCTTCACCAATGCCAAAATTTTCGAATAAAAAAATTTTGAAAATGTTAAATTCTTATTCGTAAAAACATAAGACACACAACGTAACTCAACCCAACCCAACAGTGCAAGAAACATACAAACAATTTTCCAAATTCACAAAAATAGCAATAATAAATATATCAAGCTGAAAATTTTAATATTTAAATGACAGAATTGACAAAAGTAAAAACAAATGCAAACATTTTATGCAATTACTGTACGTCGCAACAATTTGAAAATTTAGCTCAAAATAACTCAAGATGCCCAAGATGACTTTGAGCAAATTCAAGTTTTCGACTTCGTTTATATTATGTTGTGTTTAATTGCAACAAACTGGTGTGTTGTGGCAATGTTGCAAAGTTATTCCATGCACGATACATAATTAGTTATAAATTGATATTAAGAACAATATTATTCGTTGGGTTGCTTTGGGTTTGGTCGAATTGGATTGGGTTGGATTGAATGGGATTGGCTTATATTTGGTTGGGTTGACCAAGCAGGAATATGATTCAACCCAACCCAACCAATTTTACTCTGAAACTGTACTTAATTTGGAGAGCAAATTCAAATTTAATTTAATTTGTGAAAATTCTTTGAGAACATTGATTTTGAATTTTAGTTATGTAAAGTTTTTAATTGCATTTTTATTATATATAAGTGTACCGCAAGGCGACATTACATCCCCTTTTCTTTTGATGTTTTTGAAAAAAATCTAGTATTAGGCAAATAGAACTTAAAACAATTGATTCGACGAACGTTGGGAGTGACGAAAAAACGACGTGGACACAAACCGTCAAAAACTCCAACAGTCGCGACCCGAGCGCAAAAACGGCCAACGCGGAGTCACGGCGCTGGCTCCTCGGGGTCAAGCGAGGATCGAGAGTGAGAGTCGCACTCGGCGTTGTGCCCGGTGGTGTCCGGTGCTTGACAGATGGATCTATTAAGGCGGCCCCGGTCCGTCAACGCCGCGGTAGCACCGGCGCTCGATCTCCATGGTAGCGGGCGTTGGCGCGCCCGACTGTACCGTACATTCCTGCACAGAGCGGCAGCACACTCGATACACGTGCTGCGTGGACGTGACTCCTTTTTACCTCGGTTCTTTCTCGGCCGTGTTGCGCTTTTTGCGCTCGTTTCTTTTTCCCCGTCTCGGGCGGCGTACGCGCGTCGTCGCGCACGCACGCACCGGACCAACGGCAAAAAGACGACGACATCGCTCTTTACGCGGACACCCATTTGTCTCTCGTTTAGCGGCAATTTGCCGCGCTCTCGTCACCGCCGGTTTCGTCGCACGCCGCGCGGCGATCCGGCGACGAGGAGTTCGCCCAAACGCGGGCGACATAATTTGGACCGAGATTTATTACCGTGATTATGCTAATTACGAAAACACGTATAAAAAATCCCCGGCGATTATTACGAGTTACGAGTTCATTAGAAAGACGTTGATACCTTAAATTTTGCAGAAATATCGGCGATCGTCGGTGGCATTGGTGATACATACAGGGCCGGACTCGAGCCCTGACCCACTACAATCCCCACACTCAGGCTTAAAATATTTTATTTTTTATTTAATTTTCAATTCACTTTCAAAGTCGTAACAGTTAATGGACACACTGCACAATTTAAATTTATCCCAATTTAATTATAACGTAATGACCTTGCAAATTAAACTTTTTTTTAGATTAATTTTCGGTGCTAATATGGAAGTTAATTCCACTACACCAGACATTTGCAGTAATCTCGCCGTTTCCTAGACTTCTGACCATGTTTATAATGTCCGCAAGCAAAATTTTATTGACATTTTTTAATTATTATTAACTCACCTACTTAACCTGTATTTATAGTGTGTGGTGTTTTAAATTTAGTACTATCATTTTATCCTAGTTCTAATTATTTTAGTATAATTGCACTGCAAATGTAACCGTACTGTTACTGTAATACAACTCAACTGCAGTTCTATTGCAATTGTACTGCAATTGCAATATATTTCAACTGTAGTACAACAGTCTTGCAAGTATCTAAATATACTACAAGTGTACTATAATTTACTATGCTGCAAGTGTGCTGTAACTGTGTTGTAGATATGCTACAATTATAACTGCGACTGTAATATAATCGTGTGATTTAACTGCAATATGTTGTCTTATATCTGTTCCCTAATTGTATTCTAACTTCTTCACTGCCACTGTATTGTAATTGTGCTCAACTTTTCTGCAACTGTATTGGGTTGTATTGCAACTTTACTCTGTCTAATCTGAAACTGTATTAGTGCTACACTGTTGCTATATTAGATTTATACGAGAGTACAGTACACATACGGTATAGTATAGTTACAGTACAGTCCAAGATAATTTAAGCACAACGAACTGTAGCTATAACTCTACTGCAAATGTACTGTATGTTCACTGTATCCGTATCAGATGTACACGAGAGATACAGTAGATTACAGGTACAGTACAGTTACAGTAGCTTCACAATGTAGATTGAATACAATTGAATATAGAAATACACTTTGGGTTGGCCTTGGTTGAGTTGGGCTGTAACTGTATCGCATCAATACTGTAACTGTATTAGATGTACATCAGGGGTAGAGTACTATTACAGTAGAGTTACAATACAGTCACAATGTCGTTTTGTTATAATAGCAGTACATTATGTATTGTATGCACACTGTAACTGTATCAGATGTATACGACTGGCAAATTATGGTTACAGTTTAGTTACAGTAGTCACAATATAGTTTAAGTACAATTGCAGTGAAAATTACACTTTGGGTTCGCTTAAGTTGGATTGGGTTGGGTATTGCAAATGAACCATAACTGAACTTCATGTACAGTGCATCTGTATTAGATGTATACGAGAGGTAAAGTACAGTTACAGCCAGAATGTAGTTTAAGTACAATTTCAGTAAAGAAATACGCGTTGGATTGGCTTCAGTTGGGTTAGGCTGTAACTGTATCGTATCTCCACTGTAAATATGCCACATGTATACGAGAGGTAGAGTACTGTTACGTTACAGTTGCAGTACAGTCAGAATGTAGTTTAAATACAATTACAGTAAAAATACACGTTCAGTGGGCGTGTGTACTGCAAATGTACTGCAACTGTACTGTACCCACCATGTAACTGTATTATATGCAGAGGTAGAGGAGTGCGGTTACAGTTTAGTTACAGCACAGTCATAGTATAGTTCAATTACAAATTACGCTTTGGGTTGGGCTGGGCATTGCAAACGCACTATAACTGTACTCTACGTACGCAGTATCTGTATTAGATGTATACGAGAGGTAGAGTACAGTTACAGTATAGTATACGGTAGAGTCATAATGTAGTTCAAGTACAATTGTAGTAAAAAATATACTTTGGATTTATTTGAGTTGTGCTGTAACCAACTTTACTTTACTTCTCATATACATCTAATGCAGATACAGTACAGTTATAGTGCAGATACAGTAGTGTTGAGTGCATTTGAAGTACCCAGCCGACCCTATTTAACCCAACCTTAAGTGTATTTTCTTACTGCATTTGTACTTAAACTACATAGTGACCATACTGTAATTATACTATAATTGTACTTTAACCCTCATCTAAATCCGTTACAGTCTATTTGTAGTACAATTGCAGTAAAAAATTCACTTTGGATTAACTTGAGTTGGGTTGGGCTGAGTACTTCAATTACACTGTAACTGTACTGTGTCTACACTGTAACGGAATTAGGTTTGTAGTGAAGTAACGTAAAGTTACAGTATAGTTACAGTACAATCACAATATAGTTTAACTAAAACTCCAGTGAGAAATACACTTTGCGTTCGCTTGAGTTGGGTTGGGCTGGGTAGTTGAAATGCGCTGTTGTAACTATATTGTATCTACACTGAAACTGAATTAGATGTATATGAGAGGTAAAGTAAACTTACAGTGTAGTTACAGTGAAGTCACAATATAGTTTAAGTAAGACTGCAGTAAAAAATACATGTTGGGTTCACTTGAGTTGGGTTGGGTTGGGTACTTCAAATTCACTGTGACTGTATTGTATCTACAATGTAACTGAATTAGATGTATATGAGAGGTAAAGTAAACTTACAATGTAGTTACAGTACAGTCGCAATGTACTTTAAGTACAACTGCAGTAAAAATATACACTTTGGGTTGGCTTGAGTTGGGTTGGACTGGGTAGTTCAAATGCACTGTAACTGTGTTGTATCTACATGAATTAGATGTATATGAAAGGTAAAGGTAAAAGGTAACAGTTTAACTACAATTGCAGTAAAAGTATACACTTTGGGTTCGCTTGAGGGTTGGGTTGGATAGTACCAATGCACTGTAACTGTATTGTATCTACAATGTAACTGAATTAGATGTATATAAGAGGGAAATTAAACTTATAGTGTAGTTACAGTACAGTCACAATGTAGTAATTTAAGTACAATTGCAGTATCAATACAATGAATCGTAACTTTACTGTATGTATACTGTATCTGCATTAGGTACAGTAAAGAAAACAAGAAAAGAATAGCTAAGGGCCATAGGATGCAATCAAAGGACACAGCAAAATGCCGAAAAGCATTTTACCCTTTTTTGTGAATCCATTGCTTCTAATACCCGTTAAATTAAATTAAAACGTGCGATTCATGACCCACCAACGAATACAGTCGTGCTTTTTCGAGCTTCAAGACTCGTCAACCCAACCCAACCCATTCAAATTATAAATAAATTATAAATACAACCAGTTTAATAAATGCAATAGATGCGGAAGTAAAAGAAAACGCAAGTAAAAGAAACCGTCCAAGTAACGAAAATAAAATATCAAGAGAAAACTTGGGCAAACAGGACGATTCAGATAAGAAAACGGATACGCGGACCAATCTGGAAAATGGAGGAAGCATAGGTGGGAATATTACGAATTATGAAATACTCGTAAGAAGAAAATTAAAACGAATCAAATCGGTTAATTAAAATAAAATTACAAGCAATTAACTCCAATATAATACTTTTATACATACAGGTTGAACACATAGTACATATTACCCAGACGTATGCCCCAATAGAAGGATACAAAAAAGAAAGCGCAATGGAATTTTCATCAAGATACTAAACATGAACAATGGACATGGAAAACAGTTTAACGATGGAAAATTGGAATTCCAGAATCAGAAGGATCAGAAGAGTGAAATTGCTGAAAGGGGATCATGGCCTAGAAATTAATATTAAATAAACTTATAAAAAAAACAAGATGAGTGTATGTGTGAAAAGCACTGAAAAAATGCTCCACTCGACTAGATAGAGATACATATATGAGAAAAAACGATTAGAAAGAAACTGAAAAGACAACGATATAAAAATGCTGCTAAGTTTTGTTATGGCAAAGAAATACAAATTACGAAAAAATATTGGGAAAGTTTTGGTTCAAGCACTAGGAGCGACCAAAAGAATGGAAATGATGAATAAAAAATAGAAATAATTAAACAATGAATGGGAATATTTCGGAATTTTTGGGGAATTAAATATAAATAAAAAATGAAGAAATATCACCCTGAGAAAAATCAAGACAATGAACGCTTGTGCGAAGGCGACAGAAAAGGAGAAATTATGAATTGAGTACAGTTGCAGTATAGTCATAATGCAGCTTAAGTACAATTGCTGTAAAAAAATACGTTTCGGGTTGGCTTCAGTTGGGTTGGGTTGGGTAGTTCAAATGCACTGTAACTTTGCTCTACCTGTACTGTATCTACATTGTAACTGAATTAATTTGATACAAGAGGTAAAGCACAATTACAGTGCAGCCATAATATAATTAAAGTACAATTGCAATAAAAAAACTTACTCTTTGAATAAAGTTATAACAATCCACACTAACTAAAATTTACGGTAAATAGCTAAATTAATAATATTAACAATTATCGATAAAAATATTAATTTCTAAAATTCCTGCGCTATTTCCACATTAAGACCACGTACATGGATTAAAAAGTGGTGGGAGGTCGTCCCAAGTGTTGGAGCACGTAGTCACTGTTGCAAAATGTTAAATAAATAAGTTGCTAGTCAAGTTGAAAAACTTGAAATAATTTGCACAAAAATTTTGACAGCCTTCACTTATAACACAATTTTGTTTCTGACAGTTAAAGTTGTCCTAAAGCCTGAAAGTTAAGAAATTACAACTGGAATTATTTAATATCAATAATTTTTAAAATGTTAAAATTTCAATTGAATGTTATCCCTGACAGTCACCATGTTACCTCCTTTTTTATTTTAATCTATCTAATATTGATAAATAGTAATAGGTATTTCAGAAAGAATATAATGTGTACGTCGGCATTAAAGTTTTTTTAGAACTGCTGTTATTATATTTGGGAAGGCGTTAGCACGAATTGTGATAAAAAAAACTGTATTTTAGTGCCTTGCTACATAAATAACTATTATTGCTTAAACAATGTTTATTAAAATTCGTTCGGTAATAGTGTTGATTTTATTGGCAATTAAATATATTATGAAAGCAATCGTGAATGAACTTAATTTCTTATGTCTTCGACCCCGTAATAAAAATGCAATACTTTGGTAGTACATAAAATGTAACGCTCATCGTCAATGAGCTGTGAGTACCAATAACATTTTAGCAATTGTCTTGCCCATAAAAATATTGATGATCAAATTTTTACCACATGTGCAATCTCGGCGTATCGACGTCGCGGCGCCGACGTCGAAAAACGCGCGAAACGAGCTCGCAGCACTCAACAGACCTCACACTTTTGCCGGCGACTGTACCGGTAAGCGCGTTCACGTCGCTGAATTTGTAGCGCGCTAGAATTTAGCGGGCGAGGCCAATGGAACGTCGCGATGCCCGCGGTGGGCGGAGCCCGTCTCTGAGGGCGTCCAATGCCGCCGCGATCCGGATACATCCAGCGTCAAAAAGTCGACCGTAACAAATTGAAACCCACTTACTTCTCGGCGCATAATAATAGCCCCGTGTGTTTTCCGAGAAGCTAATTGTGCGGAATTGTATAGATTACTAATATGGTAGTGTAATTGGAAATGATGTCTATATGCATATGTGGGCCTCCCCCCTCGCGGCCGCCGCAGCGCGTCTCTATCTCGCTCTGGCGCGAGAGGCTCGGCGGGGGTTCGAGGCGGCTTAGGCGAAATGCGATTTATTTCGCGGATAACCAAAAAAATTGCGTATTTCGATAATTTTCTTCACTTTCAACATTTGAATTGGATTGTACATTAAACATCAAGAAACAAAATTATGTATTTGCAGTAATTGGCGAACAAACTTATCGTAATTCTACTAATTAATAAGATTGGATTTGACAATTTGGATTCACGGACGATCGTTTCGTTCTTATTGCTAGATTCTCAGTAAAAAATATTAAACGTTGTTGCCATCGAACATTATCAAACGGATTTGAAACGCAACAAAGTTATGTAGTAACTGTAACAGAAAACAAAAACAAAAACAAAACTGGTCATACGAACCAATTGTAAAATTTAATCGATGATAGAAAAATAACCCAAACTGTATTCACGTTAAGTGCTACCAATTAAACAGGTGGGATTTGAAGCACAACTTGGATTCTTGGACGATCGTTTCATTTTTATTAAGAGCTTCTCAACAAAAAACACGAAACGTTGTGCCTGGAATATTATCAGATGGATTTTAAAAAGAAACGAAGTCATGTATTAACAGTAATTAACAAACAAAACTAGTCATAATTTCAATTCTAAAATTGTGACCCAAGACGGAAAAATAACAATCGTTATTGTATTTATGTCAATTTTGTCTTAAAATGCTACTAACTAAATAGGTCGGATTTGAAATTCAGATTGGATACAATATTTTTGTTATTTGGTCATCAGTAAAAAAACAACAAACGTTGTGCATCAAACATTATAAAAGTTTTATACAAACATTAGTTAGAAATGTCAAACACATTTTAGCATCAGAATCCTATCGGATATAGTAAATATCAACAAAAAATAAATCAACTAAAACTCGATTAACTCGATTAAAATAATACCCATTAGCTTTGAACTTAATTCTTTGATTTGTTTAGACACCTGACTTAGACGTGACGATACGGATATGCTTCCTAATTTCCGTTTTTTTTTAATTTCAATTGTTGTATATGTTGTACCATAAACCTTACCCAATTTCATTAAATTGACATTAAAGTAATCAATAATTTAGAAACAAACAAGCGATCGTTCCTCCTACAGTACCTACAGCTATTGGCGAGAAAATACTCTATTTGTTTATATTATATTTGATGATTTATCATTGGAGTGCTCAAGTCAGAATATTTTTTAGAAGGTAATATGGTTCTTAGATTTAAAATTAGTAAGGTTGATGTGATCACTGGGCCCTGTCCTATGTTTGTATATTTTGTATATTTCGTATATCGAAATACGGTATTGGGTTGCTGTAGCTCTCGAAACAGGGGCCTCTCCTTGTTGACAAGTTCGTGATGCAATTTAATTTAGTCGGCGGAGCCTGTTGATACTGTGATCGTTTTCTCGTATTTTTTTGCTATTTTCGACATTTCTACCGACTTTTACGACTTAATTGCGTATTACAATAGAAAAATGTACACATTCGATCGATTTGTAAACTACATATGGGCATGCATTATATAATAACCATCACCCCCCTCCGTAGTTATTTCGTCTGCAGACACGATCTGTGCCAAACGAATAACGGTAATTTAATTAATAATACCTACAATTTTGCAGCTTACAATAATTTTCAATGCAAATTAAAACCAATATTAATCCCCGTAATAATTCTTAAAAATACAATTTTTTGAAAATAAAAATAGTGACGAACTCGATTCGAAAATTATCAAAGTTTTTCGATTAGGAAAAGTACAATTTCAACGCCAACGCAATGGAAATTTTTATCAAAAGTCAAGCGGTGGAACCCTGGAAATGATTTATTTTCAATTAATGGCTTTGAATGAGAAAAATAAATGTTTGTGCTATATAATTCAGGAGAAATATTTATCGTTTTTTTAATTATGAAATTGGTAAGAGGCACCAATTATTTTCATAAAAAAAAATAATGAAAATCGGTACGAACCCAACTCGAAAATTACGTCACGTTAAAAGATTTTGGATTAAATCGTTCGAAAAACAATTAACAATTAACCTAAATGAATTTTATTTGAAAAACGAGAAATGTTTTTTTAATGAAACATTATGCATTTGCACTGTATAGTTCGGTAGAAATTTTTATAATTTTTTCTTTGTGCCCCAGAGTATTCAAATCACAACATAACAGGAAACAAAATAAAAATAACAGTGAAATTCCTGTCAATGGATCAAAACTGTGAATATTGTGTACTCAACATAACAACTCAACATAATAACCCAACGTAACAATCCAACCCAACCTAACTCAAAGCTACCCAACCCAATCCAACCTGTTTAACTAATGCTGAAACAAACAATCCAATCAACACCTGTAAAATCATTGACGCAAGTCCAATGAAGCAAATTAAGAGAAAAACGAAAATTATTTTAAAAATGAAACAACGTTTGTCTTAGACATTTCGACACGTGGAATCACTTTCTGCTGCTAAAATGTCTTGTGCTGGGAAATCTGTTGCCAACAATGAGTTGTATTTAATCAATTAGGGCTGTCGCTGCCGCATTTGATGATGGTGAGCTCGTAATAACAGCGAAAGGTTCGTGAACGAATCCAAAGCGAGTTCTTTTTGTAGATACTATTTAATTATATATTATTAGAAATTCGGTACACGACCAATTTCAATCCAGCAAAAAAACGAAACCAATAAGCTAAATAAAATGACATAAATGAAGGAAAATGAAGCAAAATAAAGCAAAAAGTTGAAAACAAATCAAAAATCAATGAAATAAGAAAAAAAATTAAGACAACAAAAAAAAATAATTACCGAAGAAGTAAAAATGGAAACAAATCAACCCAACGAAAACCAAGCCAATTCTATTCAACAGAGAATGAATCGAATGAAAGGAAATAATTTGAAACTAAATAGACAAATATTTTACATATTTTTATTCTGGATTTCGTTATAATTTTTATTTCCTTGAATCATTTTCTTTTTTGTTAATGTTTTATTTCTTTAGATTAGACTAATTGTTCTTTTTTAATTAAACCCAACGCAATAGACAATAAATAAGTAAATTAAAAGAAAAAATATCTACAATTGGTTCTGCTGTTAAAAAATGTCTTGTGCTGGTCGATTTTTTACTGATAATGTTGGGCTGTATTTGATCACTAAAGGGTGGCGTGCAACGTCTCGTATTTGATGGTGACGAGCTCGCAATAAGAGCGAAACGTTCGTCAAAGAATTTTTATTGCAATTAGTAGATTAGATTAACATCATATAGCTACAGATGCGAAACTAATAAGCCTAACAAAATTATATAAACTAAAGAACATGAAGCAAAATAGAGCAAGGCGTTGAAAACATTCTGTTTGCAACGTGTCGCGAGGCAATCGGAAAATTTAAACGTGATTTATGCAAAAAATGAACGAATTTCACTCGCAAACAATATTTACGTCTGGTTTTCTTTGCATCTCTCAATGGATACTTAAACAAATACTGGTGGAAGAGGGTAGAGAATCAGATCGATATTGTAATCGATTTATATACCAACGGCTGATATTCTTATAAGAAGCTATGGAGGACGATGCCTGCGCAAAATGAATAAACTAATGATTTTATATTCCATCGAATTATTTACACAAATACGTTCGCAGTCACTGTAGACAATAGCATAGAGTGGAGCCACATGAAAAATTAAATCTAATCAAACTTTACTTCGTGCAATTGCACTAAAAAATTTAATAGCTTCCGATAGGTCATTAAATATATCTCTAGACCCGTAAACAGTTTGTACGCTGCATTCACCACGACGTAAGTTTCATGACTCGCATCCTTTAATCGCGTTTTTTTAACCTGCACCCAAACTAAATTCCTCCAACGACGCAACTCGATACCTGGTGACACGAAATCACATGTTAAACGTCAAATTATTACGATCGCCCCATTAACTCGTCGTTTCCGGTTGGCGTTCGAGTCCGCCTGGAAATCACTAAAAATCGTCGACGGCCGGGACGGGGGAGCGAGCGCGCGCGGGGAACTTAATTCGTCAGAAACAATAAGATTGCCGGTCGCTGTCGTTTTATTAAAATTGAAATAATGACGACGGGACGCATACGTGCGCAGCCACACAGACGCACACACCCTTCCTGCCATTATTGCGGCGGAATCGTTCGAAAATGGGTTTTTGGTTCAGTAAATACGTATTTGGACGTAATTCGCTCGCGCCGGATTTATTGGCCATTGTATTTACCTACGTCGCTTGAAATTAATTTTTTCTCGCCGCGCCGCGACGTAATTGGGTGCGCGGTTCGGCGGAACGTCGAAAGGAATTCAACTCGAACTCGATATGTTCGTTCAACGTTGTAGTAATAACGTCAATTGTTGCGAAGACCGTTGTTGGTGTTTTTGTAAGAAATATATATCTAAAACAATTAAATATGGAAGCATTGATGTATGCATTTTGTGCAGGCTTCGTCCTTTATAGCGGACGAGTGGAGAGAACCCACCGCAAACATATTTTTTTCCGTCCATATCAGATCAGATTTTCTTCTTTTCAAATATTTATTTGTCTGATATTCTCTTATTTATCATCAGTCGCAGAATATTTAAATAGTGGTCGAACATTCTTCCAAAACATATGTATTCCAAAAACGATAGTTCCTTCAAAGAAAAACTTCTTTGATTGGCCTCAATGGTATTTAGACAATGTTAATTAATCTTAACACATATACAGTAATTGTTGTGTTAGTTCAAAATAGAAGATTATTACCCCTACAAAAAGTTCTACCAATATTGGAAACAAGTTTTTATAAAAAATAAGCTATTTTCAAAAAAAAAACCAAACCATAAAAAAATTCATCGAATTCTGCAACAAGATTACTTTGCGTTGGAAGCAAATTTTAGCTATTTTTCCAAAAAGTTACAAGGCAACCTAAAATATACAACGTGCCACCAAATCTAAGCTGGGGACTACTAACATTACTTTTGGGTGAATCCAAATTTTGGTTATTTTTCGAACAACCCAACCCAACCCAACCGAACCACTCAACACAAGATATTTGAACAGGAAAAATCGAAACAATGTGACGCTATATGTAAGAACAGTCTACTCTCAAACGTCAAGAGCTTTGACTCGCAGGACCTTTTTTTAGCAACTTTTGCATTTTATTATTTTTACTTTTATGCAACAAAATTTTATTGACTTTTTGAATTATGGGATTTTTTATAATTTGTCTTCATTAAAAAATGCACAGTAAATGTTGCAATTTTTTATACGTTATTACTCTATCTTTTAAAATTTGCATACATTTTTGGAATTGTTTGCAGTTTTGACAATTTTCTTATTTTCTGAATTCATTTTACAAGGTTACCTTTTATCGCATTTTTTAATTAATTTTGCCATTTTGACAGATTTTGCTTTCACAATTATTATTCGATTTTGTATTTATTTGGCAACTCTTATGAATTTTTAGTAATTTTATTTATTTGTTGTTTTGACTTTTTTGTTTTCAACAATTGGACAATTGACTTTGATTTTTTCTACATAATTTTTTGAATTTTTGTAATTTCTTATATAAAGAGCAGTCAACAATTATGTATTTAGGATTATTTTCCTTATTCGGCCACATGTTTGATTGTCTTTCATTTTTCACTACATTTATGACAAAAAAATGTCTAAAGAGAAACAAAAATTAAAAAAATGGCGAATTAAAAATATGCAAAAACGATAAAAATTATCTCAAATGGAAAAGTATGTATGCATTTTTCAATTTTTTACAGCTGTTGCATTTTATGCAGTTTTAGAACTCATTGTATCCAGTAAGTTTTATTGGAATGATGCATTTTTGGCAGATTTAACGATTTGAAAAGTTTTGAATAAAAAACATTTTTTGATATAATTTTTGTGAATATGAAACTTCACCCAAACCAAAACCAACTGAACCCAACATCAGAAGACCCAACCCAACCCTACATAACGAACCCGAACGCAACATTGGATTTGCCATTTTGACAATTGTCATGTTTTTACCCAATTTTGCAAACTTCGTCATTTTTTATTTCTTACAAGTTTCGAAATAAATGTATGTACTTCGAATCGAATTTCCTAAATGTTAAATTCCAGACGGTCATCAAAATAAATCTCAATCATGTCGAGTTAGTTGTATACACGGTATTGTGACTTTATCATATAAATGCACTTTCGTAAGTTAGATTATTTTTGCACATTTAGAATTAGAAAGGCCTATGTGTCTAACGATTGTTCAAGGATCGGTAGCATTTCCCAACCTGTTTAAATCAGATTGGGCGATGTTGGATTAGGTTGGATGCTGTTGGCTCAGGTTGGGTGATGTTGTGTTAGGTTGGGTTCTATTGAATTAAGTTGAGGAATGATGGTCTATGTTGAATAATGATGGACTATGTTGAATAATGATGGACTACGTTGGGTAATTACTGAGATTATTTTCGTAATGTTGGGTTAGGTTGCCTAACATAATATTAGGGCCTTTAGTATCGAAATCATTCGAGTTTACAACAATTAAACAATTAAAAATAATATAAATATAAATAATGTAAAATCGATAAGGTTGGGTTGGCTGGTTTCTTATAAAAACCATAAACCGTGCCAACTTGTTTAATTAAACTCTAAACAAACTGTGTTTGGTTGGGTTGGCTACATATCCCAATCGTTAATCGTTTACGTTACGTGAAGAGGGCTTGAATCTTATGATTCCCAACAAAGCCTTTTGTTCTTTATTCAGCACTGATGACTTTCCAACGAGTTATTGATATTAGAAGTACATCAGATCTTCGATGTAATGGATAAAAGTACACGGTTTACAATTGGCCACTTTGTGGTGACACATATATGACATATATTTAGGATAATTTTCGTAACTAGATATTAAAACATAGGGCGAAATCGAACCAAAGGATTTCGTCAGAATCCAGCTGAACCCAAATTTACGTTTTCAAAAATTTTAGTAGTTCGATCAAGTTTAAGGTCAACTGTCAACTGTCAACCTTGAAGAAATAAATCTTGCTTTGCTATGAATTCAAATTTGAATCGTTTGAAGAAATCGTCGCGAATGGTAGCCAGGTCTAGTGTTGGATTGGGTTGCGTTGGATTGGGTTGACTTCCACCAAGTTAAAGGCCAACTGTTGCCATGAAGATATAAATCTTGTTTTGCGATGAACCCAAATTTGAGTTGTTCGAAGCAATCGTCGCGAATGGAAGCCATGTTCAGTTGGGCTGGGTTGCATTTGGTTGAGTCCGACAAAGTTAAAGGTCAACTGTTGCACTGAGTATATAAATCTTGTTTTGTTATGAAGCCAAATTTCAGCCGTTGAAAGAATTCGTCGCAAATGGAAGACAGATTGTGTCGAATGAAAATCATAAGTCAAATTAAACCTACCCAACCCAACCGAAATCAACACAACCCAACTCAACACAAGAAAACAGAATCAATCGAACCAAACAAAACCTGTGTACGTTCATACATCTTCTTTAAGAGCCATCTAATTACCGCTAGTTTAATTAGCGCTGTTCGAACAAACTAACTTCTTCTGTAAGGGCTTCGCCCTGTCTTTTTCATATTTTCGACCTTGGAATTACTCCTGCGACTTTGACGTCCAGCTCTCGTGCCATCGTTTGGGCGGCGTTTCGAGGGGTCGTTTTGTGTTCGGTGTTGATGTACTCGCCTGTTTTGCCATCCTGTCTTCTCCCATTCTTCCGACATGATCTCTCCAGTACTTTCTCATGTCTCTTGTCTATCTTACAATGTCCTGTACTGAACAAATGTCACGGATCCTGACGCGAAGGCTCAATCCGGTGTTGGATCTCAATGTTTTCATCTCTGTTGATCTGACGATTTATTTGGTTCTTGTGGTGTCGGCTCTTGTCTCAGCTGCGTATGTTAAGACTGGTCTTACACAGGTATTATGTATACGGACTTTACTTCATGTCGACATAGTTTGTTCGTCCATATTGTATCGCGGAGAGCACCCAATATTACTGCTGACTTTATTGCCTTCACGTCTGCCTTGTTGTTATTGTCGCTATTTCGACTCCGGGATATTTAAATCGCATAACCTGCTCTATCGGTATCAAATTCTTTGGAGAAATCTACAAAGCAGAGGTGGAGTGGTTTGGTAAATTCAATGAATTTTTCTATTAGTTGACTTAGTATAAATATTGCGTCGACGGTGGACCTGTTTGTGTAGAAGCCCTGCTAATTTTTGCGATATGATTTTGGTGAATACTTTTTGGATATTAGAGAGCAGGCAAATTTCTCTGTAGTTTTTTGGGTCTCTCTTTGTTCATTTTTTGAATACAGATATTGTAATACTTGTTTGTCATTCGCTTGGTATGTTTCCAGTTTCGAGTATTTTCCGGAAGAGGTTGGTAATCTTTTTGGTTAACACGGAGCCCCCATATTTGGTGATTTCGTTGTTTTCCTATTTTTTAGTTTTGGGATTGCTTGTTCGACGTCATTCTCAGTAATGTCCAATTTGGTTTCGTCATTGCTTTCTGCAACACTTCATTTCATTGCATTTCTTGATTGTCTTTATCCTTGTCATTGTGCTCACACAGTTTTAGGAAATAGTCTTCCCATTACTTTTTTGAGATTGAAGATGTTTGGATAAATTCGTTTACATGCGTTTTTCTGCTCCATTTCCAATCAAAATCTTTCCCAGTATTCCTTTTTTAGAGTGCTTATCTGTTGGTTTACTCTGTTTCTTATATGTTTGTAGTTGCTGTAGGCCTCGGGTGTCTTCCTACTTTTGTATTCCAGATATGCCTTTCTCTTTTCTGTCGCCAATTCCTTCATATTTTCATTAAACCATTGTTTGGTATTTGGTCTGCCGTTGGGTTTAACTTCTCTTACTCCTACAGCTTCCTTGGCGCTATTTAATATAATTGTTTTTAACTTCTGCCATGCTTCCCCAACGTTATCTTCATTGTTTATCTTATTGTGATCGATCTTGTTTCTCAACCTTTCCTTGTATAGATGCTTAGTGCTTTCGTTGGCAAATGATTCCGTATTGAATTGTGTGATCGTGAGATACGGTGGGTGGTGTTTCCTTAGTGTCATGGTGTGCCGGAGTTTGCAGATGATTAGGCTGTGGTCTGTCCCTGTGTTTGCTGAATTTAATGCTCTTACGTCCAGAATTTGACTGGGGTTGACTGTTCTGTTCGTGATTATGTAGTCCATTATATCTTCTTGTTCTCTTGTGTTACCCCATGTTCGTTTATAGTCCATTGGTGTGGAAAGAACGTGTTATTGATCCTAAATACATTTTGGGGGCGCATTGATATTAATGTCTCGCCGTTATCATTTAGCACTACTTCATTGTATCGCTGCATTACACCTGGTATTGGCGTGTTTCCGATTCTTGAATTTAGATCAGCCATTTTCCTCGTGTTGTTAATGGATAAGTTAATTGGGCAACTTATTTGTCAGAAAATATTGAAGATAATGAATTGTTTTCCAAAAGCAGTCAATAAAAACTTGAAAATCCTTACCCTGAGCACAGTTAAAAACAATCGACCCAAATTTAACACAAATAAGCACAATGTAGATTTAATTAATTAACTAATTCATCAATTAATGTGGATTGAATTGCTCAGTGTCAGGCCAAGTCTAGACCTGTCTGGAAATTCGTATATAAGTCCTAAACAAAAAGTGTCCAACTCAACCAAACAGTAATATGTGATCTTAAGCTTTCACCAAATTCTTCGTGACAATCTAGAAACTATCTTGAAATTCTCCATACCCACCTAACCCAACTAATTAACTAGAAAATGTTTCACCAAAAATCTGTAGCAAATCTAGAAACGTAGGACCAAAAATCTATGAATTGTGTGGTAAGTAAACAACATCAACTTGATCTTACGCAATGCGACCTAAATAACGTTGAACTGAGTTGGGTTACTTAATTAATTAACTAATTAATTTTGATTTAACTGATCAGTAACAGGCAAAGCATCCAACATGTCAGAACATTCATATACATAAAAAATCGTAAACGAAAATTGTCCCGCCCAATCAAACAATAAGATGTTTGGTTGTGATTAATTTCTACGAGACGATCTAGAACTCAACCCAACCTAACAGTTCTATGAATATGAAATTCTATGATAAAAAATCTGCAAAAATCTAGAATCTAGTAACAACGATGGCCAATTGGAAGACAAAATGAGTTCAAATGAATGTGAGTTAAAAATCGTTAAACCCAAAGATCGAGAGAAAAATAAACCCAACCCTACACCACTTAAAGATTAAGTAAAAATTATTTATGTACATAATTGAATTATTGCAATGGAATACAAATTATAGCTTTTTGGACAAACCGCAGTCTTCCTTGATGTGTGCCGTAGGGAATGCAAACGACGAACTCACCTATACTCAATATCTAAAAAGTCGATTCCATCGCGGAGAAAACAAATTTCGTGTTCAGACTAAGTTGTTGTTAGATTTCCAACTAGAACCCCAATGGTACCACGAAACCTAGACTGTGATCGCCATAACGTGTAGAATTTAAATGGTGCTCCGGCGAGGAAATCGTAATCGATGAGAAGCCAAGAAGCAAATCGATGGACAATTGAAATCAAAAAGAATGGCGTCGCCGGAAAAAATCGTCAAATCCAAAGATTAAGTGAAAAATAAACCCAACCCAAGCTAACCAAAAGATTAAGTGAAACATTATTTATGTACGTAAATAAGTGAACCAAAATTGAACAAACAGAAGTCTGGGATGGAACCACAAATTAAATGGTGCTCTGATGACCAGTTTCAGTTTCAATCAAAGGCTTCGGTGGTATATGGAACTTCGTTCCCAAAAACCACATTAAAATAAATGCTGACACAATCAATGACGAGTTGGGTTGGTGATCGTTGGGCTTCCGCCTAACGAAGCAGTTCAAAAATAATCATAATTTTTACTATTGATTTGGAACTTTGTTCTCACAAATTATATTAAAATAAATCCTCGACTCCCGATCATTGATGAGTTGAGTTGAGAATTGTTGAGCTTCCATCTATCCATTGTCGGGTTGACAATCGTTCTCATCGACAATTTTACTAATTATCCTCGCAGACTCTACCAAATTATTAAGCCAATCGGTTTAAAAAATAGAGTCCTAGTTGGGTTGGGGTAGTAGTTATGATTGGGTTATGATTTGATTTAGAACATAATCAAAATTTTAGGAGTGGCTTTGGATTTTATTTTTTATCATTTGTGTCCAACCCAACCGAACCGAATCCACGATGAAGTTTCTAACCCTAGCTGTACGATTCCGATTCCACTTAACCCAAACTAATCGAACCCAACTTAAAACCAATTCAACCGAAGTGATCTGAATTAGAACCTTGGCTGGGGCTTGACCAACCCAAAACATAATGGATTGGATATAATTTTTTAACACTAGTGGATGTTGACACAGACCACCATACACCACCATGCCCCGCCAACTAAGTGCAATACAAAAATAATTACAAATCTTGATATAGTTCTTTCAAATCATATTGAAATAACTTCATATCCTCCTACGAACATCAATCAAATGAAAATTTTTAAGCAAATTGGCTTAAATAAATAATGTTTTGGTTGGGTTTTGTGTTGATAATCCAGTAAGTTGGGTTGTGTTTTTGACTTTTATTGTTATTGCTGTGATTATATGTTTATAATTTTTACCCCAACGCATCATTGGGTTAGGTCAGCCATCGATTCTAACAACTTCGACGATGAAATTTCGCGCCGCCAATCAATTTAACCTGAACTTTTTGTAATTATTAAAAATCTTCGTTAAGATTTAGATTTGGAGAAGGAACCCTCGTCTAGTGGAATTTAAGGAAATTAAAACGGTTAGATTTCGTGTTCTACCTCTATCCAACCCAACCCAACGTAGTACTAAATCTTAAAATTACGATGAACCTGGTTGAAGCTTAAGTGCCTAAAATCAAATTAGGTTTATATTCAACCTTACTTAGCATGTAATTTGATTTATATCTAGTTTAAGGTATTTCCAACTAAATACCATTGACAATTGGTTTCTCAAAAGGACGTAGTTATACCTCAACCTTGATATTTAATTCCAATTGTTAACTCAACCTAATCACGACTTTAATGATTTTTTTATCTAGTTTAGATCTAAGCTAACATCATCAGACAATGCTCCGAATTTATTTTTCAACCTGCTCAATATTTTGACTCAATTATAAACTTAATTTCTAATCTTCTGCAGTTTCTTCATAAATAAATTCAATTAAATCTCAACTCAACCTAATTACTAGAAAATCATATACGTCTAGTTGTGGTGTAAGTGGGCTTAACGTTTTATCAGGTTTTACTATAATTGATTAAGCCTGATTATTAGGTTTGGTTGATGACAACTTTTCCATAAAATACCTTTGGTCAACCCAATCTAGCAAATAGATTTCGCGTTTAGTATTAACGCTGTTGAACCCTTAGGTATCAGGTTGCGTTGATCAATAATATTTTGTTATATAAATAGCTTTGATCAATGCAACCTAATACCTAGAAGTCATTCAACTTCAGAGTTAGAAATCGCGTTCATATCACGTGCTAACTCCTAGTTAGGTTGTGTTGACAGTAGACAACCTAATAAGTAGAAGTTAATTATGAAATTACATAAAACTTATAATTAGGTTAATCAATTTTGTGTGAGTCTAAACGCGCACCAATCCTACCGAACTCAACCTAATAACTAGTTTACTATGAACGCAACTTCTTTAACTGTCAGGTTAAAAAGCTTTGATCAACTTAACCTTGTATCTATTAATTAGTAGTCGCGTTTAGTATGGACCCTAAATACAAAATGTTGTACTTCATGTCGTAGTCTGTGCTTAAAATTGAATTAGGTTGCAAACCTAACGTTCAGTTCGGGGTATAATCCAAATGTAATTTTAAAGTTGACTTAGGTCTCTGTCAGTGGAGTGTCAACGAGTATCTTGCGATACATCCTAACTCAGCTTACCCTAATTTCAACATAATCACTATAAGTAGTACTTTCAACCATAAAGTCGATTACTACCTCGCTAGGTTTTTTCGAAACCTATCCCAACGTATAGTTTTGGGTCGACCTACCATTTTCAATAAAGTACCTTAAGTTCGTAATACAGTTGTTTCAACCTAATCTAATATATTTTTAATCTAAAATTTACTTTGCAGTTTAACCTAATATACAGTTTTGTAACCTAACCTAAAACCTTGGCTACGTATCAAACCAATTTAATATGAAGCCATAGTTTTCAACGAAAAGAGCTTCGTGTAAATTATCAAAGTAAGTTGGCTTGATTGATGATCAACCTAATTCTGCAAAGCAAACCAAAAATCTCTTTTACTAGGTTACTAGGTTACTAGCTTTACTAGGTTTCTTAAATTTGGTTAGGATAATTAAGAACCTGAGCTATAATTTAGGCTAGTTTGATATTTACATATATTTTTTAAATTGATAAAAAACAAAATTTCGCCTAATTCACTAAACATAGTTTGTGTTTTCAACCTAGCTTAGGTAGAAAGCTAACCCTGATCGTTGTTAAGTTTTTTGTGGATCCAATCAATTTCAAATTATTTTTAGGGTCATTAATTTTTATGTTAGTTGTAAGTTGATTTCACGAAAACAAAACTAAGATTGTTTATAACTCTAAAGATGACGTATAAGGTTTTGGTACCTTGACGTAACTTGGAGATTAGGTTTAACTGATACGCAACCAGAAACTGTTACTGAACAATATCGTTAATATACGATTTGCTATACCGTGATATTAACGTTGAACAAGGTCCCGACAAATTATTTCTTAAATCGCCGTCGTGCAACGCACGCCACTGTTCCGTTTATTTGGTTATAAAACCGAGCGGAACGCACTCAACGAGACACCGATTACGAATCCCAACTTTGCGCTCGTAATTTACGTTTTCGGACGGCGTCGACGTTTCCCGCGACGTTATAGGCGTAAACTGTGAGAGAAACGTCTTTCGTCGGCCAAAATAGACAAATAAACCATCCGCCTAGGAAATTAAGACGCGGTCGATGTGTTTATTTGCCTGGTTGGAGCGGTGACGGCGGTGACGGTCTGTTTGTTTGGAAACGTCAGACTCTATGACTATTTACTCGAATTGGTAATTTTAGAGTCGTTTAGTGGGCGATGTCGTGCGATTAGTGAGCGGCGCCAGTGGCGTAGCGGCGAATGCCGTACCGGGCGTGGGTGCGTAATCGTTTCGAGCGAATTTGTATGGGTATTGTCGGAAATTGATCGATACATCGCCCTAATTGTTGTGCTTCATATCTCCAACAAAAAATTAAAAATAAAATAGAGGCGCGTCAGTATTATGTCATCTAATCATGCAATTACTTGTAAACAAAATCTTCTTGTTTTTAATGTCTATCCATATTTCCCTAAGAACTTGCGGACGGTAAAATTTTACTATCGGGTTCCAAAATTCTAGTCTACGTGGATAAAATATTATTTAATTTTTAATTATTACAATTATTATTTTATTTCTTTTCGTAAACAATTCCACCATTCGTTTTGAATCATTTGGGTTATGCAATAGTCAAGGGTGGCCAGTTATTTTATCCGATTGCACATCGTTTCATTACTTTATCTAACCTAAATCATTGATCAAGAATTGTAAATGACAAGAAGTATAAATGACAATATCGACAATTAGCAATAATGAAATAATATAATTTTTTCAAAAACTTCAAAATTATCGAATGTACAAAAACTGCTCCAATTTCAAATCTAAATAGGAATTTAATTGGCTGGTAATCGTAGCCAATGTTTAGATTCTTATTCAATACACTCGGGATGATTGTCATTGATCTGGAACAGGTTTCCTTGGAGATCTTGATCAACCCAACAGGTGAGTTAACAAATCTGTAGGTTGGATTGGGTTGGGTTGGGTCGGTTTGAATTTTAATCAAGTGGAATTAATAATAATCTTCACAATAATAGGTTGCGCTGGTCAACAATATTTTTATTAAATAACGTTAATAAAGTAATACATAGAAGATTGTCAACCTAACAGTAAGAAGTTAGTTCATATTAAATGCGGCTTCTAGTTTTTAGGTTGGGTTGCATCTTTGATCAACGCAACCTATTCTTGTACAGATTATTATTAATTCCATTTGATTACAATTCAATCCAACCTATACATCAGTTTCAACAATGAACTGAATACCTATCATTGCATTACTGTTTTCCTTTCAACTTGATTTTACTGACTCTAATTTATCGATAACAGTGGCCACCAAACCTAACATATATTTGGTTGACACTAAATTAAAACTGCATCACTAGAATATTTCAACGTAATCCAATTTGTGTCGTTGTGTCGTTTATCAGCTCAATTCGAGGTTGGCGCAGATTCTTATTAAACATAGTTGATTAAAACTGAACCCAACCTAATAAATAATAAATTGTTTTTGTTTGTTTTATTTAATATGCATATTAATCTGGGTGATTGATTGAGTTTGTGGTGTAACCACTAAAGTGTTTTTAGTGTTTGGCTTTGGTTGACTTTTAATGACATTCGTTTAAAACGAATTTGCATGAAATTAGGTTTGATGCTGAAATGTAACGCAGGCTTCGGAGACTAGATCATGCTGAAATGTAAGGTAGGTTTCAGACACTAGATTAAGCTGAAATGTCACTTAGGCTTCAGTTACTTTAGAAAGAATTTGTCACAGTAAAACCTAAGGAGAAGGTTGAACATAAAGTGTAATTAGGTTGAGCTGCAATTATATTCACAAACTATACTATTTGGCCCAGAAATCTTCACCAACATTTCGACTGACAACCTAATCAGGTTAAATTTTCGACAAACATAAATTAATTAGGTTGCGATGAAATAATATTTTTGCGCAAAGTTTAATTCATTTTTTAGTTTTAAAGTAGCTTAGGAACCAGTTCCACGGTTTTAATTCTAACATGCAAGTTACTGTAGGAAATTATTGACTTAACCTAGAACCTCATCAAACTTTTAACAAACTTGACGACGACGAAAGAAATTGCTCTCATGGTTCATACTTAAGATATACCCAAATGTTTCGATTCAGAATTTAAATTCACTTCAATCTCCACAAAGCAGAGATTGGGTTAAGTTAAAATTAGATCAAGTAGGTAAACCTAAAATATACATTAGATTAGGTTTAGATGTAACTTATGACAACGACAGCATAACATAATCGAAACTGGGACATGTTGAATATGAAATATAATCAAGTTTTACACCGACTTATAGGACAGAGATAAGATATAAATACAAATTACGTTAATAGTTGCTGCCTAAGAACAGTTCTTTCAGAAATTAGGTTTTATCTATTTATCTATTTATCTAGACATGATATGAAATTAGATTAATTTGAGAATCATTACAATAACTTTTGGTTTGGATATCTAATAGGCAACCAAACCTAGAAAATGAGGTCAATTTTAGGTTTTGTTGGTTGGGTTCAATTAAATTTCAATTCAACATGGAATTTATTGATTTCATTCTCGACACGTACTAGGTTAAGATTAAATTGGATCAAGGTGGTGCCGGACATAGACATGAATATAGACAATTAGCTTAGGATTCGGTTCCTCAAGGGAACGAATTTAACTAATCTTAATAGCTACTTAAATGTACAAGGAGAGCCAAACGAATCGAACTCGTTATCCGATCTTAACACAGATTGTGGCGAGAAAGTTGGATTGAGCTTCAGTCAAACTTATTTGATGAGAATCTATACAAAATTATGTTAAGTTAAGGTGATAGTCAACACATGCAGTCTAAAAAAGGAAGAGATGTTGAGCAAATGATTTTTATTTATATTTTAGTAATTAAGTTGGGTTGAGTTTCAATGAAACGTCCTTGACAATAATTTAATAAAATATGAATTTGATATTATTAAAAAGTTGAGAATCAACATAAACTTTTTACTGATTAAGTTGGGTGGTACTTCAATTGGTAAGAATTTCTACAAAACGTGACTCAAGTTGGTCAAGTTGAGAATCAACAAACATTTATTCGATAACAGGAGGTAAAGGAATTTAGCTAATTAATACTTAGCACGAGTTCTAGTGATTAGTTTCAATCAAACGTAGTTTTTATATAAACAAAATATTTTTAAGTTAAGTTGACAATCAACTTTTATTTAACGTAGATTTAGGCGATGACGAGAAGCAAAGAAATTAAGCTCTATTCTGTTACAGAAGATTTAATGCTTTTTAATGCTTAGGTTAGGTTGGGTTGGGTTAGGTTGTTTCAATCAAACCTGTTAGGTAAAACTATAATTTAAGTTCAATTGAGAATCACCCCGATAAGAATCTACGTTTTAATTTAGAGATTGTCAGATTCGAAACGATTTCAAACGAACCTAAAAATTAGGTTAGGAACCGAAAACTGTAAAGCTGCCTTGGATTTTCGACAAGTGTTACTTATAGAATTTATTTTTGCTTCAACTCAAACACATCATACACTGTTTACAGTCAACCTACGTTGAGCTGCATTGACGAATATTTTTGTTACAAAAATGCATCAGATTTTGTTGAAATCTAATCAAGAACATTAAGAAAAGAAGATCAAATATGAGTTTAGGTTACAGTTGAGAATTAACACAAAATTTTAAAACACTTTTAACGAAGCTATCAAAATTGAGCTCATGATTAACATTTAATAGTTCTAATGATTAGGTTGGGTTGAAATTCTACATAATGTACTTAGGTCGAGTTAAGTTGATCCAGTGTTGATTACAGGTCTTTAAGCAGATTAGGCGATAAGAAAAGGCAAAGAACTCTTGATTAAGTATAGTTAACACAATTTCTAGTAATTAGGTTGGGTTGGGTTTAACTTAAACGCATTTGACGATAATCTTCAAAAATATGCCTTCAGTTAAGTTGACAATCAACCAAAAAAGAGAGGGGACGATGTTGAGATCATGATATGTACTTAACAGAAGTTGGGTTGAGTTTCAACCCAACCTATAAATCTACACAGGAAATTGGATTATGTTCAGTTTGGAATAAATCTAATGTTAAGGTATGTTTTAATTTAGAAATGTTTAAGCTTAAAATGAATACAAGAGAAACTGGAAATTGGATTGAAAATCGCAACATGAGATATGGTTAGTAGGTTGGGTTGAAAATTAATTGTAATATCTAGCAATCTAACAAAACGTGACAATGATTCAAGACAGCTGAATTAATGTGTCTTTGCCACAAATATTTAAATATTTCATACGTTGTTTGAAGGCAACCCAACCTAATTTCTAAGTTCCCATGACATGTATATATTTTTTTACAAAAGTTGATTGCATTGGGTTGAAATGTGATTTACACTCAGTCTTTAGTCCGTTAGGTTCTTGTAGTTGAGAAGATGTTTTTATTTTATTATATTATACAAAAAAAATCCCCAACTCATCATTTATCTCCTTGTATTTTATTGTGATTATAATTTTAAATATAATTCAAGTACATTCAAGTCTAGTAAAGTGGAGTAGGTTTGCGATTATTCGCCTCCCAATAAAGCCGTCGCCTTTAATTCCCCCGAATCGCGGGCACGTCGCTGTCGAGCGCGATAAATATAGACCGAGAAGAAAGATCCTCGCTCTTCGGGCGGATATGAAATATTATATTTAGGTTCGAGGCGGTAATTTACTAAAATAACATTTTATCTCGTAATTCCTGTTCTGTTTTTCGGTGGGGCACGTGGTTTCACGGCCTGCGCTCGAGTTTTTTCCCCCGGTCGCGTCCGTACGAATTCGTTTTATCGTAATTGTGAGGAGAGCTATTTTCATGGACGCCTGAAATTAACCACAACACGGAGCGAGAGCGCGCGCGCTCGCGCCCGCACGGACGGAAAATCTCGGCGCGGCCGCCGCCCGCCCGCTTATCGGCACCACTTAAAATTCCCCGATTTTTTTCACGGGGATCCGATCGAGTTGAACGCACTTAGATCTCATCTCGACGGGAGTTTTCGGGGCCTAGTTTCTTCGAAGCGCGCTCTCGGACGAGAGGCGCGTCGCCGATTGATTCGGTTAATCGATTGTTAATCCGAATCGAATATTCGGCCGCATTAACGACTGATAATTGATTAGTCGCTCACGGCGTCTGCTCCCCACGCCACGCACTAGGAACTTGGTCGTAAAAAAGTTAGTAGTTTTATAAAAAAAAAAATGTAATATTTATGTTACGGTACTTTGTTACATTTGTTCCAATTTGACATTGACTTGTGCTGTATATTTACAGCTACTTTGCATATACTTGCAGTTAAAGTTTGAACTTTGTATGAATCAGTGCACTTATATTTTAAATACACCCAGTTGTGCTTGTTTCCGAACATGTAAGAAGGAGCTGACGCAAACATAGCTCTTGTAAAGTATAATCAGCTATTGGTGCATATAACGGTTTTATAATAAATAATAATAATAATAATAATAATAATAATAAAAGAAATAGTCAAGCATATGTAGCAATGCATGTATCACAAGTTGTAGCAATGATACAGGAGTGGACGTTAATAATTGATAAATTTCCTGTATGTTTAACTCTCATATTGATTTACATTTCAGTGTCACTAACTGTCTAAGAAATAGTCAAGCATGTGCAACAATAATAATTGTTATATTTCTTGTATATTTAACAGTTATTTAGATTTACGTTGCAGTCTATATGGGTGTTAATAACTGTCTTAAAAATAGTCAACAAATGTAGCAATAAGTGTATCACAAGTTGTAGCAATAATACATGGGGTGGACGTCGAATTTCCTGTATGTCTAACTCCCATATTGATTTACATTGCAGTCAATATTGGTGTGTAACTGTGTAAGAAATAGTCAAGCATATGAAGCAATAAGTGTGTCACAAGTTGTAGTAACAGCTGCTGAGGTGGACGTTGGTTAATAGTTGTTAAACTTCTCGTATTGTACTGTTATTTTAATTTATATCGCAGATGTATTAATGTATCATAATTTGTAGCAATCTCTGCTGGGGTGGACGTTAATGGTTGTTAAACTTATCGTATGTTTAACTGATATTTTGATCTACATTGCAGTCAACATCTATGCCAATTACTATGTCAGCAATAATCAAGCATATGTAGCAATAACTGTATACAAATTGTAGCAATAGAATATACATCATGGGATGGACGTTGGTTAGAAATTGTTAAACTTCTTGTATGTTTAACTGATATTTTGATTTATATTGCACTCAATATTGATGTCAATAACTGTCTTACAAATAGCTAAGCATATGCAGCAATAAGTGCGTAACAATTTGTAGTAATAGCTGCTGAGTTTGACGTTGGTTAATAGTTATTAAACTTCTTGTACGTCTAACTGTTATTTTGATTTATATTGTAGTAATATTGTAGTCAATTAAACAACTTGGCTGTGCATGCAGTTGTAGAAATTACATGTACTATAGAAAAGCGGATATGATCTCCAGCAATAGTTGTAGCAGATATAGCTATTTAATCTACAGCATTAGCAATAATTATCTCTTCATCTACAATTATTGTGACAATCATTTTAAAAATATTTTATTTTATACAATTTATGTGTGGGGAGGGGTCTTATGGCAAAAAAATAATATCTTCAAAAATCGTTGTAAACTTTGTCGTGAAAAACCATTAATTAATTAATTATAAAAAAATTAGAAACTAATGAATAAACTACAATAAAAATATGTAAAATTCAATGAAAATATTTAGGGGCAAAAAATCGAACAAAACTGTGAAGCAAAATTTCAGTTGTTTATTTTTGTAAAATGAAAAGAAGAATTAAAATATATTTCGAATATTTCCGATAACATGTACTTTTGTTCCATTATTTTAAAATAATTATTAATATTTATTAAAACGTATAAAATATTTTTGGAAAATACCAAAGAATTCGTATGGCATGAAGAAGTATAAAGCAATTAATAAGTTAAAGCATTTAATATTTTTTTGAAAAATTGCATTTTTTTTTTAATCCAAAAATGTTAATTAATTCATGTTTTTAAATACAAAATAAAATTGGGTTTGGCTGGGTTGAGTTGAGCAAAAAAATCGATTAAAATAAATGAAAAAGGCAATAAAATTATTAAAAAATATACCCATGTTTGATTTAAAATAAAGGCTCTAAAAATATTCAAAAATGGAAAGAAGATATTTCGAGGTGATTAAAATGGAATATATCTAAAGGTCGTTAATTTAATACGAATTATTAATAGAACGTTTAAAACAAATGAATTTTATTTATATCTTGAAAAGTTTCTGCTTCTTTTATTCTTTGGTTTTTTAAAATGCAAGAAATAATAAAAAATTATTAAACATTTTTGGGGGAAAATATATCAGAAATAGATAAGAAATATTAAAAATTTGTAGGGTGAGTATCTTTATGATTAAAATATTTTAAAAAATATATTTTAAGATAATGGTTAATGCAAATGCTACAAATTCATGTAATATATATTCTAAAGTTCAACAATAATTGGTTGGGTTATTTTGTAATAAATTGTTTATGTCTTCATATAAAATCGAACAAAAATATAAAGCAACATCGAATACAACAACAACTATAAATTTGCTAATAATATTTCGATTGTCGATGACGTATAATTATTAATATTTGAAAAGAATTGTATTTTTATTAAAATGTATCAAAAATTAGGAAAAACGCCAAATAATTCGTATAATATTTAAATGTTTAAAGCAATAGAATTTTATTTGTTTTTCAAAACAAAATGTAATTTTTTCGAATAAATAAAGAAACTGCTTTTGTTAATGAATTGCTTTAAACTTTTACGACTATACGAATTCTGTTGTTTTTTTTAAACAATATTATTGCTTCAATAAATAATAATTATTATTTTAAAGAAGTACAATATTCGAAATAATTTTTAACTATGTTTAATTTTTTTTTAACAAAAATGCTACTTTGTAGTTTTGTGGGATTTTGTATAAAGATATATAAGCAATTTAACGAATTTAAAATATATAATTATTGCCCGTTAATATTTTCAATATATTTTACACATTTTTATTGTACTTTTTATTTATTATTATTTTATAATTTTTCTTATAATTAATTTAATTATTTTTTTCCACGAGAAACTTTGCGATTTTATAAGACGTCTTGTGATTTTCTTGGTACTAAATGTATTTTTGTATATAGTTTTGTCATAAGTTATAATTATTTCAATTATACATTTTCTCGCCCCGAAAATGTATCAATAACAAAAATACATTTTTTTATTGTTTTTTTATAAAACATTTTGAAAATGATTGCCACAATAACGTTAGATGAAGAGAAAATTCTTGCTGATGCTATAGATTAAATAGCTATAATAGCTATAGCTGCTGCAAGCAACATTCAATTCAATTCAATTTTTGAATTCTAAATACCGTGAAAAAATTTAAAAATTATAAGCGTAGTTAATATATATATATTATTTCTAACATTGCCGATGACATATATTTATTTATAATTTAAAATAATTGTATTATCATTAAAATGTATAAAAAATAGCAAAAATGCCTAATATTTCGTATAGTATTTAAAAATGTAAGCAATAGAATTTGATTTATTTTATTTTAATCCAAAAATGTTAGCAAAAATATATTAATAATAAAATTGGGTTGGATTGGGTTGGGTTGGACACAAAAAAAGAATAAATTAAAAAGACAATAAAATTAATAAAAAATATTTGACATGCAATAAAATACTGAGTATGTGGTATATTCTTAATTCGTTGTTAATGTTTATAAAATTTTATTAAAAATATCAACTTAAAGATATTACGTAACGTTGAATTAATTCAATTGTCTTGCTGTGAAAATACATCGAGAGAAAAATACTACAACCCAAAACGACCCATCTCCGGCTGGGTTAGATTTGGTTGTGTCGAGTTGGGTTGGGTTGGCTCGGTTCTAGATGAATATAATTCCGAAAGAGAATTGGGAATCACTTGGAAAATAGCTTTAGAAAATGAGTCAATGAAGAACAGGATTTAAAAAATCTATGAAATATTTAGAATCGGGATGACTTTTTTACAAGAATGCTTTTCATAATTACCATTAAAATTAATCACTGTTGTAATATTTTTTATTAAAAGTGGATTTATTCTTCCACAATATCATGAGAATCAGGGCTGGAAGGACAGCCACATTGGCTGGAGTATTGAAATCTTACACAATATTCAACAAATGTTTGCTTTAACAACTGATGAGACCAAATAATTTCCGTACATAAATATGCTAGGCGACATATAGATTCGTATGGACGCAATTGTGAACAGTCGTGTAGAATGTCTGTGCTATTATAACTCAAAGAAATCGCTGAGGCATAAATCGATTAATTTATTCGATTAAACTAACACGACGATCCACATGAATACTTAAGTTGAACCCAATGTAAATATATTACAGGTGGACATATTCACTAGATTGGATTTTTGTACCCCAGAAGAAGAGGTGACCAAGCTGCATATAATAATGTTTCTTATGCATGCGTGAAAAATATAGAGATTTTCATTTCTTCTACTCTCTCAGAAACAAAGACGAAAGACTGTCATACATCGTGGGGTTCAGTGATGTAATTTTAGAAGTCTTGATATCTTCCAATTCATGCTGTGGTCGTTTTTGTTTAGATACAACACACATATTATATAAAAACACAATTAATGTATTACATTATCATGAAAAGGAAAATAAAACGTAAACGAAAAAGCCAAGTAAAAGAACTGAAAACAACTGGATTTAAAGAAATAAAATGGACAAAGACAAATAAGACGTAAAAAACAAGAAGTGGAAATAAAACTGGAAAATAAATGAAAAAAGCACGATAAATAAATCAATTGAAAATAAAATATGAAAAATATATAATGAAATTATGTGCTGGGTTGGGTTGCTTTGTTTCATCGCCAATTTGGTCCAACTGTGTTCAATTGGGTTCAACACAAATTTAATTTCATTGGATCGATTAAAACAATTGCCAGCAAAATGTAAGGCCAATCCAACCCAACTCAACCCAACCCAACCAAACCCAACCCAACGCAACCCAACCCAACCCAGCCATTCCAATAAAATATATGATTAATCTAATCGAGCACCATCATGAGTGGCGCTCAACCGAAAGCAACGAATTTTAAATTAGTCCATCAAAATCTTGAATGAATCCAACAAAATTTCAGGCCAACCCAACCCAATTCCAATAAATCTGTGATTAACATAACCGAACTCGATTATTTTTGCGCGAAACCCAACCAAATGCAACGAATTTTAAGTCAGCTAGCCTAGAAAAATCTGTGGGACTATCATTGCTCCAAATGATAAGGAAGCATTTGATCTTCTTCCAGCCAGGTACCAAATGTAGTAAGACATTAATCCAAATCTTGATTGAATCCAACATAATGCAACAAATCCTAATGAACTTTTCTCGTTGTGTTGAATGCACGTTAGATGGAATTCAGGACAACAAATGTTTCAATTAATATCGATCGTTTTTATACCAACTGAAAATAAAATATAAAAAAAATATAATTAAATAACTCTTATTAAAGTTAATAGAAATGAGAACAATCAAAATCGAACCATATCAAATGAAATTGTAAACATAAAAAATAATAAAACTGTTGAGTTGGGTTGGGTTGTTGTAAACGTTGAAAAACAATAGAAAAATTAAAAAATAATTAATATTTACTAAAAATAATAATAAAAAAATACGAAATAATTGGTGTAATATTTGAAAGTTTAAAACAAATGAATTTTATTTATGTTATATTTTGTTTTTAAAAATGCAAAAAATCTTAAAAATAAAAAATAGCAACAAGAAGATTAAACATTCTTGTGACAAACAAATATTAAAATACGTGATGCGAATGGATAAAAAATATTAAAAATTCCTGCGATAAGTGATTATTTTTAATGCGTCGGGTTGGGTTGGGAGAAAAAATATGATTAAAATAATTAAAAAAGACAAAATTAATAAAATTTATATCCACGTTTGATTTAAATGGTTTCATTAAAAATAAGGGCGCTGAGCTAAAAAATAGGTAAAAATGCAATGAAAATGATTAGGAGTGAGTAAATGGTATGTTCTAACATGATCGTTAATATTTATAAAACTTTATTAAAAAAAAATTGACGTTGTAACGTTGAATTCAATTTTATTGTTTTGTGAAAATACATCGAGCGAAAAATATATTGTTATCAATACCAACCCAACCCGAGTCATAATATGTATTTTTTTTATTATAAAATAATTGTTAATATTTACTAAAATGTATACATTAAAAAAAAAACAAAATAATTCCTATATTATTTGAAAGTTAGACACAGATAAATTTTATTTATGGTTCGAAAATTTTGTTTTTAATGCTAAAAATTTTATTAAAATTCAAAAAATTAAATTGTTGGTGATAAAGAAATATTGAAATATATATCAAAAAAACAAAAAAAAAAAATATTTAAAAAATGTGTAGTGAGTAAATTTCCAATCCAATACTGGATATGGTTAATATTTGTATAATTTTTTAAAAGATACCATATGCTACAAATTTATGTAGCATATATATAAAAAATATTTTTGGATGTCCATATGATATTATATTATATGTAATATATACTCATTATTTCATTTCTCATATGTCATTATGACCGCACTACAATTATTCGAATGAGGTCTTTATGATCCGAAAGTATTCAGAGGCGTCGTTATGCTGGAAGACCCGTCCGAAGAAGCAAAGCACTTGAAGACCGACTCCTTAGGCGGATGGCTACCAGGGATCGATTTGAAACAACAAGGTCGATTGCTGTGGATTGGACGAGAGCTTTGAACCGACACTTGTCGATGGCAACTGTTTACAGAAGAATTTCTTCCCTTGGGATTCATTCATACCGTCCTTACCTTCGGCTTCCATTAACACCTCCCCATAAAGCAGACTTGCATGGTGTCAAGAACGTCAAGGGTGGGTTCATCAATGGAATGGCATCATCTTCAGTAATTAATCAAGATTTTGTTTATGGGTGAATGATGGTCGTAGAAGGGTGCGCCGACATCCAGGGGAAAGACGGAATTTAGAGTTCGTTCAAAGACGACACACAGCCTTAACACCTGAGGTTATGATTTGGGGGGCGATATGTGCTGGACGAAGATCACCCCTTACGTTCATTCCGGGCACATTAAATGCACGTTGTTACATTGACAACTTCTGGAATCGGTGTTAGTACCTTTCATGCAGACGTTGCAGAATGCCACTTTCCAACAGGATAATGCAAGACCCCATATCGCTGTGGTTAGAATAAGGTTCCTGGAGCAGGTTGGATTGCAGATTTTGCCTTGGCCTGCACGGTCGCCGATTGAACATCTCTGGGATACGATGGGACCCAGGCATCCTGAGAATCTGGATGAACTTCGACACCATCTAAAGGTTGCATAGAACGAGATACCCCAGGAGGACATCGACCACTTAATAGAGAGTATGGTTAGACCACCCACCCACCCCACAACCCACCACTAGCTTTTTCTTGAAAATAGTTAATTTTTGTTTTGTTTTTATCAACTAAACTTTCATCGTTTCTTAGTTGATAATAAAGCATTATTTTACCGAAGTTTCAAAAACTCTAGTCTAATTCTTAATGGGTGGTGTATTTCATATAAAAGTGAGCACATCTATGGAAATAGATCTTATGTTAGTAACGATAGCACTCAATGTTCGTTGTTTTAAATCAGTTAACAGTTCAATGTTTCCAGGTTAATATCATTCATAAAATTATTGCAATAAACTGCAGAGCCAGTTTAGCTGTTTTTCATGGGGCCAAGGTTTGTATATACATATAGCTGTCGCAAAAGCATCAACAGTTTCTTGTTTGAATAGATAATTGTGATATCAACTTGAAACGTCGTGTTTTGTAAATGGTAAAAAGGTAGCAGTAATTGTAGCAGCAGTTATAGTAGTGGTTGTTGGGGTGGAATTTGACCTATAGGTATAATAGATGTTAAAGTTGTTGCATCCTTAATTGGCATTTTCATTTACGTCTGATAAATAAATAGCTGTAAATTATTTTGTAGCAAGTGCAATTATAATCTCCCGGTGCATACCTGTAGCAAGAGTAGTACTTATGTAGCACTTATTTTCGAATGCTGCCGAGTTGGGTATCGTTGCCAAGCATTTTACCTTCCTTTCCCATCGAACTAAATTCACAGGTGTTCCATTAATTACAAGCCACATGACGTCCTATAATGCTGCCGATAGTCCCGAAGTGGGCGTAATTTTTACGGTAGCCATTTAAACAATCGTCTGTTAGCTCCGATGATTATTATTCGAACATCCCGTGCGCAACATGTACCCGTTCCGTGTGATTCACGACACGAGCGGCGAATCCTCGAGGACGAGCAGATTTATCACCCTCGTGACACCGGCAAAATCGCAACACGCCGTTACCGAATATTAATTTGACTCGAGAGCCGCGGACGATTTAATTAAGTGCCGCCGCCGCCGACGCCGCTCGGACGCAGTTCCACGATCGCCCGAACTGTTGCGCTCGCAGTGACGTCGCCGTTTTCGTTTTTTCTACGCACAAATTCGAAATAACGAACTACAAATTTCGTGGCCGGTGGGTCGGCGGGCGGCGGCGGCGCTGGGCTCGGACGTCTCGCTCCGCCGGCCGGGCGGCCGCATCGGACGTCTCGCTCCGCGCCGGCCCGTATATCATGAGCTGACAAAGCAGCGCAGATAGTAATTATAAAGGGATCTAATAATTCTTTATTTGAAATTTTGAATTATGTTTTAGGCGATTGGACGAAAAACTCGAAAAGAGCGGAGAACCAGTTGTGTGTACGTGTGTGTGTTTGCGTGCGTGTGTGAGTAGGTACGACGTACAGCCGCACCAAAATACGAAACGCGACCACGAAACTCCTTCATTTATTATTTCCCACCGGTTCGATTTCTTTAAGTAGGCTCGATTAGCGTCAGCTGATTGCCTCAGTTTTGTCTACGAAAAAAGTTTGCTCCGAGACAACACGAAACATTCCAAGTTGTTTTGTAGAATCATGTTCGTCGTTGTTTCGATGGAACAATTAACTGTAATTTTATAAAACATTTTCTATCCGAGATTAATGCACTCACGTTGGTGGGAATTAATTACGTGTGGGTAAAACCATTATAACAGTTAGTGCAACAATGACCTAAATAGATACAGTAACAAAATTGGTGCCATAACACACAACTGTTGTTAATCTTGTCGTAGAATCTAATATTTCAACTAGGAAAGTATTCTAAAATAGAACCGATGCTACAAGTGGTGCTACATATGTAGATTACTCACAATGACTATATGCAAGTGTAAGTCTAATAAAATTGATGCAACAGATGACGTTCTGTTGTAGCTACATTGACATACTCCTTCAGGTGCACGAAGGACTATACTCGCTACCATTATAGTGTCCATCAAAATAAAATGCTAATGCTACATTTTTGATACAGCTGACAAGATCTAATTTTCTCCTCTTTTTTGAAGCAATAATGGATCACATAAGGGGGAAAAACAAAAAATTCCTATTCCGGTTAAAATTTCATACTTCAATTACTTTTACACAGACATATTACTTAATGTATAGGGCCTACAGTAACTACGTTTCTAAAACTAATTTTCCATACCAGTTTACTATAATAAACTGGTGCTTGAACTAATGCTACAGTTGCAATTAAACGCAATTTTACAATCAATACTTTGACTATTCTGCAAGAAATGGGACTACTGCCAATGGATCAACTTCAGGGTAACCCACAAAGTATCGGAGGATCAATATATGCTACAATTACAGTAATTGTATAACAAAATACAACTAATGCTACAGTTCTTACTATAGCTGCAACTAGATGAAAATTTACAACAAATTTTACTTCGCCGTATTCCTCAAGAAATGGGACGATCGACTTTGGCGTAATCCTCGATGTATTGAAGGATTAAAATATGCTACAATTACAGTAATATATATTCTATAGTAAAATTCTTTTTAACATCTATTTTGCGGAATAGGAAGAAACGCTAAGGAAATGGAGTAAAACTAGGAACAGCAAAGGTATGGTCGTCAGCATTCGCGGATGACCTAGTCTATAGTGATAGTAGAGATTGATTAAAGGAAATGGTGAAAAGATTAGAAGGATTCATGGATTCATTGGCGCTCAACACAAAGAAAACATAAATAATGATATTTAAGAGGGCGAGGAAGATACTAGTAGTAGAAACAAAGAGAAATGGCAATGGAACTGTGGAACTGGAAATGGTGGAGTGGGAGAAAAAGAGAGAGATGTATATTAATAGCAGTATATGGTCCGCTCAGAACGAGAAGAGAGAAAAAAATAAATGTTGGCAAAAACTTAGAAATAGCTGTAGAAACAGCAAGAGCAAGAGATATAAATGGCAGAGTAGTCAAAATAGAATGTATATACACAGTTCCTATTGGAAATTGGGGAGAAAAGAAAAGAAACAAAAACGGAAGGAGACTGCTGGACTGCTGGAATTATGTCTACTACATGACCTAATTATAGCAAACACAAAGATATACACAAATGCACCAGAGAGGATATGGTCAGGTGAGAGGTAAATTATAAATTATATGAAATTATAGAAAAGAGAAAGGGAATCATAAAGGATGTGACAGTGAAAAGAGTGTACGGGATAAACAGTGATGACTACCTATTAGTGGCAGAAATCAAAATAAAGGGTGAAGAGAAAGAAGATATAGAATATAAAATGAAGAACAACACATAAATTATAAGTTCGTACAAATTAAAGAATAAGATGACGGATAAGTGACAAGATGGAAGAGTAAATACAAAAATAAAAAACCTGAATTCAAAAACTGAAAACTATTAATTGGAACTGATGTGCGAAGTATTCGGAAATAATCGATTCAAAACAGGGAGTGTGTGGGACAAATAGATAACGTGAGAATAAAAGGCAAACAGCATGGTGGATAGCAGACATAAGCCAGCAAGTTATAATTAAAAAGAAGAGTTGACAAAAATACCTAAATAAGAAGGCGATAGCAAGCTATGAGCAATATAAAGAGCAAAGATGTGAAGTAAAGAGCATGGTGACTGAACCAAAGCAGAAAACATGGAAAGAGTTCGGCGAAAAGATGGAGAGAAATAGTGAAAGTAACAAGCAAGTTATACAGAGTCTTTAATAACCTAATAATGCAGAGATGTAAAAAATACTTTCAGTAGTTAATGGAAGGACGAGGGCAGCTAAATGCATCTCTTATTTACCATGGCGTGTGGACATCATTATCAGCAACATTATTTTTGAAATTTGAAATTGATCGCGATTATTCGTCGTGTATGATAATTACTATGCAAATGCTTCATTTTCGTTTAGTACTTAAAGTTCCATTGAATATTATTACTTGATTTTTTTTCAGGAACATTCGCGAATATTTTCAATTTTTACTTCACTTAAAACCATAAAATTAATTCACATTTATTATAAGATGATGCACAACACATAGATTGTCATTTAAAATATTGATATTTTTATAATTTTAAAATTTTAGGCAATTTATTCAATTTCCAAAAAACAATGAAGCTATGGAACACATGCATACAGAGCATGTCTGGAGCTGCGAAAGGAAAAGGTTGGAAAGGATACACCTAGCACAAACAAAAATGGTACTGAACGTGGAGAGATCAACACCAGGCTACGTAGTTAGGCAGGAGACTGGGAGCGAAATGTTGCGGGTAGAGGCATGGAAAAGGGCAGTGAGGTATGAGATGACAGTGCGGGAGGGAGAACTGTGCCTAGCTAAGAAGGTACTGGAGGAACTAAGTAAATGGGGATCACTAGAAGAGAAATATCAAAGTGCGAAGAAGGGAGGACAAACATATTAGAAAATGCGGGGATATCAGCAGAAGATGCGGAAAGGAGAAGAAGAGACGGGAAACAAGTGGAGAGGGAGATAGTTGAGAGATAGGAGATGGTTGGAGCACAGGAAAAAAAGCAAAATTAGTATATGCAATATGGAGGGCAGAATAACAAGATATTCATGGGGAGGAAGATCTATACAAGACGATAAAACACTAGCAATGTACAGGTGTAGAAGCAAAGAGAAATCTAAAAGGTTCTGGATGGATGAGAAATACAGGAGGTGTAATTTCCGTGGAGAAGGGTGGGACGAATGGGAACATACAAGGAAATAACACTAAAAGAAGAAGAAAGGAAATGATTGGAGAAGAATTATCGGAGAAGACTAAAGGGGCGTTAGTCAAAATAAAGCGAGGTGGAGAGTAGGAAAAGGAGGGAAATGGAACAAAGCGGGAAAAGAGGATGGGGCGGCAGGAGGAGACTGTATGAAAAATGGTCGGAGATGGAGAGAGTTAAATGAGATACCTTTACTGGCATATACAAAGCCAGTAAAAGTTTTTTTAGCGAAATTCTGCAACTAATGTTACAGGTATTACTATAGCTGCAACAAATTTTACTTCGACACATTCCTATGATGAGATGATCCACAATTTCACGAATAAATTTCAATTGCTTAGCTTAGAATTTCCGAAAATTCTTTCGAAAGTCTGTATCTCATGATCTTTGTATTTTTAAAACCGATTAGCACGTTGTCATGATCGTGGTGATCTAATAATCTCTCTCCCCTCGTCCTCTGACGAATCGAATCCTGATGTAAAGGATGATGAAGTAAGCATTCTTGCAAATCATAATGTGTTAGCACAAAACGGAAACAATAATAACTAGGTATACTCACGCATTTTCCATTTTATCGTTGCAAACTTAATAATTAAAATTATAAAATAAAATAAAAATTAACTCGCAACATTTCACCAGTTAGTTTAACAAAATATTGAATAGAAAAAGGGCACTAAACTAGTTGGTGAAACGTGAAATGTGAAATTTGTTCGTTTATTCTATAGTTAAACTATTTAATCACTTTTGGTGAAATCCACCATAACTGGACTTATTCTTAATGGCACGGGAAGGTCCCACAGTGTATCAAGGTGTCACAGTGTGAATATACGTGTGCTACAATTATAACATTAGACACGACAATAAAATATTACAACTACTGCTACAGTAGTGTGCTTCGTTCACTATTGGAGTCAAATTATTTTTAGATCGATATATTCCTATAAAGACGGTCACTGGAACGTGCTATGACACCAATTAATTCTATAATACCATTGGTGCTACAACTGATGCTACAATTATTTGTACTACAGCTGCAACTGATTTTAGTTTCTTATACTTTATGAATAAATAAATATAGTAATCATGAACATTTTCGACCTCTAGATTTTAACGGATATACACATTTTGAGGTCCCCTTATTATTATGACTATTTTGGAAATGACAACTATTTTGGAAATGACGTCTGTGGGTCTGTGTGTCTGTGTGTCTGTGCGCGTTCTACCGCCCAGCAGAAATTGTACCGATACGAGAATCCACGAAACCGAAAACGAAATTTCCTTAATCGAAACTACAAACCAATATCTAATATTCTTCCCAAGAGAATACACGTTTACAACAAATTGTTCATGAGTTCAAGAAGAACATAAAAGGCAAGGAATATATCTTATGGAAGCAGAACACTGCACAGCAATCTACAAAAATCAAGAGTTGCGAGTAAATCAAGCATCTATTTGGAATCGCTACACCTAAAAGAAGTCCGTCGACCACCGCCTATAGTCTTCAAAAACAAAACGTTCGATCACATTCATGGAGGATCAATAATTTATGTTCATGAAAATATAAAAGCAACATACATCACAACGATTGGGACATTAAGTGAAGAGATACATATTGAAACATGTGCAGTACAGCTGAACTGCAATAATGTTAAAATAAATGTATTAACAATTTATAGACCCCCGTATGGCGATTATAACATATTTCTTGCAAATATATCCATGAGGTTGAATGACCTTGAAATTAATTTATTTGAAAGATCTATTTAGAATAAAACTATTGCCTGATCATTTTGCACAATGTTCGACGTTTAATATGAGAACGAATGCTTCTCAAAAGCAGAGTTCGTCTAAAAAAATTCAGCATCGGCCACTTTCAAAGTATAACATTGAGGCCATTAGAACCAAACTTTACCAAATTGACTGGAATTTCTCTAATGAATCTGAAACTGAATTTGATTCTTATGGAAATATTTCTCTGGTGCTTAAATTTAATATCATGTCCTATTGTGACTGGAAAGTATGGACACATTAGAAATGAATGGATCAATTCAAAAGTATTGTCATCCAGTAGGGAATGAAACGATATCTACTGGTTAAAATCAAATGCGATATTACAGGATTTAAATATTATTTATAAAAAGAAATTGAAGCAACATAAAGAATTATTGACGCACACCAAAAGAGAATTCTGCAATTCAAAACTTGACAATGCTTCAAATGAAGTAAAGGCAATATGGCAATTTATAAACTCAGAAATACGTAAGTCATAAAGACAAGAATCTTTTCGCTTGTCTACGATGGTAAGGAAATAGATGACCCAGTATGCATTACTAATATTTTCGGGGAATATTTCGCGACAATTGCTAGCAGAAAACTCAGCGACCATTTTTCTGAAAGATTTGCCAAGATATGTACAACGGGTTTAATGTGCAACGGTGTACCGGTGGACCATTTTGAAATCGTCGGAGTGATAAACAGCATGGCCAGCAAGAAGAGTTACGGTTTCGATGAAATAGCTACTTCACTTATAAAAAGTGTTTGTGAGGAGATTACACCCCACTCCCCAGCGCATATAATAAATGTATATATATATTTTGAAAGGTAATTTCCCGGACTTGCTAAAGGTAGCATGTGTGCTACCAATTGCAAAAAATAGCGATCGTTGTAACATGGAGACCTTTCGACTAATATCTTTGCTGAGCATATTCTCTAAAATTTTTGAAAAGATTATGTTACAGGATTGCACTCTTTATAAATCGAAATCACTTAAAGTAAAGTACAGCATGGGTTTCGGAGTGGAAGATCTACTGAAACAGCTAGTTTTAAATTAATGGATTATATCCATAGACAACTGGACAAAAAGCAGTGTGTAGCAGCGCTTTTCTATGATTTGACGAGTGCCTTTGTTACAGTAGATCATAAGTTTGTTGAAAGTAAACTTTATACTGTGGCCACTAAGGGTGATATATTAAAATTTAACATTTTTAATAGATAGAAAAAATTTTGTTAAAATAAATCGACACCAGTCAAAAATATTTAATGTAAATATGAGAGTGGCTCTTGGTTCGGTTCTTGGCTCATTGATATTTTCATTGTCCATTAATGACTTGTCTCTCTACGTTAGATCAGGTTACTTGATAAATTTTGCTGATGGCACTACACTTGTTGCTACTGGTGAGGATTTTGACCAGTTCCGAATGTCTATAAATCAAATTAATGAAGAAATTACTAACTGGTGTTATAGTAATAAGATTATCTTGAATCTTCAAAAAATGAGATGCTTGAATTTTAGTAGAGTCTGCTGCATAAGCCCAATATTGTGATTTTTTTGGGTATTTATCTGGACAGCTATTTGTCGTGGGAGGGAGATGTAAATTATGTTTGTGGTAGGTCATACAGTGCTAACTTTGCAAAAATAAAGTTGAAGACTTCTCTTGATAAAGATCATTTAGTTAATTCGATTACAATTTGGGCAATCTAGAAGTTGTAAACCTTTTTGATTAAACATATAATCATGACCTTTGTTAGTATTTTCATATATAAGTATTGCCTACATGTTCGTACATATAATCAGCATTTTATAAGAGCATTTTATAAGCATGGATATGGCACGAGGGTAGCGAATGATATTTTAACAGTGGGACATACCACGCTCTATATGAAATTTCTTCCTCATATATCGCAGTTTATATATACAACATTTTGCCTAAAGGATTGAAATTAATTTTAGCTCATGCAAAGTTTGCTACGCGTTTGAAAAGTCTTCTGTTGGCGAATGCTGTTTATACCTTGGATGAATTTTAAATGTTAGCCGCTCCGAATATCTTTATAATATACTAATTTAATATAATTTACATGTATATATATTATGCTATAGTTAATGTGACAATGTCGATTTCTGTGAAATATATCTAATGACAATAATCATTATTATTATTATTATTGTTATTATTATTATTAAGTAATGGCAGCTACCATTATGAATGCTCCATTAAAGCGTCCACCCACGAAAATAGATGCAGAACGTGTATCAAAAAAAAACCAGGAAGAGGGAACCACACCCATTGAAATGCAAAAGGATGTAGGTCAGCTAGCTCTAGTAATCGCCAAATTGGTGGAGCACATCAAAGAAAATATCAAAAGTCAACAATTTGTGGCGGAACAATACGATGACATAAGGAAAGGTCATCAAGAGATAGGAGACTACATTAAGAAATTAGAGGGACAAATTAGTAACGGCTTGTGCGGAAAAGGATAAAAAAATCAGCTTGCTACAAGGCAGAATCTGCGAAATGGAGCAGAGGCAGTACGAGAAAAACTTTGAAGTGCATGAAGTGAAAGAAATGGACCAAGAGATGTAAAAGAAATAGTATGTCGAGTAACAAGAAAAATGGGGATAGACGTAAAAGAAGCGGACATTGATGTTGCCTCACGATGCGAGAAGAAAGGAGATGAAAGAGCGGGAAGAACTCGACCAACAATCGTGATGTTGAAATCTAAGAAGACCAGAGACGAAGTAATTAACAAAAGAAGAGTGACGGTATTGAATAGCGAAATAGTAAATCCCAAGGAAGTAGGAAAAATCTTCGTTGTCGAACAACTGTCAGCGAACAACAAAAGTTTGCTCTGGGACGCTAAAACAAAGGCAAAAGAAAAGGAATGGAAATTCATCTGGGTGCAGAATGGTAACGTGTTGGAGAGGAAGGGTCAATAATAGTCTACTTTAAAGACGTGGAAGACATAAATAAAATAATATAAATCAAAGTTGTGACGAGTGAAAAATAAATGAAATTTACAATGGATCTGTCATTCATAGATAATATAGATTTAACGTGTCAAGTAACAGATTCCTTAGACGACTGGATAAAAACGGTGCGCAAACACTTGAAACACTTGATCTTTGTTTCATACATAAGCAATAGTGAAAAAGGCTTGAGTGTTATAGTATTATCAGAAATAAATATAAGTGAGGAGGAAATGGAAAGTTCACGTGGGAGATACGAAATGGTTAATATATGTTTTACAAATGTAGAAAAGGCAAAACGGGCGGAGGAATCGTGATATATACAAGTACGACGTTAAACTCCACATATGTCGATACAGCCTCCGAATCGTTTGAATCGATTATGATGACGATCACAACGCGTGATAAAAACATAAATTTACTGGCAATATATCGGCCGCCAAACAGTTGTACGAAGCATTTTGTTGATGAACAATTTTTTTTTCGGGAAACATGGACAAACGTTTGGTGCTTTTGGGCGACGCAAACATTGACATAATAGGCAAATCGAACGTGGCTTCGGAATACGAAAGCATGCTCATATTTTTCGGGTTTGAGAGCAAAATAGATAGTTACACTAGAGAAGAATTTAGGAATGACTTTTTGGTACGCTCATGTCTCGACCACATATATGTGAAAAAAGGGGTAAGATTTCGGACCACTACTTAATTACGTGCGCGTTGGAAAATGAAAGAGAACGACAGAGTGATGAAACAGGAGGCATAATATCAAAAACCGACAGAATCCTGTTTGCTTCGCAACTAAAGAAATTGTTGCATCCGGAGAAGTTTAACAACATATCTGATATTAATGAAATATATGAAATACTAATTAAATCGTATAAAATAGCATTTGATACATCGATCACAAAATATAATAGGAGAGAAAGACGAATCCCAAAGTCGTGGGTTACACAAGGGGATAGGGAAGAAATCAAAAATAGGGATAAACTCTTCCAAACATGGAAAAAATACCAAGAAAATGATGAACACAAAAGGAACCTCAGAATAAACTACAACAACGCGAGAAATTTGATAACCAATCATATAAAAATGGCGAAGAAACGGTACTATTTTAAATTGCTGGAAGGGTCTAAATTGAACATGAAGAGGACGTGGTCGGTTATAAATAATATTTCAGGAAGAGGGAAGAAAAACGATAGAGGAGACAACTTAGTCTGCCAGAAGAACAAATCGCAAATAATTTTGCAGATGTATTTAGCAGACATGTTGAGGGCATTGTTCATAGTTGTGAAGAAAAATTATTTGAAACCAGGACGAAAACCAAGACTCAATCCATGGTTATGGAGGAAATAACCATCGGAAAAGTGTTAGGAATAATTCAGGGATTAGATGAAAATAAATCGGCGGGTGCAGACGATATAAGATCACGAGACGTAATTTTTTGGCCCTCCGATACAAGAAATTATCAACAATTCTTTAAAGTCGGGAAGACGCCCCAGAAACATGAAAATGGTATCGGTGAGGCCAATATACAAACAAGGTAAACATAAAGAGTATGGCAACTACAGGCCTATATCACTGTTTCCTGCAATTGAAAAAATCTTGGAAAGGCACGTCTCAGAAAAAAACTTGGGATTATCTCCAGAAATTTAATATAGTAGACAATAACCAATTTGGATTCCAGAAAGGAAAAGGAACGATCATGCTATTAGAAAAATTCGCGCATGCTATTAACAACAAACTTAACGAAATAAAGCATGTACTCTGTTTATTCGTGGACTTCTCCAAGGCTTTTGACATAATAAACCATGACAAATTGTTGGAAATTCTTGAAAGATCTGGAATAAGAGGAGATGTGAAAGAGAGGTACGAAAATTATCTAAAAGGCCGGGTATTTGTAGTCAAATAGGAAAAATAGTAGGGAAAGAGGTAAAGGTGATGAGGGGCGTTCCACAAGGTAGTATAGTGGGGGCAATGTTGTATTTGTTGTAGGTAAATGACGTCGGTCAGTGCTTCAACAAATGCAGATATTGGTGATAGGCGGATGACACTGTTATCTTATCGATTCACAAAGACTTAAGCATGGCAGATGAGAATTTACAAGAAGAGTTTACCAAGTTTCAATGTTGGACCCACGATAAGGAACTTGTGATCAACAGTACAAAAACGAAGCTCATGCATGTGTCGCCTGCAAAAATTTGGGATAAGAGGCCTGTACAAATCATACACCATTCATTGTCTTGTTTGCACCATAAAAATGTATCAAGAACAACCTGCGGATGTCTCACGGTGATAGAAGAGGTACAACAATACAAATACCTCGGTGTATTTATCGATACAAATTTTCAGTGGGATGTTCACATCAACAGCTTAGTAAAACGACTGTCCCATTTCGCTGGAAGTTTCTTCTATTTGAGAGAATTAATACCGGAAGAGGCACCGAGGAGCATATACCACGGATTGGTTGAGTCGGTGCTAAGCTACGCAATTACAATTTGGGGAGCGGCGTCAAACTATCACCTGGATAGGCTTCAGTCGTTGCAAGACCGGATCACCAAATACATGGTGCTAAACGAAAGAGATGCAGTGAATAATTATAAGCTTTTAAAAATTCTAAATGTACGAAATCTTATAAGTTCAGAGTAGTCGTAAGTAACTTTTATGACAGGACTTTTAAAGAAAAGTTAGATCACTTGCACGGCACAAGAGCCAGGGACGGTGGTATCTATAAAATACCAAAAGTTAGAAATAACTATGGATCAAGGTGATACCAACAATATTCAACAGTATTCCAGATGAAATTAGGAACCTAGGAAGCATGAACAAGGTCAAAGAAGAGATGAAGAATTGGTTGCTTCAGTAAATATTAGGATAGAAGAAGAATTTTGACGACAGCAACAACAACGAATCTCGCCACTGATTAGCACTCGGCTTAGTGGTGCCGGACTTACACGTACAGTTTCATACTACTTCGCACGCGATTGATAAGTTTATTTAGTTTTTATTTTTATGTTTGATATAGTTCACTATTTTGGTAGTTACATAGTTTAATATTTCGTTTATTTAGTATCTGTTTATCAATGAAATATGTATAAAATATAAATAATAATAATAATAAGTGGACAGTCCTTACTCTTGGCGTCTTTGTGGCCCTTCAGTACATTGTGCTGGAGGGGTGCAGAGTGAACGAGGAGTCGAGGCATATAATTTTTTTTTAGTAGCGAACTAATTTTACCCAATTTTAATCAACTGTAATTTGAAATTTTTAGGGCGTTGTAATTTCTACATTTACATTATTTCTTTCTGATGGAAGAAGAATCCCGATTTTTCACATCCTTTGTAAAAAAAACAACCGCCAAAACCGCCAAATAAGCCCAACTAAAAAAGTTTGCAAGTTTTTATATCCTGTTTGAGTCAACTTTATCATTTCTGAACAAATCCTAAGGAACCCAAGATTATAAACACTTAAATTCTTAGTTATTAGATTTCTTATTACGCAATGAAACAACACGATCTTTCCATGAAATGCATGCCGTTAGTAACACCGTCCTTTTCACTCCCAGTGCGATTTAGTTACGATTAGCACCGCCATCTGTCGGTGTTGATTATTTCGGCGACGTTACGCAACGTAAATTGCCGCGTACATGCAACGTCCGCGATTTAAGAAATTGAAGAGCTCACCCCAACAGTCGCCTCCTCCGACACGACTCCGTCCATTCGGATGCAAGATCGACGCCGCCATCCAAAAAGTCCGTTCACTAAACGTTTAAAGTTTCTCAGTTTATCAACGAATCGTTAAATTTAACGCCAAACACAAACGCAATTGTGCAATCACCAAAATTACGCGTTAAAAACGTCTCTCGGGTTATTTATCGTAAACCTCATGTTTTTTACTTTCTTATACTTTGTGTATAAGAAAGTATAGTAATCATGGAAATTTTCGAACTCGAGATTTTAAAGGATATACGCGTTTTGAGGTCACCTGAATCGTTTCTGACTATTTCCGGAATGACATCTGTGTGTCTGGCTTTGTGTGAAACGATGCTAGAGCTATGAAGCTTTAAACTTAAGATTTGCATAGCGCAAGGAGGAAACGCCCTATTTTGAAATCAATATCTCAACCGGAAATGATGGTTTACTCTTATCACATTTTTCCACATCTCGAAAACGGTATGTTATCGAAAAAATTATTCTTACAAAAGTTAAAGATATTGATATTTTAAACAACTTGTATATAAAAAGTTTTTTCGAAAAATGTAGTATAACTAAAAACTATAATAACTAAAATTGAGACGAAGTTCTCAACGTAAGATGCTGTAGCAAGTGAATTGTGAATTGTAAACAAGGACAATAAAATGTCAAACTAGCTAAGCCAGGCAAGTAGATTTATTGGATGTTGGTGGTACTTAGTCAGACTTTAAAGTGCCCTTGTCATTTTTTGTTCAAATAAAATACCAAATAGACCATGCGGGTAATATTTCAACGTATATAAATTTTTGAGTACACCTTACATCGACATCAACACTAAAGTACAAATGACAAAAATTCGGGACAATAAATCAGGACAATAAATAATAGTAATAAATTTGTAAAAATGCAGGAATGTTGTGATACAGTGAACTTCACTACAACTTCCTCTTATGTGTGTTTCTTGTAGTGCTGATATTTTTACATAATATTTTTTTACCACTTTTAATTAATCGTTTGTCGCACCTTCTTCTTATGCTCCTTGTAGTTCCATGTATGCACTTGGGTTGATTTTCTGCGTTCTTTGGTTTTTGCTTTAACTTAATAACAACTTAATATGCAAAATTAAATGCGTGGGATCTAAATTAAAAAGTTTCAAGCGAAAAGTTTTTATACATATCCTACATAAGTAAAAATCAAACATTGATGGAAATCCAACAAACAAAAATGTGGGGGACGAAAAATAATGAACAAAATTCAAAAGTATTTCAAAACACAATGAAAAGAACACCACTTACAAATGAGTGAATAAGAGCAACTATGAATCTATCGCAGGGCACGAACCAACCACCTGTAAATATATGGCTAAGAAGGTGTACCAACCCAACCAGACTCGATATATATATTTTGCAACACAAATCAAGTCAAAATTAAACTACAACGAAATACAATTTTGTGATTGGGTATAAATTTTGCCAAACAATCTGAATTTTAAAGAAAGAATGTGGGAGACAAGACTCTGTAATTACATTGTAGTCCCCATTGTAGTCCCCACAATCTAATTACAGAGATCAAATCGTGGTTTCTGAAAAGAGGAGTAACATGTTGATGACATGTTTCACCATATTGTAAATCATATCTTAGTTATTTCACCAGATCTAGGAAGCATTTTTATTCCACGTCAGTAATGGAGCTTCAAAATTTGGGAAAAATGAGCCTTTGTTGGGTTGGGTTACGGAATAATGTCTCCTAGTTTATTTTTTTTTGTGCCAGTATATAATTTCTCCCCTCTGAGAATTTTATGATTGGGAGGCATTTTTAAATCTCTTGAATTGGCATCAACTATCTCAGAAAACCGTTGTCATTTATTGTCTTGGACGATTTTGGACTTTACATAACTATACCAAGACCAATACCAGAAACATTAAATAAACGAGTACAAAGAATTCGAGATTCACAAACGTATCAGACGTATTTCGCCGTTACGTTGGCATAGTTTGTTTAATTAATACACAAAACTGGATGACAAAAAAATACAAATACAAGATTTTTTTATCAAACTGTCACCTAAAAACAATAATGTCGTTCTGTTCGGTTCGAAAAAGTACGCCTGGCCATTTGATTGGTCCAATCCACTTCAACCCAATACAACACTCACCCAGGTAACTATTCGAAAATATTTCTCGTAGATATAAATATTTACTTCTTGACTATCGACACAAATCAAGAAGGAAATATTTAGAAATCTATTAGAAATATTTTTAGTGGTTATGTCAAGTTAGGTTCGGTTGGGTTGGGTTGGCCATTGCTTCCATTATCATCATTATAAATTTTTAGTTACTATAACACATTACTTAAATAATTAACATTACTTTAGAAAACGAATTTAATAAACACTTTCATTTTATTGTAATTTTATGATGCAGTTATGAAATAGTATATTGTAATACTAGTTGCACGCATGGGTTTGGAGCGCGAGGAGCGAAGCGCCGAGTGCTCCAAAGGAATAAGTGCGGCAAGATGTGTTGTACAACGAGTGTTACATGCTATTTTTTCTATTTCCCGTTCATTAATGTATTTAATTTAATATTGAGATATAAAAAAAATCATTTAGTGAGTTTTAATCTATTAGGTTGGGTATGACTGACATCCATAATATTTTGACATTTTAGTTTCAAAATACCGAATTTTCAGATTTTCGTTTTAAATATTCAAGTTCGCAGCATGGAATAACTAGACCATAATGTTAACGCCTTTTTACTTTGCCAACATGAGATTTCTTTGGTGATCGGTATCATTAGTATTTCATTGCGACTAAAGAATTTATTTGTTATTTCTTGTAATATCACTCACGTCTAGTTCGATTTTTTGTTGATACGTGGAGAAAATCATTGAATCATTAGGTGGTAATAAATAATTTAATCCGTCATATTGTGGTGTTTGTGTTCACTAAAAATGTTCAGATTTCTTATGAAAAATGCTCTCACAAAATACATTTTTTGGGGCAAAATATGAATAAAATTAATGACTTAATTAAAAAGCCCCTGGCGTTAGGATACTAAAAGATAAGTATGCTGTAGATGAGGAGGTCCAATTGTGATTGATAGATTGTTTGGGCAATGGAAATTTATTCAACCCAAATTAACTTATATCCGCTGTGAAATATTTCATCTAGACTTCTAAAATTGTAATTTTTTTTAAATGTCTAGGGTCTGACGCTTCGGCAAAATCACATTTGCCATCTTCTTGTTCATGTTCTTAATATTTACGCTGTTTTTCTCTACTTTTATATTTTCATATGTCCTAATCCAATCGTCTTGAGTTTTTTTACTTCTTTTGTTTGTTTTCCATGTGCTTACCACTCTCATATCCTTGTTCATTACTTAGGCCCTACTCACAACTTGTAACATCAGTTCATTGGTTGCATTATTTCGATTTTTTTTGTACCATTAATTCACGTCCATGGCATCCCAGTAATTTATCGTATCCAACTATTAATTACCCACCACTAATTTTCAAAATCACAAGTCAAATTTAAAGAGTTGAATATGAAATGTGGACACCATTTTGACGAGAACCATTTAGAAAACGAAAGCCAATTATAATACAAAATGTTTTTAACTAAACCTTAATTAAAAATCGTTAAATTAAATATTAAGAGACAAATAAAGCCACCAAACTCAACCTAAAAATTCAACGAAAACTATTTATGTACTAAGTAATTGAATTATTAAAATGCAACCAAAATTACAGCTTTTTGGACAAACCACAGGCTTCGTTGGCGTGCGACGTAGGGAACCCAGAATTAAACCACGAACTCAACTGTACTCAATATCTAAAAATTGATTTCATGGCAGAGAACACCAATTTTCGCGTTTGGACAAAGTTATTGGTTAGATTTCCGGCTGGGACCCGAATGGAACCACGAAACCTAAACTGCGAATGATACAATGTTTAGAATTTAAACGGTGCTCCGGTGAGGAAATTGAAATCGATTAGAAGCCAAGAAGCAAATCGATGGAATAAAGAATGGCGTCGCCGGAATTTTAGTTAAAAATCGTCAAACCTAAAGATTAAGTGAAAAATAAGCCCAATTCAACCCAATCCAACCAAAATATTAAGTGAAAACTTATCTTATAAATTATATTATCTTTATAAATTAAACGGTGCTCTGATGAGCGGTTTCAGTTTCAATCAAAGGCTTGCTTGGTATTTGGAATTTCGTTCCCACAAATCACATTAAAATAAATGCTGACACAATCAATGATGAGTTGCGTTGGTGATCTTGGGCTTCCACCTAACCAATCAGTTCAAAAATAATCAAAATCTTTACTATTTATTTGGAAATTTGTTCTCACGAATTATATTAAAATCCTGACTCAATCATTGTTTGGTTGAGTTGCTAATTTTTGGGCTTCCCACTAACCAAACAGTTTTAAAATAATGGATTGTATCATATTTTTAAGCCAATATGTTTAAAAAATCAAGTTAACCCAACTAGGACTTTGATTACGTTGTGGTTTGACTTAGGAGGTAATCAAAATGTTGGGAGTGTGTTTGTATTTCCTCTTTTATTATTCATGCCCAACCCAATCGAATCGAATCCTTGATGAATTGGGTCAGTTCTCAACTCCAGTTGTACGATTCGATTCAATTCAACACATACAATAAATCGAACCCAACTTCCAATCCAATCCAAACCAAGTGATCTGAATTAGAACTTTGGCTGGGACTTGGCCAATCCAAAGTGTAATACAAAAATCTTAATATAGTTCTTTTACATCATACTGAAATATAGTCATGTCCTCCGATGAACATCAATCAATTGAAAGTTTTTTTTAGCAAATTCACTTAAATAAATAATGTCACGGTACCAATCCATTCCAATTCAATTCAAGAAACCCTCAGCCGGATCCAAGGAAATTAAAATGGTTTCGTGGCTTGAAAATCCATTCAAAGTTAAGATTTCGTGATCGACCTCCATCCAACCCAACCCAACGCAGTACTAAATCTTAAAATTACGACGAACCTGGTTGAAGCCTAAGTGTGCCTAAAATCTAATTGGGTTTATATCCAACCTGACCTGGCATTAATTTGATTCAAATCCATTTTAGGGTACAATTTATTTCCAATTAAATACCGTTGACAATTGGTCTCTGAAAAGGAACGATGTCATACCTCAACTTTGCATGACATTTAATTTTTATTTTTAACTCAAACTAATCACGACTTTAATGATTTTTTTTATCTATCTTCTCGAAGAAGTTTATATCAAAGCTAAAACACATTGTGTGTAGTGTTTTACGTAATTCAGCTTAACTTTGTGTTTAACAACACGATTAGGTTGATGCACAATGGTCTGAATTTATTTTTCAACCTACTCTAATATTTTGACTGACGTTCAGTTCTGGGAATAATCTAAATGTTATTTTAAAGCTAAATTATCTTCCTGTCAGTGGGGTATAAGTGAAATAATCTTGGGAGATTTTCAGCTAACCCTAATTTCCACTGTCTTTTTTTCATTTCGACGTCCTTGTAAATATTAATATATCCTCGTTTTTTTTTTTTTAAACAATTTCACACCCCATTCATTTGTTGATTCCTTTCAGTTTCTTTAATTTTCATCATTCATATTCTCGTATTTATTTCATATTAACTTTTCTACAGTTTTAATTTCCGTCGTTTGGCTTATACAAAATTTTTATATTTGCGATTTGTTTTATTTTTAATTTGGTAGCAACTGTATTTATTTTCTTATTTTATTGTCTTGAAAATAAATTTCAGCGAACAAACGCATCAGGTGATGACAGCTGTATCGTCCTTCAGGACTAATCAGATCACTAAAGATACATCCGCAGAGGTGAGTTACAAACAGGATGTGTCAGTGTACTAACGCCATCTAGACACATATTTATTTTCTTGGTTACCTTCACGTTATACACAATTGAGGTCCCGGATGCAATAACGCGCGGAGCGCGTGAAGCTGGAAATAAGTATTATCCAACCGATCGATATTTTGGGGAATTTTTTTTTCAGAAAATGGATTAAACAAAAATACTATCTTGTGTAACTTTCCGCATCTTTTTTACCCGAACTATTTTTTGATCCGTCATTAATTTGTCCAGAAAAAAATAAAATAGTGAAATTTTTTCGATCGACAATTCAATTAATTTCAATGCTTTTTAAAACTCGAATCGCGAAATCTCGGGAACTATTCGACCAAACTAGTTGAAATTTTTAATGGAACACTGTGACACTTCACTGTCGTTTTATTCTTGCAAGCATAGATTAATTCCCAAATTACTTAAGTGTTTATGTGATAATCGTGATTGAAGCATACAGTTATTCTATGCAAGTACGCAATCAAACATACAGCGCATATGAATGAAAAAATTGCAATACGATTACCGGCTGTAAACAAAAGATTATTTTGGTCGCGATCGTATAAGGAAAAGTCGAATAAATATAATTGTTTTTATAGACATTTTTTCTAACAACGAAAGATATACAATGAATAGTATTAACTTGTAATTATTACATCACTAAAACATCTATCATTTGGGATGTACGGGCGGAAAAAAAAATTGCTCGAGCACATTGAAACTGAAAGAGATTATATAGATTTGGTACAAAGTGCTCGAAATCCTCTATTTACTACAGTAGAACAGAAAGACTGCACGGTGAAAGATTTTGAATCTTTAATTTAAAAAAAAAATACAAAGTTCCGAAAGGACTTAAGATCAGTAAAGCAGTTAAAATTCGGTATTTTGCTAATGGTCAAATTAATGTTTTCTACGATATAAAATAGAGACGACAGTGTCATTTGACGATATTGTAAATGCTGAAGAAGCTAAACAAATAGGGATTTCACAAGAAAAAATTAAAGATTTAAATGCACTGCTATGATATTTGACTCCAGGAGGTAGAAATTATTTTACATCATATTTAGATGATATGCGTGTTAGAGTAAAGACGGCGAGCAAAACTAGTGAAGATAAAAATCTAACAAGCAGGAATGAAAGTAGAAGAAACAAAAGAATCTGCTCCCTAATGATGGATGTTGTAATAATAATGTAATGTAATAATTACAAGTTAATACTATTCATTGTATTTCTTTCGTTGTTAGAAAAAATGTCTATAAAAACAATAATAATTATTCGACTTTTCATTATACGATCGAGAGTGTGACCAAAATAATCTTTTGTTTACAGCCGGTAATCGTATTGCAATTTTTTCATTTATATGCGCTGTATGTTTGATTGCATACTTGCATAGAAGAACTGTATGCTTCAATCACGATTATCACATAAAAACTTAAGTAATTTGGGCATTAATCTATGCTTGCAAGAATAAAATGCAGTAAAGTAGCGCGAATGGATCGGAAGCGCTTGACGCGTCGTGCGCGGTAAACGAACCTGTTGTTTACAAAGCAACAACTTTCCAGGTTTTAAACTTATCACGCCAAGTGATACATCAAAATTTACGTTACAGTCTAAGGAACAATGATATCGCAAAGAGAATGCCGCAAGACCAATAGCGAAAAACTTCCTCGATAGTCGAAAAAAAAAGAACATGGTTTCATAGCGCAACTGATTATTTATTGAATATTATCCAACAAATGATTATTTCGACGATTGCAATAACTTTATTCGCGATAGTGAAGTGTCACAGTGTTCCATTAAAACTTTCAACTAGTTTGGTCGAATAGTTCCCGAGATTTCGCGATTCGAGTTTTAAAAAGGATTGAAATTAATTGAATTGTCGATCGAAAAAAATTCACTATTTTATTTTTTTCTGGACAAATTAATTGACGGATCAAAAAATAGTTCGGGTAAAAAAGATGCGGAAAGTTACACAAGATAGTATTTTTGTTTAATCGATTTTCCGAAAAAAAAATTTCCCCAAAATATCGATCGGTTGGACAATACTTATTTCCAGCTTCGCGCGCTCCGCGCGTTATTGCATCAGGGACCTCAATTGCATTTTATTGCTGCTAAATTGGGTTGGGTTCGGTTGGATTTCTTTTTCGTTGCCTTTTTTATTTTTTGCAACTTTTCTTTGAGTTGTCCAACTGCTGTGATAAATATAAGAAAAGTATTTTTGTACTTCAATTTGGTTTATACAGAATATGGTATGAAACTTGAATATACTAGTTCATAAGTGTAACAATGTATGACAATTTGAAACTACAATTAATTTTAATGAGTAGTTCGATTGTGGTGGTTGTCATTGTCAATTATTGTCAATTATGTAAAGGCGGAGTTCCGAGGTTCCTGTTATTACAGAATGCTGTATTTTGTTTTAAGATGCAGGGCATTTCTTCTTAGCCCATGTACCAAGTGTGTGTCAGCTATTTCAATGTAAAATTTCAACTTAAATTAATCAGTAGTTTGTTTGTTTTTTACAATGGTTCAAATATTTAGGCTCAAAAAACTACAATTTGAACCAAATTTTGTTACCATCTGCTAATGTGTCACAATAAATTAACATTTTGAAACTACAATTAATTTGAACTAAGTTTCATTAATTAAAAAATAATCTAATGAATCCATAACTATCGTGTTTTGTGACATCTGCCGAACTGCACCCCACATTATTCGAAAAAAAGAAACTTGACTTTGAACGCTTGCCATTTCTAAACTATTACAAATTGACCTACGTCGCCTCTAAATTAATGTTAAAAATATTTATTGTAAAACACGGAACCAATTAAGAACAAAAATCAACAAATTAAGTGAAGAACATAAAGATAAAATCGATACAAGCAAAAATGCAATCGGAACAAATAAAAACACCAATAAAGTGAAAAAAAATAAAAGGAAGCGAAAAACTTTCTTGGGTAATAAAGGCGTATGTTTCGCGAAAACTTAATTGGCCGATAGCGTGGCTGACTAATGCGGACCCCACCGTCGCGTCGCGTCGCCGAAACCGGCCCGCGGAGAAACGCAGAAAAACGGTAAAAATCGCCTAAATTTGCATCGCATGTAAATGTTTCGCCTCGATTTAGACGGAGATAGCCTAATTAAGATCGAATGTGCGAAAGAGAGATAAGAGCGCGCTATCTAAGCGCGGCCGGGCAACGGGAGAGAGAGACGGATTTATTGCAGCGAACGGTAGGCTAGATAAAAAGGACATGCAGCGCACCGGCATTTGCATTTGGAACGGTTTCAGGCGGTGCGAGAGGGACGGCGCGCGCGGCGGACGCGGCCGGCGCGAGCGAGACGGCGCCAGCGTGACCACCTAAGTCGCGCAGCCGTGATTTCATTATGGTTTGTGTGCAAATGGTTATTTAAATTTACCGTGCCTTTAATGAACGTACTAAATAAATTGAAATTTAAAAGTATTTTCGTTTAGTTGTAACGGTTGGTCTTCTGTTTAACGCCGGGCGGCGCGCACGGACGGTGCCTTTTTTCGTCGGGCGCGCAAATTAACGGCGCATCGTATAAATTGGATCTGCTGCGGCGAACGATTTTAATGCACCGAGGAATGGGCGAAAAAACTCGTTTCATTATCAAAAGCGCCACCTACGCAGACAAACAAAATAAACGTGGAACTATTTCTTCAACACAAACATCAAAGTTATAAAACGTACAGTTATTATCTGAGCGGCTGGAGTTAAACTCACACCCAACTCAACCCAACACTACCCAACCCAACCCAATTCACACCGGACGCAGAAAGGCATGCATTCTTCCCGTATGCTAGAAAACTCATAACTGTGAATTCCCGATTCTGATTGGCCTAATGATCAATGATAAAAATTTAATGTTAAATTTCCCGGGCCAACACGAGATATTATTACAAGCCCAGCTTCGGCGTATTTGAATAAACGAAGTCAGATTGGGTTGGGTTGGGTTGAGTTGGGATCGGTTGACGTTCATTTCCATGTTGGAAAATGTACAATGTTTACGGTTTTTCCCCAGCATACAGACTTTACATTTCCTTGATTCTCTCTTCCAGAACCAATTTCATAATCGCCGCATCGTCGTTTAGACTCTTCAAACGTCACAACTCGAGTATTTTCTGCAACAACCGACTCACAGTCACAGTCCCTTGGAGCACATAATAATACTTGGTTCAAAATTGCTCCACATTCTTTTCCTTAATTCTTTTTCAAATATTCTTTCTTTCAAGTTATGGTAACCAGAAGATTCAACACAATCCCTCCCTGTTGTTGAAATATAACGTTTTTCATCCTGATTCTGATCCTGGTCCTGGCAGGATCGCAATGAAATATTACTAGTTGGGGCTGGCAGTAAATGATATTCGTCGGTAGTTGTGATGTATGTATTTATTGAAACTCTACATAATTGCGTCGTTTGCAAGGTCGTTCGTTTTCGCAGCGTCGCCGAGTGGTTGTCGTTACGCTTTGCAAATTTTGTACATACTAATATGTGCACTACATTGTCCATCGACTATACAAGCCTAACTATGTATCACTAGTCACCGTGCCCTGCAAGCGGATATTTATATTAATCGCGAGAGGCTTTCCAAATCAATTGTACTTAATACGAATTACCATTCTTGCTGATGGCAAGTGTAACAAATGAAATCAAAACAACGACCGTTTGCAGAATGCGAATTACTAATCGGTGAGTGTTGTAATTGCGTCGATTGTTGTTTAGTTCATAACCCACTTACAGCCTACTATTACCTTGTTTCATCATTACCTTCTGGCTCATGTTTCCTTTTTCTTATAAAATCGCTACCCATCTTCGTCACCCCATTCAATCAATTATGTTTGGTTTGTTTATGGTTTGTTTCTATTGTTGCGTTTTTTTATTGCGTTTCTTTTGCTTTTCTTTGTTTTATTAGTCACTTTCGTTAGTTCTGACTTTCTTTTGTCTTGTATTTCATCCTTTATTTTGGTTCAATGTTATTGTTATTTATTTTGCTGTAACGAATTGTTGATGGTCTTCCTTCATCTTTGTACGATGTCTTGCTTGCACTTACCCGTTTACTATTTAGTATTTTGGTTGCTTCCATAGATGTAGGGGGTATTTGTGAACTGCACTATTGTACCCAACTCAGACCACTCAAATTTAATGAAGCCAACCCAGACGAATTCGTACCAACACAATAAAAAATAAGCTAACATAACACGGATGAGCTTAAGTCTCCAATTATAATTATGTATCCACATTATGATGTAAATATTTTCAATATTGGTTTTAATTTTATAATCGATAGTCTTGCGATACAAAAAGGAAATAAGTAAAGACTATTTTTCGTGGTTTCCATGAAAATTTTGTGAACATTCATTTGTTTGAAATAATATTTAATATTTGTATATACATTTATTTGTTTATAATAATATAAAAACGAAACAAACAAAAATGTTAAAAAAGCTGTAATGAATATAAGAACAGAAAAAACACGAGACACGATTTTATATTATATTTTATATTAACTACGTTAATATTTATTTTTGCCTTAAATATGTAAATTTGTGCTTAAGTAGCTGAGTTATTGTTTGTTTAATTTTCATTTCCACCAACCAGATCTAAACCCAAACAAAATGTTAACTATAATCTTACGTAAAATTCATATGACGTTCACACCAACCCGACCCAACCCAACCCAACAAGACTATTTTCATAAATATTGATTCATCAAAATGTGTTCGTAGTTGAGTAGTTTAGAAGGAAAAGTATTATTTATTTCACTGAACGTCAATTTGTTATTTAATTTGTTATCGTGAATAGGAAAACCTTCAGGAAATCAGTTCGTCTTTAATTAATTAATTTGTCTTTAATTAGTTTACGACGAATCGTTAGGAGCTTAAATTGGTTTTGTTCCAGTCAACCTCAATTGTAAACACCGTGCACGTTGTTTTAGCATAACAGGAGGCCATGCTTTCATTTTTTCATATGTTGGACACATTGTTTTCTGTCTAAACTACTTAAATTCCAAAAACATTGATCGCAATTATCATAAAATAAACGAATATTTTCCTTGGGCAAAGCTTAAGGTTAAATTAGATTAAAATGTGCCAGGGTGTATAACCTCAAACTTAGAAAAACATAACCTAATGAAACAGACAGCTTTTGTGAGCTTAAATGCAAAATTTTCATGTCTTCTTATTATGCTAAACAATGTGAACGCTATACATTTGAATTAATTATTGGACATAAGTCATTATTCTGTTGCAGGATCGCCATGTAATAAAATAAAAATTAACATTTATTATACTGATTACTTGAAAACTGGTTTTAGCGATGAAACTCTTACCTCATAGTACGTGATCTTTATTGAACAAACCCTACGTCAATGGTATACGAATTGATCGTGTTCGTGATCGTGATCGTGTCTGTGCCTACTTAACACTCTCTCGTCTATTCACTATATATTACATCGTGCTGTAGTCCCACTAATTAACGAGCTCAAGGTTGCAAGTATTGTGATCCCGAATCCTTAAACTTAACCTGACACAATTTGGTAATGATTAGGTTACCACTGCATATAACCGAAGTTTTCATTGCATTATTTCCCAAAATATTAATATCCTAGGATCTATTATGATCTTAACCGAAAACTTTAAGATTTTTGAACTAAGGTGTATCATACGAAGCAATCGTTTGTTGTTTTGGTTGAAAATCTGTTTAACCAACAAGGGCTAAATATTTATGAATTAAGCCAACATCACCCAACCTAAACCTAGGCCATGATTATTTCAGAGATTTAATGCATTAGGTTGTGATTAGGTTATTTCGAATTGAAATTCAAGCACCGGTAAGCTTCAATCCAAATAATTCATCAGTATGTATTCGACCGATTAGTTTTGCATACCTCAACCTAGAACTAGGTTTCAAACGCTTATGAAACTGTACGAGACTGAATGTTTTAACATTTTTCAATTTTGAATGGATTCTAATAATAATTAATAATAGGCTTTAAATAGACCTAAACAGTATTTTTAAAGGAATTTGTATTGCACTGCCTTAAAGCTTAATTTACTACACATGAGCCTTAATTTGTGATTATTTGAGTACACGATCCATTAGTAGCTACGTATCCAGAAGCCTAAGGTTTGGTTGAGCTGATGTTTGTTCTTGAGCTTCGTGTCACAAAACCTTTTAGATTTTTTTATAAGTAATATTGTTTATGTTGATGTTTATACTACCTTTTTAATTAACATAAAGTTGCGCAATATTGTACTTCAGTTTTAAGTTAAGTTGGAATGATTTTAAAGCCACAAGTATGGGCTACTCGGTTTCTCGCAGTTAATAGCTGAAAATTATTGTATATATGTAATTCAATGATCTAACGTTAAAAAAATTTGTTCTTGCGTTGGTTAAACGTTAGGTTAGGTTTAGGCTTCTTATAATTTGATATCAAAACTACTAACATTACACAGTGCGCTAAAACCGAGACTGTATTAGGTTTTGGGCTGGGTTGGATTACAATACTCTTTCATTAATTTAGGTAGACAAAGAAATTAGTCCTAACAAAGTTATATCCCATTACAATGTGGGAGAACTCAATCCCAGTGCAACCGATTTTGTCAAAAAACTACTCTTCGTAAAAATAAATAAAAAAATACTTTCCATGAGTCCTTGTGATTTTTATTTGTTTCATTCAGTAAATTTTGCAACGCCCACATTCTCTTCAGCTGAAACAACTCTTCTTGAATCTTCCTATTTCATTGACACTTAAGATCGGGTGTTCGAGCTTAATTCCATATAATTCAGGTAAATTGATCATTTTTATAACACGTAGTTTTGAAATTTCAATCATTTGATTATAAATCGTTCTTGTTTTTCATTTCAAACACGAGCATGTTGTTTACGCAGGAGATATTAACCTTGGAATTAATTTTCAGGTACAATTTGCATTCGGTGTTGGCTGTCAATAAATTTCGAAGAATTTTTGTCCGTTTTCTCGCGATGCTCGTGGACATCTCCAAGTTGAAAATTTATATATATGGACCACATTTTGACTTTCAAGTTGAAGCGCATATTGATAGATGAAATTGGTTCTTCACAATTCCAATTTATGCTCAAAGTTGTTTATACTCAAGTTGTTCACCGTTAGAGTTCGACAGTGGTGTCAACAATTGGATTGAGTTGGGTTGGGCTATTGTTCACATTTGTAGTTGACAATCAGACTTGACATTCATTGTTCTCGATCAAAGTTGCCATTCACATTGAGGTTTACAGCCCAACCCAACCCAACCCAAACCCAAGAGTATGTTCTTACACTCAAATTTAAATAATTCTGTAATTAATACGATCGATGGTACAGCAGCGATTAACTTTTGAATCACAGTTGATGTAGAATTAGAAACAAACAGAAATAAGTCACCCCGAGATTTCGTTCTTGCGTTCGCGTAAATTCGAAAGGACGATCATGTTGTGGTGTATTGGTGTACATTGTACCCAAATGAACCTAACTCAACCACACTCAACTCACAAGACTTTATTCTTACACTCACGGAACTTTAAATATTTTTGTAATTAACGCAGTCACGGTCAGAAAATCGATTAATTTTTGTATCACAGCCGATATTGACATTACATATTTGTTCTAGTTTTGCAATTTTATGAGGGAAGTCCATTTGAAAAGGAGTGATGAGATATTCCTTAATTTCGTTAGCATCGTTCAAATGCTTCACGAATGCTTCGGCCTCGTTGGGACGCTTAAACGTTTTGGTTTTTGGGGTGAGTTCCACAAATAGTCTTGAGTCCTTTGATTGAAAGATCCATGGAACAAAAATGTTGAATAAAAACAAGTTTTGTCGTCCAAAAAATATATTAAAATATATTGGAAATTAATTGGGATTGAACTAGGTTTAGATTGGGTTGAAATGTTAATTTTCTAAAGGAACGATACTTTTTACCATGCGAACCCAATCTAACCCAACCCAACCCGACCCGATCCGACCCGACCCAACCCAACCAAACCCAATAGGTTGGCTCTAACCAAAGTCATCAAAGAACGAATTTCAAAGAAACGCGAGTTCGTTTATTGAAGTCGGTTGATAAACCAATGTCTACAGAACGTATTAAAAGAAACAAAATTATTTACAAAACGCTTTGACTTCTGTTTTTTTTTCGTCTTTTCCAAACGAACTTTGGTGTGATTGAAAGTTGCTTGGATTCCTTGGCGATTAGTGAATCGACTTCGTTGAAATTTCGAATTTCGCACTCATCAACCTAAATCAACCATTTTCAACCAAATTAGTAATTTGATTTCGTTGCCAACATCATGAACAGCAACCGTTGCAAGTCAAATTATTGACTTTGTTCTAAAGTTGTTATTCATTAATGGCAACGAAAGTAGTAACTAAATCATTTTATTAAATTTGGTTGGGTTGGCCTGGGTTGGGTTGGATTGGGTTCGGTTGGGTTGGGTGGTTTCAATTGAATTTATTTGCAAAATCCTTGCAATTAAACGTTTCATTCAAAGCGTTGATTAAAACGAAATTCATACAGCACAAATCCTGATTGAGCTCTCGGCTGATCACGAGCAACGTTGTCTTTCTTGATATTCGTAATTCTCCAAAAGAAACACACAATCCTTCATGATTTGGACTTCCGATGTTTTTGCGTGTTGCCACTCTTTCTACAGTTTCCACTTTTCAGCGTTTCCTTGCCTACTTGTATAGAGAAGCGATTTTCTCTAACTGAGGTGTTGTGTCCGGAGTAGCGAATCATGCATCTAGTTGAATTATTGTTTTGATCCTCAAGTATCATGTCAAATCCAATTCTGTCTTTAGTGAACATAAATAAATTTCAATCCTTGGTGGCAACGTTTAGTTCTGAAGGATGTATGGAACCAAAATATCCGCTTTGAATAAATTAAATATTTAAATTAATTGAGATTGAACTTGGTTTAGATTAGGTTGAAATTTTATTAATTTTCTAAAGGAAGCTCTAACTGAAATCATAACTCGTTTAATGTGGTGCTAGTTCAGTCGGAATTCAAAGAATTTTTAAAGGGACGACAAAGTTATTGAATTCGGTTGATTAGGCAATTTGTAAGGAACGGAAACAAAATTATTTCAAAACGCTATGAGTTGAGTTGCTAATGGTTTTGGCTTTTTAGTGAACAGATTATCTTTAGAAACTCAACTCGTCAACTCAATGCAATCATTTTCAAGTTGGTGCTCGCTGATCGCATTCACAATTTATGATTACAGTTGAATCCGCGCGTACTGTTAATGACGTTAACAGCACAGTTGACGTGTAGATTCGACATTCACAGTTCACAGTCATGCATGCATTTTCAGGTTACAGTTAGCTCCTCACACTTCCAATTTATGTTCTAAATTAACTGTCACTTTTACTATTGATTCTCAAAATATGTTCATATATGTTCACAGTTGAACGACTAATAATTAACATTTGCAGTTGACTCTCACGTTAAAGTTCACAGTTGACGTTCGCTGCACTTATTTTTATAATTTAAGTTCGCTACTCGTTCTATTATAATTTATGTTCACTGTTCAGTTTGCTTTTACTCTTGATATTCAAATTGACTTCTAGAGTTGATACTTAAAGTTGACATCTCACGTTCACAGTAAGTCATTCACTATTTGTTGTTCATATTGATGTTTATAGTTGGAGGTCGCTGATGGGATCCCCAATTTATGATCAGAGTTGAGTTCGTTTTACTGTTGTTTAGATGACGTAGACAGTTGACGTGCACATTGATTTGAAGGTTACAGTTAGCTCCTCGCGCACCCAATTTATGTATAAAATTGACGTTCGATGTTTACAATTGAGATCACAACAAACAATCAGCGTTCACAGTAGAAGTTTACGTTAGAGTTTCCAGTTAGTGTTCGCTGTCCGTATTATTATAATTTGAGCTACTCGTATTATTATAATTTGAGCTGCTCGTATTATTATAATTATTGGTCACTGTTCACTTCGAGCATCTGTCATCTGTCTCACGTTGATGTACAAAGTTAGTTAGCCTACTGACGTTAACAGTACAGTTGACATTCACATGAGATGACATATGATAGAAGCTGGAAGTTGACGTTGACTTTTATCGCTGATGCTCAGAGTTTATGTTACCAGTTGAAGCTGGCAATAAAAAACAAATATTTACAGTTCATGTTAACGATCTCTTATTATGTAATTTATGTTCGTTGCATAGATAATTGATGTTGACTTGCATGATTGACATTCACCTTTGACATTCACAGTTGACGTTCACAGTTAATCCTTCCTAGTCCGAATTTATATTCCAAACAGACGTTCCTTTTACTGTTCATACTCAAAGTTCATATTCACCGTTGACACTTGCAGTTGACGTTCACAGTTCGGCCTTCATAGTCTCAATTTATATTCCAAGTAGACGTTCATTTTGCTGTTCATACTCAAAGTTGATATTCACAGTTAACGTTCATAGTTAGTCCTTCATAGTCCTAATTTATATTCCAAGTAGACGTTCGGTTTATTGTTCATACACAAAGGTCATATTCACCGTTGACATTCACAGTTGACGTTCACGGTGTGTCCTTCATAGTCTCAATTTGTATTCAAAGTAGACGTTAATTTTGCTGTTCATACTCAAAGTTGATATTCATAGTTGACATTCACAGTTGACGTTTGCAGTTAGTCCTTCCTAGTCCCAATTTATATTCCAAGTACACGTTTGTTTTATTGTTCATACTCAAAGTTGAAGTTCACAGTTGACGTTCACAGTTAGTCCTAGTCCGAATTTATATTTCAAGTAGACGTTTGTTTTACTGTTCATACTCAAAGTTCATATTCACCGTTGACACTTGCAGTTGACGTTCACAGTTCGGCCTTCATAGTCTCAATTTATATTCCAAGTAGACGTTCATTTTGCTGTTCATACTCAAAGTTGATATTCACAGTTAACGTTCATAGTTAGTCCTTCATAGTCCTAAATTATATTCCAAGTAGACGTTCGTTTTATTGTTCATACACAAAGTTCACATTCGCTGTTGACACTTGCAGTTGACGTTCACAGTTAGTCCTTCATAGTCTCAATTTATATTGCAAGTAGACGTTCATTTTGCTGTTCATACTCAAAGTTGATATTCACAGTTGACGTTCACAGTTAGTCCTTCATAGTCCTAATTTATATTCCAAGTAGACGTTCGTCTTATTGTTCATACACAAAGTTCCCATTCACCGTTGACATTCACAGTTGACGTTCACAGTGTGTCCTTCATAGTCCCAATTTATATTCTAAGTAGACGTTCGTTTTACTGTTCATACTCGAAGTTGATATTCATAGTTGACATTCACAGTTGACGTTCACAGTTAGTCCTTCCCAGTCCCAATTTATATTCCAAGTAGACGTTCGTTTTACTGTTCATACTCAAAGTTGATGTTCAACATTCACATTTACAGGTGATATTGACATTCACCTTCATGTTAAGGTTCGCAGTTGAAATTCGCTGTTCGTATTCCCAATTGACGTTCAGAGTTGGTATTATTATTATTGATAGGTTCACAGCTCTTGTTCACAATTCAAGCGGACAATTGGCATTCAATTTTCGTCGATATTCAAGTTAACCGCAATGGGAATCTCGGGGTTCTTAAGGATTGGAAATCTGAAATTGACTCCATATGTAAGAAATTTTTTTGCGATATTTTATATAACTTGCAAATTTTATTTTAATTTTATTAGTATACTGGATTCAACTTCTTATTTTGCATCAACTACTACCTCTACATTTGCGCAAAAAATATTCTAGAGTTTCTTTTTTGGGTTAGGTTGAAAAAGACACTATAGATAAGTGGAGCGTCGATCGACAGAGTAAAGTGAAAATCGCAGAACTAAGACAACGGAATGATCTGAAAGTATCCAAACAAAAAAATTCGGGTAATGTGCACTGAAGTTCACAACTTTATATGATTTAGAAAGAAGGATTAATGACCCTATTGACTTAACTTGTTCCAGATATTTTTTTTAGTAATGTTAGAATACTAGAATGTTCGACCCTCGTGGAATGTCAACAGTTGATCTACCATATTGACTTTATCTATATAGGGTTGGTCAATTATTTATGATTATGTAAATAAGTGCGACGTTTTAATTGGGTTATTAGCACTACACTTACGGAGAGTCAGTGGCGGTGAGTTAACCTGGTCTTTATTTATTGATATTATTATTGTTGATCAGAATTGTTGAATTTCTTCCTGGATTGGGTTCACCACAAAAACGAACGTCCACTTGGACCGAGGACACCTGTATTTTCGTGTACATACATAGGCACTTACACAAAGCGCACCTAAAGTAAACACATATTTTTTTAAATCCTCCGTCCGATTATATCAAAGATCATCGTCCGGACGACCTCTCTTGACGGTCCGTCGACGGGCAGCGACTCGCCCGTACGTCGCTTCTTAACCCGGCCGCGCCGAGACGAAACAAAACCGAATGATTTTTCAAATTCAAAAACGATGACTGGGCTCATTTTTTAAAGCGCCGTCGCTGAGAATGTGACCGGCCGCTGCGCGCGGGGCGCCACCGGTCTCACATTCTCGTCGAATAATAATAATTATTTTAAACAATGGACGACACGCTGCGATCCAATATACCTTTCCTATTTGAATAAAACGCAATCTTGTGCGTCTCCGGACGGCCCTCGTTTCACGTCTCCGCTTCTCTCGCTCCTCCGCTGCCGCGCTCTCGCCCGTCGTCGAAAAACGGCCGAAAAATCGCCGCCGATAATCCAGATTGCGCGACGATCGGACAATTGGAAAGTGGAACACGCGGGCTCGCGTTTCCGCATATTTGCGTCTAATGTATGCGCATTATGCCTCCTTTAAAATACGTTATTGTTGCGCTTATTTATAATATATTTATACGTGTATGTATATATAGACGTTGCGAGTTTTAATCGACGTTTTATGCAAAATATGCGAAAATTTCTTGAATGATTCATGAATTGATTTATTCATAACGCGCGCGCGGCTCCGAGCCGCACGTTTTGTTTTCTCGGAAACGCATAACTTACATATTAACGAAAAAAACTGCTGTTATGCAACAAAATATTTACAAGTAATTTGTACCACAATTGTTTAATGTAATTGTATCTCTGCACATGTTTATCATTAGTTTGATATCTACATACATTATTTCTGCATTTGTATACTTGTCGTACTCAGCGCGCTCTTACGTTGGGCTACGATAATTTCTGGGTACCTTCAAAAGTAAATCCGATCGCACACTCACAGTATTTTACAACCCAACCCAACCAAACTAATTTAGAGAAATTTAATCCAACGGCAGTAAAATCTAACAAAACCAAACATGAACACACAAACTAACTCATGTAATTAAAAAAAAATGCAAAATAGGAACTAAAGTAACGCAGTCTAATTATAATATACATTTAGTAAAAGTTACAATTTCATGTGAGAATCCAAGTTAACGATGGCCACCTGATCGAACTGAAATTGAAGAAGAAATTATGCGAATAAATCATTCAAAATTGATAAAATGTCAAAAATTCAAAAAATTTCAAAAAAAATTGAAACACGAAAACGTAAAAAAATATAACAATTGTGAAAATGTCAAATTAAAAGAAAAAGAAAATTACTATAGTTGACTTCTATTTATTTAGATATTTTTATAAATACATTTTCAAAATTAAAAAAAGGCAAAATTTTCATCAAGTCAAAAATGACGAATTTAATAACTACAAAATGTCAAAAATTCTATTGCAAATAATCAAAGCAAACTATTCAAATTGTGAAGAAATGCAAGAAAAAATCACAAAAAAGTCAAAAATAGAACAATTGTGAAAATATCCTTCAAATAATAATTCTTTTCAAATATTGATTTTTTCAATCTATATTTTGCCAATTTGTATTGCAAAAAATTCAAAATTTATAAAGAGAATCAGTAACAAAATTAAAAAAATACAATATAAATTTTTCAAGTCAAAAAATGCAAAAATCGAAAATTGTCAAAAATCCTAAACATTAATCTATGCAAACGATTTAAAATGCAAGGAAAGACCACAAAAACGTTAAAATTGTGAAAATGTAAAAATCATCAAAACATTAAAAAGACAACATACAAAATAATTCCAATTGTCATTTTATTTATTTTTGATTGATATTTATTTTCCGATTTTTAGGAAAATTAAAAAAAAGGAAAATTCCAATTGTGACTTTTTTTAGATCATTAATTTTTTTTTTGAAAAATATTTATAAACCAAAAATATTAAACAATTTTCAAAAATATATTTCTTGATTTTGGCAATTTGAATTGCAAAAATTAGTTATAAAAAATATCAATATGGAAATAAAAAATAAATACAAAATGGGCAAATGTTTCATCAAAAATATCGAAGATTCAAACAATGCAAAATATCCGAAACTCAAAAAATGTTAAATTTAAAATTTCCATTACGTTTGTCAAACGATTTAAAATTACAAAACGTGCAAGAAAAAAACATTGAAATTATCTTGTGTAAAAATATAAAATTGTGAAAATGTCAAAATCATCAAAACATTAAATCAAATAAACTCGACATACACAAAAAATCTAATTGTGATTTCCATTTATTTAGATATTTAATTTCCATTTTTTTTGTAAAAATCTTAACGAAGTATTTTTCAAAAATTCTAAATAGGTACCTATACATTTTTATCAATTTTTCAAAGTCTAGTCAATCTAAAATCTAAAATTATAAAAATCAATACGAACATTTTAAATTGTTCAAATTTATAACAAAATCAATAATTCGAAAAAAGTCAAAGTTCAAAGAATTGCAATAAATCCTTCTATTTATTTAGTTGTTTAATTTGTAGATTTTTATAAATATATTAACGTAAAATAATTCCAAATATGTTCAACCCGCATTAAGTTATGCATAAAATTATAAAAATTGCAATTTATTGAATTTTTTCAGTTTCATAAAAATTTTACATTTTTGAAACTTTTTCAATATTTCATTTTTTCAAATCTCTATATATTTGAAGACAGAGAAATTTAGTTTCAATAAAGCGGTCGTTACTGCCGACGGCTGTGAAGTGGCAGCACCAGCTTGTTCGATCAAATCAGACCTCTGTGATCACATAGCAGCACACATGTGAATGTATTGACGTTCAGTTGGCGTTAATACTTACACACTCATTCCCTACATTTTGCCAAGATGTATAGCAAAAAAGACCAACATTTATAAATAATTATTTATATTAAATATATTGCAAGTATAACTAAAAAAAAGCACATATGAAATTTCTAAAATTATCAAAATCAATGCAAAAAATTATAAACCAAATAAATTGACCAAGACTTCAACTGAAACGATATAATTTGTTGGTTTGAGTTGGGTTGGGTTGGATTGGGGTTTATTTTAATTAAAAACAAAAATAAAAATACAAATCCAAACTAAAAATATCCGAATAAGGGGCGTTTCATTCTGCACTGGAGGTGAGTCGAGTGCGCCACGTGTTCAACACAATATAAAAGAATTCTTTGATATGAACCGCCCCAACAAATTCGTCAACTTGAATCAGGACCACGTCAAATTCCTGGGAAAGTTGACAAAGAATGAGAAATGTAATTAACGAATATATAAAATTTGCCATTGTAGATCACTTTGACCGAGAAAACCAACCTGAAGATGCGAAGCATGTGCCAAAATGTCGGAATAACATATCACATATCAAGATTTTAACGCTTTGTTCCGATTGTTCGGCCAATCAGAGTCGAGAATACAGTTAAGGCATAATAATTTGTCGAGTTTTTTGGGTTACTAAATGGGTATTTAGCTTGCAAACGGAAACTATTTCGTTCGGTTTTCTTCTCCAATCAACAAATGCAACCCAACCCAATGTAATTGAGCAAAAAAATTGGGCTTAATTTATATTCTTCTTTGCGATGCGATGCGTTTACTCGTAAATTTTACATTTCATTAAGAAGATTTGGGACGTGTTGACTTGGGTTGGAATAGCGTTGGGTTGGGTTGGCACGTATTTTCGTTCCTCTGTCAAGTCAATGCAAGTGTCTGTACGGAAAAAATATTTGCTTGAGAAGATTTGACACGGATTTAGTTGACAAATGTACATATTTTATTATCGGGAATTTGTGTATTTATTAATCATTTTTCCAAAAGAAATATTTTGATTTTTAGGCCTTGTTCAACTTTGCTACTTTCGCGGTTGTCTTCTGGGGCAAAAAATTGATTTATTAATATTCTCCTACAATTATTTTTATTTATTTGACTTTGTGATTTGAATTTGCGTTATTAAAAATTTGATATTTTATCAAAATTTATAAATATATATATTTAGAGTTGATGTTTTTGAAACTTGTTTTACGTTAGTCTTTTTGTAGTAGTTTTAGGTAGCTGTAAGTTGTAATTCTAATGTGTGATACCGATGCAGGGCATCGCGAAACCAACCACGATTGAGTCCGAACCCACATTTACTATAACCAATTGTCCATACGACGCCCCGAAATGTGTTCATCGGAGTGTCGCGAACCCTCGAACGAACGCTTGTTTTGTGTAACATTTTGTTCGATGTTTAACTGAGCGCGAGAACCAATCGCAAGGGCAGGCTCACTTTTTTCAATGCTTTATGATTAGTTCATGGTGCTTTCCATAGCACCACTATAATTTAAGTAATCACGATGTCACACTAAAGAACAGTATTCAAGTTAACCGAATTAAAGCATTAAACGTATAGACTGGTTCGTTTCCAGCAAAGGCGTTGGTGTTTCTGATCAACAATCCTAACATCCTAAACGACTCTCTGGAAACAGAATTTTATGAAAATTGAAAGTCCGTTTCCCATCAAAGTACACTCCAAGATCTTTGTGAATTTCTTTGCGTTACAAAGTTTCATTGTCAATTTTGTACGAATACTGAATGGGGGTTTTCTTCCTTGAAGAAGACACCAATTCACATTTGATGATATTCAAAGTCAGATACTTACTCCATTTATATAGAGAGTCTAAATCCCTTTGCAGAGCATTATTATTATTCTCTTATATATTTTAATGTCACCATACATCATGCATTCTGATGAAATATAATTCACAACATCATCGGCAAATATCAGAAACAACAGAGGCCTAAGAATGGAACCTTGTGATACTCCACTGACAGACATGCATGCAATTGATTGAAAACCTCGATACTGTTCAACATTCATTCGGTGCTTTAAATACGACCTGAATACTTCAATCAATTCATGTCCAACACCAATTTTGTCAAACTTTACCAGAATCAATTTCTGCTGAATCTGATCAAACCCTTCGATAGATTTTACACAGAGATTATATCAATACATAATTCACAAATGAACACGGGTTAGTTGCAGTTGACTTTTACAATGTTGCCGAGTTGACAACTTGTTCTCGACTAAGTGATATAATGGTTTAAAAATCGTTAGCTTAATAACCTTCGAGAAGTTGGACATATCGAAATAGGCCGGTAATAGACAAGCTCGTCTTTATTTCCCAATGTAAGAACCTTTAAACTATTCTGTTCAAAAATATTTAGATTAAATCGAAAATTTTACAAAATAAATATCGAAATAAACCCAACCGAACCCAATCCAAAGCAACTCAACACAACCCAACCTAACCCAACCAAATAAATGAACTCAATCAAAAGTGTGACGTGGAATAAACAACGAAATCACACTCCTAAACGTAATCTAAATGATATTATTCATCGATACTATTTAGATTAGATTATTGAAAAATTGTCAAAAATGTCAATAAAATCCTCAATGGGAACGAAAATTAATAAAAATTAATTGAACAAAGGAATTGTAAAGTAATAAAAAGGGGACAAAATAAAATAGACGATGTTTCTGTTTGTTTATAAAATTGAAATTTCAAAAGTTGCGCCAACCCATCCCCATATTCTCGAAAAGCCTAAAACTTACACTGAAACACAAGAAAAAAATTCCCCAATAAAGACCAATTGATGAAATAACGTGGTTTGGTTACACTGTCCATAAGATGTCTATAAACCTCGAATAGTTTACAATTTAAGTATTGGGCTTCAAGTGTTTAGACTTCTGGTGTTTAGAAGAAAAAATGTATGATTACCAAGGTTGCCAAGGTTGTCGTTGACTCAGATTCTAGAATATTTGAAGTCAGAATTTAGTTGAGTCATAGCAAAACATCACTAAAATTGCTCAGGAGGGGTTGGTTTGATATGTTATTCTCTAGGTTTTAGGTTTCCTCCAATAAATTTAATACAAAGTTTACTAAATAATATAACGTATTAGTCACAAGTTCTGATTCATAATAGGTTTAGCCGTAGGTTGAAATTACTTCAAAGCTTTTCATCGTAATTACAAATTTGATTAAACCTATGGTGAATTTATGGTTAGGAGGAATTGATTTTGTTGTAGATTTTAGGTTAATCATCGATGTAGCAATAGACTATTTTAGATTATCGATAATTTTCTTACAATTGCTTTAATAAATCACGTATCCCCTTCTCTTAATGCAGGTGTTTATTTTAATTCGAAGTTTGTGTTGAACATTGAAATTAAGGTTTAAATGAGTTGGAAATGTATTGTCTTGGAATTTAAATTAAGGAATTTCTTACGTTTGAGGTAAAAATCTATGATTAGGTTGAGCAGTATTCGAATACAGGTGTTTGTGGAATTGAAAATTATATTAAATTTTAGATTTAGGTTGCATAAAATTACAAGATTTATAGAACATGTGATTATGGTAAAGACCAAGGATTAGGTTCAGTATCATATTAATGTTTAGGTTTAGGTTAGAGTGATTTCATAGTTTATTATCTTTTGTAGATCATCATTAAGTTCCCAAACCTTGCAATTTTGTTATACAAGATCTGGAGAATTAATGATTACGGTAAAAACCAAGGTTAGGTTGAGTTTCATATTAAAGTTTAGGTCCAGGTTGGTGTGATTTCCTACAAAATTACAAGGAACGTTTATGGAATTTATGATTGCGGTAAAAACCAAAGATTGGGTTGTTTTATATTAAGGTTTAGGTTTAGGCTGTACTCAATTCTTAATTTATTATCTACAAGTTAGGTTTGTGAAATATATGATGATGATTGAAACTGAGGATTAAGATGTTTTTTTTATAATGTTTAAAAAATTTATTGTATTATTAAAAAAGTACATTTATATTTAGGTTGGGATGATTTTCTCATTGAAATTATAATTTGTGAAGTATTTTTGATGTAGGCCTTAATCGCCAACCCACGATTAGGTTGAATTAATCATAAGGTATAAAAACATATTACATTATTCAAAAACAATACTTTAAATTTAGGCTGGGATTATTTTGACATAGAGTTTACAATTTTTATGTACCACATAGAATTAACTTGGGTTTATTATAAGGTGTAGATTTAAAAAATCCAAAGAAGCGAATATTTCTTATGTTAGATTGCCAATGACTTTGACCCAACGCAGTTTTTATCCAAAACCTAGCATTAGGTTTAGATGACATGTTGTACGCCAAAATGAACGACGAATAAAACCTAAATCGCGAACAGTTGTTTTGATGAAATTACGTTACGATCAAATGTTCTGCCTAGAAACATTAGGTTGGGTTGAGGTCTTCAGGAAATTCAACGTGCGGTTTATGTAACGACATACCGTTGCCAGAAACCCGTTTAGAAACTTAACCCATGTCAAATAATCCTTAAATAAATAATAAATAATATTAACAATTGACAATTAGATTGGCTCGATTTTGTAATGGTTATTATTTTAGGTTTCTATTCTTCAAAATTAAAAATTAAATCAAGCTTCATTCATGAGATAGTTACGAATGTGTTACCTTTTGTTACCTTTTCTTTTGAGCAGAAATCTACGATTAGGTTGAATTAATTTTGAGATCTAGATAATATGATATTGGTAGGTTTGATTGGTTGACCTTTTTGTACTCAATCAATTTGAATGTATGTATTTGGTTGATATGGTTTTAAAACCATGTGTTACTCGAGATATTTTTCAACACTCCGGAAATATGCGACTCTTTAATATCAGATTGTACAAGTGCAACGTCGGCAACTGCAAAATATATTTGCAATCTGATATAAGGAACGCGGGAACTGGGGTGAGCCCAGTTTTTATATAATTCACTGCTGGTAAGATGATTTGAAACTGTTGGTAACTGAAATATCATTATTAAAACTTGCAAATAATCGACATATACATCACCAGATTTCTTTTCTCATTAATAAAGGAAAAAAGTTTTTTCGGGTTCATGTTGACTTAAATTTATATAATTTCGAAAATCAGATTTAATATCCACCCTTCTTTGAGTTTGTGTGAGTATATGTACAGTGTGTTTCCCTTGGTTTTTTTTCAGTCAATTAAATGTTTCCAGTTGCCCTCCCCCCTTGATCAAAATAAACAGTTATTGAATTTTCCATGACACAGTCCTGTGAAGAAGGTTATTGATTTTTTCCTCAAACACCAGGTTGGTGATATATTGACCACGATCTCCGTTGCAAACCTAGTTAATTCTTTGCAAAAAAAGTTGTGGACGGAAGAATTTGTGCGTGCACCTTCTAGTTATCTATGATAATAGTTTGTGGTTCATTTTGATAAATATCTGCGTTTTGCTTCAAACATCACAACGTCACCTATCGCAATCCTCGTCGGTATTTTTCAGAATTAAGTCATCAGTGTTTTCATAGTTTGTCATTAGGTGCACGAAATGCGGAAAAACGTACCATAAACAACCGATGTGAAAGTCAATGATGCACCTAACACAATCCAAGCCAACCAAACCCAACTTGATCCAACGCGACCGAACTCAACCCAACCTAACCCAATCCAATCCACCCCGATCCGACATAACCCGATCCAACCCAACCCGACCCGACCCAATTAAAGTCAAAGTGGAGCTTCATACAATTTCATAAACTTTTTCGAAAGACTAAACATTTTAATTTACTAATACTTTGAAGGATATATGCGATTTACTTTTTATTTTTCTGATTGCATACAATTTTACTTATTATAAAGCAGTACATTTTATATATTAACAGCTAGTCGGAAAAAAAATTTAGTATGCATAACAAATTCAAATCGTGTAATTAAAATGTTCGCCACATGAAAATGCATCAAGTAAACAATTCAATTAAAATTTTCCAACACTTTCCGCCAAAAAAAAAAACCTTTCTCGACGAAGCACTTTTCGCACCGTTCTTGGTCAAACTTCTTACGCGCCAAGCCTACGCCTTCGAATCCGGTGGCAGATGCGCCAGACTGCGAGCTCCCGACATCACTCAACAAACAGCGTAATTGGTAGATTGTCGAAGGTTTAAATTTCGTCTCGGAATAATCCCACCTCGGAATCGTCGGCCGGTCCGCGACGCGGCGGGCAGAAAAAACCAGATCATTACCGGGCGAACATAAATCAATGAAATTAATTCGTAATAAAACGCCGAAAAGCCTGTTATTTAGAAATTTAACGAGTTGCGCCGGGGATTTTATTTATCGGTTCAGGAACTGGTGGCGGAGGTGTTAACTTCTTGGGGCTCATCGCACGGCGCACGAAGGCCGACAAAACAGCGTTTAGTTTATCAACATTATTTTTCGTTTTCGGAAACGCTCTGAATAAATTGATATTGAAAATAATTTTTCTATTGTGGGCGGATAAAAAAATCACCAATAACTCGTTACAATAAATTACTTTAGAGTTAAGAATACTATTCTAAGGGTAGGGTTACTAGGGTTACTAGTGATCTTGTAAGAGAAACAGATTTGTAGTCATAGTGCTTGAAAAGATGGATCATAACAGATGTACTGAATGAATACCCACGTTCGGCTGAAGGTGAAGACTTGAAGGAGGTCCTTTTTAGTTCGTTCGAAGTTTTGCAGTACGCAATTTTGCAGCTTCAGTTAACGGATTCGAACGTTGCTGCGACCATATATGACAATTGCGAAAGTGCACGTGCGAACAACGCGTGCGGCAAGAACACATTCATTGTTATTGTTTGTACCATTGTACGTCTTTTGGTAAATAAATAAATCAATTAACAACGATTAGCAAGATTAGATCTCTCGCAATAAACTTTGCAATGCGACTAACCGCGTTGCTGGAGGTGTCGTTTCGACAAAGTCACATTTTCCATCCTCGGTCGTAGTGATCTAGAAGAACTGACGTTGGAAGATACTGCTCTGTCTCTATATAAAAAAAACTTAACATCTCTTTCTTTATCCATTTCCTCCACCCCGTCCTTTTTTTCATCCTGCCGTTCCTTTTAATTTCCTTGAGATTTCTATACCCACTTCGTTCTCTCACAAACTCCTTGTCCAGTCGTCTTTTCCTTTCTTCTGCTTTCAAACTTTTCTTTTCACAATCTCCCCATTCACCCCAACCATTTCCACATGAGTCTTATATTTCTCTTCCATCCACTATTTTTGGTCTTTTCCACACTTTCACATTTGAAACTTGTTAACATTGTTTCTTCTGAGTACCTTGCCTTCCTCAGGTCTGTTTTAATTCTTTCGTATTTTACGTTGTGCCTCTCATTTTCGATTTCACTTTCCTGCGATTCTACCTGTTTGGCTATCTCTACTCTGTCTCCCTTTGTTCTTCCTTTCCTTTAATTCATCCAATAGCATTTTCACTCGGCTCTGGTCTATCACCCCCCACCCTCGCTCGTTGTCATTTCGTATCTCACATCTCTTTTCCCCGCCTCTACGTGCATCATTTCGCTCCCTGTCTCCTGCCTCACTATGTACTCCAGTGTTGACTTCTTCAGGTCGAGTGCCCTTTTTAACTGTCATTGCTGTAGCTTTCTATACTTTAGTACACCAGGACACTCTTGATACAATTGTTTCGTAGAATTTCCCTTTCACCTTTCCGTACAAATTCTAAAATCCTCCCTCCGCCCGCTTTGTTTGTTTCCCATATGTTTCACGTGCCCCTAGTTGATATTGTTCTTCCTCACTACAATACATGGGCGAGGGGATAAATTGGGACGTTGTCCCCCCCCCCCCCCCAATTGAAATATAAAAATGTGCTGGTGAATGTTGAAATGATATGAACTGGGGCATGTTATTTTTGTGTAATTGTTTTTAATTTTCCAGTTTATTGTTCCAGCTCGTAATTTTCATCATTTTTTCGTGTTGGTTTTGTATTTTTGCTTAGCGAATGTTACATTTAGGTTGGATTGGGTTGGGTTGATCGTTATAATCGATTTATTTTACTTTTTATTAGTTATTTTTTGCTTCTTTGAACTTAATGAACGTTATGAACTTAACATAAATGAAAGTGACAACTGTGAACGCTGTTGTTGTCAGAATTGACTTTGAATTAATTTATACACAATTTTCAAACTTGAATAGACAAAGATTTCGTTCCTTTAACTTGTTTCACTTTAACCTTTCATTTGTTTTTTTTTGTTTATAATATCTTCTCCTGAAACTTTGGAAATTTTTTCCATTGTGTTTCCATTAGGTCGAGTTAATTTGTTTAGTTTCGTTTGCTGAATTTTTCATCGTGTTCGCTGAATTAAACAAAATTGTTACCGATTAAGATATAACTGGAATAGCTGGAAAAGGCACTTCAAGTGTATGATGCGCAAGCAATTGCTATAGAGATGTAGGAAATGCAGCATTTGCTTAAAAATTTTATTCATGTGAAAATCTAGCGATTATTTTTACTAAAGCATTTGCTAGGCAAGCAATTACTAAATTTTTATTCATTAAGGCCAATGGTAGAAAGTGTGAAGTAATGCCTGAGATTATAAGATTCGTTAATTTCAATACTATAAATGTATTGTCATTATTAGTACCAATTATTAGTACATATTACCTAACTTTGCACTCTACTGTAATTAAATATTTTATTTCAGTTTTGTATGTTTTTCTTTCATAATATGGCCACTACCTTTTACTTGCTATTGTTGCATCACTTTGGTTGCGTCAAATTGGGGGGGGGGCTAATTTATTTTAGCCCAAATTCTTGCATTAATTAGTTATTTAAAATTAGTCCAATGTGAAATATCTGGTATAAAGTAACATATATGTGACCCCTTGCTAAATCGAGATAGTCACCTGTTAACACGTTTGTGCGAGAAATGAAGCAATAAATTGCGCGTCGTTCGTCGTTTCAGTCGAATCGCCACATAAAATCCAAATGACGAGCAAACGCGTTCACGGAAAAGGTAAACGCCTCGTAAAAAACCGTCCATAACACATAAACAATCATTTAGTAAAATTCTCACGCGTTGCTAATAATCTGTAGAAACTATCAATTGTTTTGTATAAGGAGTGGTATTTATAATATTAACAGTTTATGATGGCGTCATTTCCGGCCGGTCGGGTCGCGCGAAAAACCGAAACGCACGGTCGCCCAAATTCGCGCGCCCGAAACGGGGGCGACTCATCTCCGCGCGCGGTCGCACGAGACGCACACGGCCGACCGCACCTTCTTCGAATGCCTTTTTGTACAAAAGTCGGAATTCTCAAGTCGCTTCACAGCCATCATCAATATTCCAGCGCGTACAAAGTGGGGGCCCCTTTCTGTGTAATTCGTGTGGCACAAAAGGCGTAATTTTTCATCCGCACAATAAACCGTCCAAGGCCGCTTCGAAATCGAATTCAGTCGAGGTTTGTGTACGATTCGGTTAATAAGCCATAGGGCACCCCGGCGACGCGCTTCTTCGCGTCTCGGAATTCGAGCGATCGTCCTTTTTTAATTGTTCTTTCATCGGTCAAAATGTCACCGCTCGCTTTTTCCGCCCGATCTGAATTATTAACAGCGATCCGTCTTGTGGGCATTCCTCGGAGCGGCGCGCGTTTTCAAAAGTGGGGTCCGCGATGGTAATTATCGTCCGGTCGGTTCACGATTAGTTTTCCTACGCGAAGATGTGGGTCAACCACTAATGCTTATGCTAATGATCGATAACATTGACGAATTAGTTTAATAGGTGCGTTCGACGTTACCGGTCGCTACTGCACTAAAAAAATATCTGCCCACAAACGAACGCTTTAAAATCCAGTAGCGGACGTTTGTATGTAGGGTTGTTTGAACAATCACCAGTTTATAATAAGCAAAAGAATGGTAACCCAAAAGAATATTTTTATTATTCGCCAACATTTTTCAAAGAAAACTTTGACAGATGGTAATTTAATATTTGTCGTTTAGGTCCCAGTTTGACGTTCAGCTGTCTACTAGTTAACACAAAGAATTTGGTCTAGCGATGCTCCATCTGAAAAAAAACTTTCGGTAGCTCTTCCAACCAGTCGTTTAGGGCCGTCATCACTACATTATCGTCGTAATACCTAGTCCCTCAAAGATATTCTTTTAATTCTGGAAATGAAAAAAAAAACACCATGAGCCAGGTCTGGTGAATATGCAGGATGTTCAGACAATTCAAATCTTGCGCTCAGAATAGCGCTCATGGACAGGGGCGCTGTCTTGATGAAACAGAATTCCTTTGCTCAATTTTTTCCCGTTTTTTTTCCTTGGTACAATGGCTCGATCTTGAAATTAGGTTGGAATAGTAGGAGCCTGTTATTGTATGTCCACGTTCCAAAAAATCAGTCATCAAAATTCTATCTGCGCCCCAAAAAATTGTGGCAACAACATTACCAGTGGCAAAACACGACATTTGCGAGGTGGCGGAGAACCTCGGCGATGGCACTCCATACATTGTAGCTTCGACTCAGGATCGAAGTGGTGAACCCACGTTTCATCAACAATGACGAATCGAGAAAGAAATTCATCCGGATCTGTTTTAAGCTTTGCCAAATTGGCTTCAGAACGTAATACTCTAGAACGTTTCTGATCAGGTGTCGACATTCGTGGGACCCAACGTGCACGTGCAGACAACTTTTTTATCCCCAAAATATTTGTTAAAATATTTTCTATGGTACCATAAGAAAAATTCGTAATTTCAGCTATCCGGCGAATGGTCAGTCGTCTGTCTGTCGGTACCATATCGTGTATACGATTAATATTTTCTTGGGTGGCAACAGTCACTGGTCGTCCAACACCCTTCGCATGTTCACATGTTTGTCTTCTCAGTTTAAATTCTCGAGCCATATTTCTCGCCTTTCCTTTTTATCAGAGATAACTGCACGAATCTCTGTACTCTAATATTTTTGAAATCGAAGTTTAAACAAAATTACGTTCCATAATTATTTCAGTTGGTGGTCAATAAAATGTTGGCTCGGTTGGATTGGGTTTGCATATTTAGAATCAAAGCAATTAAAAGGACAAAGGATTGCGAGGTAAATCTAAAAATGTTAAAATTATCTAAAATACAAACAGTTTCAGTATTAAAGAAAAAATGTAAAAATTCCCAAACATAGTTTAACTGCAGACAAAAGGCGTTTTTAATTATTCAAAGTTTAAGAATTGGTCAGTTACAAATATATAAATGTTATAAAATTATAAAAATTTCATACAAATACAATACAAATACACTTACAATATATTTTCTTAATGCAAAAAATAGTTCAAGTGCAAACAAAAATCATTTATAATTAAACGTTCCTTAAAATATCGCTAGAAAATCCGTAAGCGCTAAAAATACGAATAAAACAAAAAATTTCAAAAATTGGGTAAAATAAAATACTGTAAATCAAAAATATTAATATTTTCTAATATACAAACAGTTTAAATGTTAAAACAATAGTTTAAATGCAAAAAAAAATCGTTTATAATTATCCAAAATTTAAGAAATGATCAAAAGTTCCTAAAAATATCCAGAAACTGTTAAAAATACGAAGAACACAAAAAATTTAAAAAATTTGCTCAAATAAAAAAATACTGCAAATCAAAAAATGTAAAAATTACCAGTAAAATAAATTGGCTAAAATTTAAAAAGTACTGACTGACGCAGAAATTATTGTAAAGTATAGTAATCTAAATCTAACTTTAAAAATAAATGAGTAATAAGTTATGAAGAAATAAGTGAGGGGTGGGGTGGGTGAGCATATGTATTAAAAAACTCGCAAATTAGAAAGATGAAATGTTAACAGAAAGATGAATGGAAGCAGCGGCTAAAAAATTGAAAAATATAACATCCGGATTGCCGGCACCAGAAGTAAAATGGGAAGAAGAACAACGAACGACAAATATACTCTGCTTTGTGGAGTTGAAGACATATAAGGTAAAAGCAAAGACTAAAATGAGAGAGAAAAGGAGGGCGATTGAATGGAAGACAGAAAATAAGATCGGAAGAACGAGTAGGAAATGATATGGAAAGTAAAACTATGACAGGCTGGAGAAGATATATGGGAGATAGAGAAGATGGGTGAATGGGATATTGAGAGTAAGATGATTAGAGGTTGGACAAGATAAATACGAGGTAGGGAAGATATTAAGAACAAGTAGAAAATAGGATAGAAAGTAAGATGGTGAGATGCTGGAGTAGATATAAATTGGAAGCAAATACAGTCAACTGTAGCAAGGACTCGTTGGGAAGAGAGTTGTAGGGCGAATTGCTTGTAATTAATTAATTCTGTGACATTTGTATCAAAAAGCTTTATGAATGTCGTGAAAGGGAACTGTGATTTTTTTTATTCTGGAAGTCTTTGGGTGGTGACGTTTTGATTAAACGCAACGCTTGATCCTGTCCTTTATAGCCTCAATTTTGGTTAACTTCGGCTTGGTTTACCCTCGGAACTTATACAAAGGCGTTGGATAATAATCCAGAATTACGCAACACAAATCGCTTTAATTTATTTTGAACACACTTGATTTATCGTTGCACTTCACTTCTACTATAATTTCCTCCTTGACACTTTAAACGCACTCCTTAATTATCACTTTTTAGTTCATCCAATTTCATTGGATTTGAAACGTGATGTTATGTGGATCTATACGCACCATGAGATGCAAAATTATCAAATGACAGATGAATGGGAGCAACGGCTAGAGAAATTGAAGAATATCAAATTCAAATTGTTGAAATTGAGAGCGACCAAGAGGAAACCCGAAAATTAGATCGGAAAACAAAGCAGACTGGAGAAGATAAATAGGAGATATGGAAGATCGGAAGATCAATTCAAAAGGGCAGTAGAAAGTGAGATTATAAGATCGGGGAGAAGATAAATTGGAACCAATTAACTGTAGCACGTACAGAATGATCACGCTGAGGAACAAGTTGTGAAGAAAAGGACAGTTGTAAGGAGACTTACTTGTAATTAATTAAGTGTGCGACATTTGTATCAAAAAGTATTGTGACGGTCATGAACGGGAAGTTTGTTTTTTTTATTGTGGAAGCATTTGAGTTGTCACTATTTTCGCTTACGTCGGCTTCGTTTACCGTCGAAACTTGTACAAAGCGTGTTAAATAATAAGTTTTATAAAAACTCACTTCGATTGAATGCAATAGATTGAAATATCAAATAATAAAAATTAAAATAAACATTGCATTATCCCAATTTATTAATTATTTAAGGGTTGGTTATATTATTAATTCTTTCTACGTCATTTATAATTCGTGGCATATATCATTTTGTTAAAAATAGGGGCTTTTATAAAATTTCTATTTTTAGAATTTCTCTAAACTTGTCTACTTAAATTCTAAATTATTTGAACAGGTAACAAGGGACAAATTTGTTGTTACGTTGGTTGAATTGTAGTTAACAATTCAACCAACGTAACAGCAAATTATTAATACTTTAATGTGTCAAATTTATTCAACGCCTCAACCACTACTATACCAGGGACGCTAAATAATGATCTCCCCTCGTATCTTGGTGATAGCTTAGATGGGTTCTTCTTAAATTTAATTGGATTTGTTTCTTTGCCACAAAATTTAATGGTTGGAACGATATTTCTTATATTTGTGTTGTGAATGAATTTTATCAAATTGTTTGGGTTGGGTTCATCTTGCATTTGATTGAAGTTAACATGCTTTATTGCTAGGTTAAAGACGATAAAATTTGACCTTGTTGTTTAGTCGTTTTCATCTTTTGCCATAGACTTGATATCCATTTTTTAGTCCCATAACAAATTTGATCGGATTTCGTTGGATTGGGTTTTTGATTTCCTTGGGTAAATTCGTAAATTAGGCGAAGAACGAGTGTAATAAGAGGCTAAGGTGCAAACGAACGAAACGAACACATACACAAGGCAACATTTTAAGCATTTTTCAAACTTTTAAAATAATATTTTTGCAAATTTTAGAATTTTGTAAAAAAACATTTACACGTGACATGAAATAAAAATCGCAATCAAATTAAACAAAAAACATGAATAACGACCCCTGTTGAAAAAACTCAAAATAACGTTTAGATTGAATACAAAAAATCTGCAATGGTCCGCACTGAACTTTCTTATACTCAGTAATACTCAATTTTTTGAAAAAACTTTTCAAATGAAAGTTGTTTAAAATTACGTTTTTAACTGTCGACTAATTAAATTTATATTTATATTTGTCAAAAAAATTCTCGTTCATTTTCCGATTATGTATAAGTGAAGATCACAAGACCAAAATGTCGGACTACTTCACCAGCAATCATATAACTGTTTATATGACCGTTCAAAGAAACAGTTGCTTTTATGACCAATCGTAATGATCACTCGAACCTAACTATAAATATGAATAATTGAGATCCTATAGATACATTCATTTGCTTATATTTTCTTCATTCTTGTAAATAAATTGACCTTGTAAATATATTTTCCTATTAATTATGATTAATGAAGTTTATTATTCAGCGATCCCTATTGCACTTTGTAACAATTACATTTATAATTAATAAAATTATTTTTCCAACTCAGTTACAAAATGTTGACACTATTTGATGTGTCATTTTAATTTCCAACAATTGTTGTTTAAAACAAGTGAAAAAGTTGCAAAATGCAAAAAAATCCTAATAAAATACGCAAAACTGTATTCACTTGAGTTAATTAAATTCTTACAAAATTTCACCATTGAAAATTGCAAAAAACATCAACACCGTCAAAATTGGCAAATATGTGCTGACATAGACACAACAATGTATGAGTATGCGTAAAATGTTAGATTGTGTTGGCTTGGGCGGGGTTTGAATCAAAATTGACTTATTTTATAGCTAAACTTTAACCCATGGAAAACCAGGCAAAATTTTAAAAAATTTCAAAAAAAGTTCCAAATTGATGAGATGCAAAATTGTGTTCGTTGTGCTTTAGATTTATATTTTAAACTATTTTACAAGTTAGACATATACGAGGGGGACCCAAAAAAACGGCATATTCGTCATAACGTTTTTATTTCTTAACATTTTTACACCAAATTTTCATCACTTTCAAAGTATTCTCCGTTGACCACAACGCACTTCAAACGATTCTTCCATTGTTCAAAACAGTTTTTAAATTCAATTATCGGGATGTTCTCCTCCATAGTGGCAAAACGCTTTTGAATCCCCTTTTGGGTCTAGGGAACAAAAAGAAATGGGGACTTTGCTCGTCTGTGAGAAGGCGACGGAGAAATTTGACTGCAACTCTTCTCATGTGCAAAACTTGGGGTAAAATCCTCTGAATTGAACTCCATGATATTTCAAACAACTAACAGAGTTCTTCGATGGTTCGGTGACGGTCTTTACGAGCGAGGGCATTGATTTTGTCGACGATTTCGTCACTTGTTGACGTTGAGGAGCGTCCTGAACGGGGTTGGTGTTCAATTGACATTTATCCATTTTTAAAACGTGATAACTACTCGTAGACTCTGATTTTACTTAGGGCAGCATCCTTATAAGCAGTCTTAAGCATTACAAATAGTTTCCGCGGCCGATTTCTCCAAAAGGAAGCAAAATTTGACAGCCACGCGTTGCTCTCCACAATCTGCCCTGATATTATCACCGAAATGGAGAAAGTTGTTTTACTAAAAAAACTCTCACGGGCGAACTGATGCACTTACAGCGACACCTGGTCGAGCAATTGCTTCCCCCGGTCCCCCTCCCCATTTCAGGCAAATTCCTGTAACATTTGGGTCCCCCCTCGTATACATTTTTGTTAAATTTGAATATTTATTTAACATTTTGGGCAACTGTTTTGCATTATTTAATTTATACTATTTATTTAGTAATTTTAACTAAAACCTAAACTAATCCAACTTTGTGTATTTCTGACATTTTTGTATATTGTTCTCGATGTTTTTGTTTAAATTTTTGTCACTAACAACATTACTAAACATTGCGCAGTAGAGGCTTTCATACTCACACACACTCATTGTCACTCATGACTGCAGAGCACCTTCAGCGAATATATGTGCGATGGTCCGATGAGCCCATAGAAGGCGAAACGGTCCGCCATCGCCCGTTACATGCGCTGCGATTTATTTTCAAAAAAACCATATTTCTTGCGGGTAGCTGCGAAGTAGTTACAAGTATGGACAGTACCGACTTAGTCGGTTGAAGCAAAACTCTTTAATTGCGTAGCAGCACGGGTTGTTGTTGACGTCTAGATGACGTTAATACTCACACAAAAACTTTTTGCAAAACATCAACGTCAAAAAAATCAATATTCATAATTCAATTCGAAAAATTTTAAAAAAATACACGTTATTTGTCACATTATTTAAAAGTGATGCCAATATTGTAAAATATGTTGTAATTGTAAAACAAGGTTATATATATATATATATAAAGATACTGTTTACAACGAAACAAAATTCGAAAAATATACAATTTTGACTGTTGCCAAAATAATTAAAAATAGTCAACATCGACGATGTAGAAACGATTTAAATCTGACATAATTTTGAAAATTTTCAATATTATAATAAAATCAATATTTTAAAGACGTTTTCAAAAATCTAAATTAGGCAGCACTAATTTCAAAAACAGCAGGCACAAAAGAATCTATCATTCTAAAAAAATATAAAAAGAAACTGTGGACAAATGTGATGAAAATGTTAGAAGTTAGAAAAAATGGCAGTAAAATTTGATTTTTAATTTTGATTCATTGTAGAATCGTGACCCTCCAAAATTACGTCACGCCAGTGGGTCACTCTACCGCGAAGCAATACCAAGCGGAGACTGGTACGCGCTGTTGCGGTCCATATTTTTTGTCCGATTTGACTTTTAACTGTTTAACAATTTAATATTTAATTATTTCTTAAATTATTATTTGTAAAATGACTAAATGGATTTTAATGATGCAGCAAAACGAATTGTCTATTAATTAAATAGGTTGGATACAAAAAACATGGTTTGGAATACTCGACGATCGTTTCGCCCTCATTTTAAGTTAGTCAGCAAAAAATATCACTTGTTGCAAATGGAATAAATGCGTTAAAGTAGGGCATCGTCTCAACTCAGTGCAAACGGTGCGTTGTGCAGTACTTCTTTTGAGGCGCCACGAAGTTAAACTCACCCAGTATTTGCCCAAAGTTTAACGGTAGATTATTGATTATGAATTGCAATTATAATTTCAATCGCATACATGTAGACAGAATTCAAGTCCTCCGTCAAGAATTTAATTTATTTTGCAACTTTAAACTGATTCCATGCACACAGTTAACGCAAGTCTTAAATCTATGTCATCCCCGTACTTGAAACTGTTTGCTATCATATACGTAAAAACATTAGATGCAAAACCTTCTTCAAGTCCCAAATTAAAATTATTATATAATTGCGTTGAATTGCTTAGACTCGATGAAAAGGGTGTCTGGAGCTTTTCTCGATGCGTCACGAAGTTAAACACACCCAATGCATTGCCCAAATCGCTTGGTTAGAACTCTGACTTTCCAGATTTGAAAATGTGACAAAAATTCAATAATTGACAAAATGTGTTTTAATATTTATGTAG